>JAJKFI010000052.1:4118555-4166959 GCA_029204185.1 Lerista edwardsae | reverse complement strand
TGAATGAATGAATGAATGAATGAATGAATGAATGAATGAATGAATGAATGAATGAATGAAAAGCTGCAAAAGCTGTTTGGCTTGAGACCTTAATTGGGCAAGAAAAATGAATGTATGTCTTGAAAGCAATGATGTCTTTAGTATAGTTTATGGCGAACCTTGTGGGCTTGCAGAGTCAAAAATGCCTAACTTGTCTGTGCTGCTGTGTCACTCCCCCCTCCCAAATGAAACAGAAACAATTACTTACATAGTCATCTATATTAAAAAATACAACCTGATCATGTGTGGGACTATGCATTATATAAAGAAACATCAAATTATTACAAAAATGATATACTAGTAAAACAAACTCAGTTGTTGTCAGGTGTTGTTGAACCCTGGCGTGTCATCCAAATAATCATGGCGTGTCACTTTTGACACGTGTGTCATAAGTTCGCCATCACTGGCTTATCACTCATATAATGCTGGAGCATCTGTTCAGAGTCCAAACACCACAGAAAGGCAACAACCATCATTCCAACAGCTGTTTACCCAGAAGTAAGTCCCATCATGTTCAATTGTGCTTACTCCCTGGCACTTACTCCCAGCCCTTCCCCTTGAATTAAGAACCTTTTGACAGGTCCTCAAGACCTTTCGTTTTAGGAAGGCATTTGAATGAGTGATTGGCTGGCGTTTTTTTCAATGAGATGGTTTTTAATGTTGGTGATCTGGTTGTTTGTTTTAATGTTTTTTTCTGATTTTTTACATTTTTATTCTTTTTTAATGTTATTTATTTATTGTAAGCCACCATGAGTTCCCTTCATTGTGGGAAAAGGTGGGGTATAAATCTTTTAAATAAATAAATATGTGTAAATATACTTAGCCTTAGGTTGCAATCCTATATATCTTTTCCTGGGAGTAAGCCCCATTGGTCACAATGGGACATACTTATGAGTGCATGCACAGGCTTGCCCACTCCACACCACAGTCCACTGTCCTGTGATCCCATGAAGACCCATTTCACAACTCACAAAACAATTCATGTAGGTTTGCCACCAAGGGCACTTTTTGCTAGACTCAGATGCCACAGCCACTCCCAACTCTCTACAAGTATACCAATATGAGACACCGACTTTCAAACTTCTGTTTGTCACATTTTCTATTTGTAGGCTAGCATTTTAAGGGCACTCCCCTAACCTGGAATTAGACCAGTACAGTTAGGCCAGCAAAGTTTGGCTGGCACAAGGGCCACTGTAAAGTATGTTTGGACCACTCTCGGAATCAGAGAGGCCAGCACACAGTTGTGCACCACACTCCAAGAGTGGTCCAAACACGCTTTGTGGTGGCCCTTGTGCCAGCCAAACTTTGCTGGCCTAACTCCAGGTTAGGATTCTTCCCTAAAGGGCTGTATATTTTCTGTAAATGTACAGAAAACACTATTGTGTGAAGCACTTCCTGTTTGGCTTCTGAGTTTGAGGCCCAGTGCGGTATTTCCAGTTTTTCCTTTGGGCTTGGTTCTGCAGTCACTGGGGGAAGGCAGTACCTGGAACCAAATATCACTATTGGAACACGTTCATTTTGGGGGGGTGAAATTACTCACCTGCTCTTTAAGGCAGTCACTTGCTGGTAGAACGAAACATCATTCCATTCCGTGTTGGTAATTCGGAAGTTTTCCATACCAGCAAAGGAATAGATGAGGTGGGTACACATGAACGGGTCTATATCTGCTGGTGTGTATTTGGCTGGTCCTTCCCTGTACTGCCCCCAGTTAGTGAAATAGCACACAAGTGCTTTGTTAGCAAAACCTGGTAAGAGAGGGCAGAAGGTGATTACTAGGAATCAGTCAATCAATCAATCAATCAACAGGTACTTATATACCGCTTTTCAACACGAAGTTCACAAAGCGGTTTACAGGCAAATAGTAATAATAAAGTTAAATGGCTCCCTGTCCCAAAAGGGCTCACAATCTAAAAAAAGGCAGACCGCCAGCAACAGCCACTAGAAAGACTGCGCAGGGGTGAAGAGGGACAGTTACTCTCCCCCTGCTAAATATAAGAGGAATACCACTGGAAAAAGTGCCTCTTGTCCAGTTAGCAGGGGAATGATACTACATTGCTTTCCACTCCGTTTCCTTCCACCTGAGTGACTTTTTTTCCTAGGCATCAAATCAGCACAATAGAAAAGATAGAGCTTGTACTCTATATGGGAAATTATGCACTATACATAATGTAAGACACAATTTTTGGAACTTTCAAAAGGCTCGAGACCTTCCTATGAATGCTCTTCCCGACTAAGGGCACCATCCAATGGGATTTCCTCTACCCGTCCGTGGTGTGCCTGAGCTGCTGCTGCTGCCTGTGTTGGCCCAGTGCCCCTTGCACTGGTGCAAACATGCCATTCAGCACATTTGTGACAGTACTGGACTGACGCAAGCAACTGCTGGACTGACGCAAGCAAGTGCTGTTGCCAATGTGCTGTAAGGCACATTCATTCCAGGGTGAGGGGAGCTGGACCAACGCAGGCAGCAGCATTGGCCCAGGCATGCCACGGACGGGCGAAGGAAAGCCGCCCCTATGCAAGCCGGACTCGGCCAACGCAAGGGCTTTTCAGGGCATGGGGAAAGGGTGGAGGGAGGGCGGCCCTGTGGGCAGGGTGGTCCAGGGAGGGGGTGGAGTTGTGATCTAGCCATTAGGCCAGATCCTAACCCCCGTCCCCAGGCCCTGCAGCCCCAATTTGGCTGCAGGTCTGAGCAGCCCCATCAGGTTGGCTGGGGCTTACACCAGGGTGAATGTCCCCTTGCCCCATGGTAAGCTCTAGCTGGCTCCTACCCTGAATAGCACGCTGTGCAGGCCGGCCAGCTTGCCTGCTTCTGTCCAAATTAGGAATGCTCCATTAGTTGTAAACAGAGACTCCAGATCAAAGGGATTCCATTATGCCAGTGGTTGCCAGAGGTTTTTTTGACAGGTGGTTTCTTGACCTACTGGGCCATGGACCCCCATTAGGGCTACAATCCTAGACACTGTATAGGGTGGTGGGTTTTTCACGAGGATTCCGCAGCTCCTCCGGCTGGTTTCCGGGGGGGGGGCACAGCTCACAGTTTGGGAACCACTGCATTTTGCTATGAAGTTTCATAACAAGAGGTTTGTTTTAAGGAGCTGTGATGTTATCACATTAGAAACTTTGAAAATAAATAACATTGGCAATTCTAGCTGTTAAACTAGGAATAATTAGGATGTCTGAAAAAGAATCCGCTCTCATCCATATGTGAGTTCAGATGGCATTTTTTTGGGGGGGGGGATCAGGAGGCAGAAGGGCATGGGCCACCACTGCATCCTCAAGTACCAAGTAGAAGTGAAGATATTCATACCAAGCTGTAGATTCATCAAAGTGACAAAACCTGGAAAGCAAAATAAATAAATAAATAAATAAATAAATAAATAAATAAATAAATGAGACTGTTCAACACAGATATGGATGTAAAGAGGTCACCATCATAATCAGTATCTCTTTTCCAGTGGTGGAGGATGAGATCTTTGACTGGGCTGTACCCCCTACTTACTCTGGTGATAAACAAGATGGGCTCGACTCAAGGGGCGGAGCGCCGACGCAGAAGTGCCGAGCAGCACCCGCGCGTCAGCGCTCCATCTCTGAAGCCTACACTACTCGCAGCATCGGCTTCAGAGCACCAACGGAGAGCCTCCCTTGTGCCAACCAAAGATGGTCTGTCCCGGGGATTGGTGGGAGGGAGAAGGCAGGAGGTGGGACTTGGGTGGGACGTGGGTGGGCTTGGGAGGTGGCCATACGGCAACATCCTAAGCCCGTCAGCAATTCGAGCTCGCAGTCTCCCGCTCTTTAGCGGGCACAGGTCCGAAGGGGCACATAGGGGAGGCTGGAGCCTCCCCTACGTTAAGGGAATGCATACTCCCTTGCCGCAGGGAGGCTCCAGCCTTTCCTAAACAGCGTTGGAAATGGTGCTAGCCCGTCAGCCTCGCCAGTCCGGCAGTGTTGTAGAAAGCTATCCTTCCCAGTTCCATTCCTGTCTTGCCCCAGATGACAGAGATCTCAGGAACTCTCTTGCTCCTAATCACATGACATTTTTCTAGTGTCTCGCCTGTGTGATTTCCACTTTCATACACTGTGGTTGAGATTCATGTAGACCACTATGTTCATGTTCTAACCAACACATGAAGGTCAAATGTACGGGGGGGGGGGAGAATCTCTCAGCAATCACAGTCTTCCCTCATACACAAGTGCAGATAGCTGCATAAGGCCATTACTGCATAAGGCCAAATTACAGTCCCAAAATGAGGAATAGTGGGAGCTATGGTTTAAAAAATAAATAAGGGACATTCATTGTATTCTATAGATGGTGCTGTCAAACTGTATTTATAAAAATCTTCCTAGATCCCAACAAAAAAAGTTTTCAAATTTTGCCTTTCCAAGTGTAACTAATGCCCTAATCCTAACCCCCACCCCCGTCATTTGCACTGATGCAGCCATAACATGAAAGCTAATGCTGCATCCAACAGTGGGAGAGCTGCCACTTGTGGCAAGCAGCCGGGCCTTGTACCAGTGGCCAGAGGATGCCTGCTGGTGCTGGTAAGTCTGCGCAGAGGATGTGAGGAGAGGGAAGGGGATGAATGCAGAGGGAAGAGGCAGGGAGGAGGACACATCACGAACAGGAAGGGGGCATATCAGTAACTGCAGCAGTGCCACCAATATCCAGTGATGTCATGCAGGGGGTACGCGGGGGTACGCGAGTACCGGTTTCTAGGATTACAGTTGGCCCCGCCCATTCGCCCGCCCACTCATCGACTCCGCCCTCTGCAACGTTTGAATTTCCTGCATGTTTGAGTTGCCTGCATGTTCTCAGAGCCAGGCAGGCAAGCAGGCAGCGAGCGGAGCCTTTCCTTTCCTTGCCACTGAAAAATGAGTTGCTCTGGGGTTTTAACATGATGCCAGGCCTCCTTAACATGTTCTGGGGGTGCTGTAGAATACTGTTGCAACTGTTGGGTCGGTTTAAAATCATCTGAGGCCTCAAAAAGGGCTTTTTCATGTCACTTCCTGCCACGACATTACTTCTGGCTTATGTCATCATTTCCGGTGGGCGGGTCCCGACACGTGCCAATCAAAAGTGAGTACCTGGTCTTAAATCATTTAGATGACACCACTGCCAATATCCTATTCCCCTTCCTGGTCTTCTTGGACCCTCATCAGTGATTTTGCTGGTGCAAGTCCACATGGGCCCAGATTGAGAGATTGAGACCAGGAAGGACTTCTGCATCCTTCTCTCCAGTAGCATACAAGGGAAACTCTAGCCTTCCTGCAAATATGTAGGCTAATAACACTGTCGCAACGCACTTTATAGAGCTTTTGCAACAGTGCGTACTGGTGGAACACACATTTCACTGCTGCTGAAGAAGGATAGGATTGGGCTGCTAGTGAATTAACTAGGGTAAAAAGTGCAGAAAATATTTCAGTTTGCTCACCTGCCAACAGCAGTAGCTTCCCCATATTGACTTCTGCACCTAGGTAAAAATGGACAAAAGAACATAGATATTGAAGAATAAATGAAGCTGCATACATATGAAAGTATGAATTAATAGCACATTCTTGAATGCTGCACTAAACACTATGTACGTTCAGGCTTGCTCTGACTACTTGCTCATAGAAAAACTCCCTTACCTTACTCAGAAGCCAAAATTGTAGCCTCTTCCATTGAAGGCTCATGTGTGGGGAGGCCATAATGGGATGAATACCATTCATCCCCATTCAAAGCAGCAGATTCTGCTTCTAGCATTACATTTAGGAAAAAGGAAAGAGACCAAACATTCCAGCTGCTACTGAATGTACATGAAGAACCCCCTTTTCACACTATCTTTTAAAAAGAAGAAGAAAGGTCAATGAGCTGGAGATGGAGTGGCCAAATTCTTAAGACAGGACAGGGGAGGGGGTTGTTGTCTGTCTAGCACCTGGCTGAGCTATTTTCAGTCACTGTGCAGGCCACTCTTGGTGTGCCATGAATGGTCCACAGGTGTGCTGTGTGAGCCATTTGGGGGAGGGTCATTTGTCAGTAGGGCCACTTGGGGAGTTTGAAGGAGGGCTGAACCAGTGCCATTCTTCAGCCAGCTTTTGTCTGGATTTAACGTGTTATTCTGTGTAAGCTTGTGCTGGTGCATTTTGTTTGTTATTTCTATGTCTGAATTCTCATTTTTAAATGATAAAATATATTCTTATATATTGAATATATGCCTCATTTTAATCATAGAATCATACGATCAGGAGGGACCTACAAGGTCATCTAATCCAATCCCCCGCCTGTAGTAGGAAATCCCCCTAAAGCATCTCCAGCTTTAAAGCATCTCCCACCTGTCAAGCCTCTGCTTGATGATCTCCAATGAGGGGAATCCACCACCTCCCTTGGCAATCTGTTCCACTGTTGAACTGCCCTTATCATCAAAGCCTCAATATTTAGCCTCAGTAATAGACAATAAACAGTTTTTTAAATATTGGTTGTGTGTATGCAAATATGTGATAAGAGAGAATGAGCAATAGAAAGCAATTTGGAAAACTCAGGTTGTAATCCTAATCACTTACTAGGAAGTAGGCTCTGTTGAAGAAAGTGGGATTTAATTTGGAATCAATGTGCATAGAATTGCATTGTAGGTGCTTAATATATGGCTTTACTTGCAGACTTACAACCTAAAAATGATTTATAAAAATGATTTATAATATTTCAGTACAGTACAATATGCAAATAGGCAGAACCCAAGAGACAGAACTCTTAGAAAAGTGACAACTCAAGAGAGCAAAACACACCAAACTTTAGTAATAACACACGTCAGGGTCCAGAAAGTACAGCACATCATGATAATTAAAAACACGTGTACAACTAAGTAGCAGGAGTTTACCACTGCCGACTGCAAATGCGGTGCAAACTGTCACTGAACCCTTTTAAAGAAATCAGTATTCTCATAAATGCATCTTTCTGCCATTCAGTATGAGCTTCAATACACAAAATAACATATAAACAACCAAAGGAAACTTAAGTAGTTTGTCCTGTGACTTCAAACCTGGCAAAATCCTGCTGCTCAGGCTGCACGACTCTCTGAAATGTGTCGCTTGAACAATGTGACTCTCTGAGGTGTTTAGCGCTGCCTCTCGTCTATAAAAGGAGACACCTTGTCCTGGCCACGCCTTCCTCACAATTATGCTTCATCACTCTTCAGATCCTTTTTTTGCCCTGTTAGGAAACACATTACATTCTGAGGCAATAACTTGAGCCAAACTAAACTCAGACTATAAAGCAGGAAAACGTGTTCTGACATATATTATTTAAAAGTTGTCAGCCGAAATGTTTTACTATCCAGTCCTGTAAGTTATGCAAAAGGTCCAGGAAGATTCTGCTGATCCCTCAAAAATGTCTTCACCCTTTCCCAAATTCTATTTACACATAAAGAAAACTGGGTTTCTGGTTGCATCCATAAGTGTGATATTGTTCTATGAGATCTGTTATTCAGGGCACAATTCTACCCAGCGCTGGGGTAGGAGCACCGGCCAGCCAGCGCCCTATCCAGCGCTGGGTGTGAGGAGGCTGGAGCCTCCTGCAGCAAGGGAACGTACCACTCCCTTACCATAGGAGAGGCTCCAACCTCCCCTATGTGCTTCTCGGATCTGTGCCCACTAAAGAGCAGGCGCAAATCTGAGGGGACTGCGCAGCCCGAATCAGGGCCACGCATCCTCCCTGATGGGCTTAGGAAGTGGCCGTATGGTCACCTCCCAAGCCCGCCCACGTCCCGTCCAAGTCCCGTCCTCACCTCCCTCCCTGACCTGAACGCGAGAGGCTCAGCGCAGTCGCAGCAACGCCGGTCCTGTTGCCTTAGCGACGATGCAGGGGTGCCGATCGGCGCTCCCGCGTTGGCGCTAAGGGCGCAGCATCAGCGCAACCCCATTGCGCTGATGCTGCGCAGGGTTTAGGATTGCACTGCCCAATACATTGTACTCCAGCATTATTGAGTTTTAACAACAATACGATATAGTTCCCTATTTAGTCAGGCACATTGTCAGCATATAAAAACAGCCATGTATTTATGACCTTAAGAGCCAATTACTTTCAAGGTCTCACTGCCCAATCCTAACTAACTTTCCATACTGTGATGCAGTGGTGCAGAAACAGCCTCTGCTGTATCCAGTGTAGGAAGAAAGGCTGCTGAAGGTAAAGGGATATTTGTTCCTCCAGGATAAGCCCCAGCAGCCATCTTGGGGTACTCAGGCTTGCACCAACAAAATTACAGCTCCATGTTAGGAGATCAGGCCAGGGAAGGGGGACAGGATATGGCAGTAGGCCCTACTGTGGGGTATGATGAATCCGTGATTTGGGGCACTGAAGCCAAAAACATAAAGCCTGTAATTTGGAGCAAAAAGTGGTCGGCGAAGAATCAGCTTGTGCTTTCAGGCCAAAGTCTGGCTAACAAGATAAATTGGCAAGGGGTGGGAAGTTACAAAGGAAAGAAGGGGCTGTGCGCATTCCTAAGCTGATAACGGAGAAACGAAACCTAAAGAGTTCCTCAGAGCCAGATAACAGTAACATTTTGCAGCAAGCAGCTTCAACCTTGAGAAAAAGTAAACTGAGCATGTGCCAAGAGCCTTCATGAATATTACCTCACATCCCTATCTCATTAAGTCCAAATTAGCATGAACATACGTTGTGTGTAGAAATATGTACAGGGGAAGAAGGCACATGTTGAGGGAGTATGTGCGGGGAGGTCTAAAGTGTTCTACTTGGGCCCTGTTGATTGGTTGAGCTTGGACCAATGAGTGCAGAGTAAGAAAACATGCCTAAGGCAGTGATGTCATTCAGGGGGAACGGACCAGAACGCGCGTTCCGGATCCTAACGGGCTCCGTGGCTGATTCCGGGTTCCCAACAAGTGCCAATCAAAAGTGAGTTCCTGTTCCTAAATCATTTGAATGACACCACTGGCCTAAGGGGTATAAATTGTTACACCTGGTGATCCAGGGTGTGGCTTGTTGTGTTTGTTTTTCCCCTTGCCACTCGTGTTTGCAAATGCATGAATAAACCTTTGTTCTGGACAGTAAATTGGGATTCAAAGTCTATTCCTGACACTACCACTGTTCCTGACATCTCCCAGCTTTTCCTGCCCCATTACACCCCCTTCTCACCTCTGTGTCACCCCCTCCACACACACCCTACCTGGCAGGACCTTACCTGCTCCATAAGATGCTGCACTAGGATCTGGCGCCAGCAGGGTGGCCCAGGCCTTAGTTTCAGCACCAGGAGTGTTTGCACTTTGCACGGTTGCAACATGCTTTCTGGCATGTTTGCAACAGTGTGCTTGCTTGATCCACCAGCGCTAGGCATGTTAGGATGGTGCTGCTATGTGACAGAAGAGTCCAATCACCAGTCTCATGGCTCTTCAGATAAACAATCAAGCAACAATTTTCACAGAAAATTGCACATCTAAGTTATTCTTTTTAAGCTCCTTTAGCTACTCATTCCCTTCCTTCATCATCCCTTCCTTCTGAGCACCATCTTCCAGACCTGATGCTATCTTCCTTCAGTCCAGTGACCTTCCTCCACCTCTTATCATTACCTTTCTTCTTTGGACACAGGGCAGCATGGATGTTTTACAATTGGTATTTATAGTACATTCTGATGGTACATTCTAGAGGTAGTTCCTGGAGCCAAATGGAACTGGAGAATCTCAAACTATCATGAGGCACATCAAAACTCTGCTACTCCAGCCATTGTCTTTAGTTCACCTACACATGCATCCCACTATACTGATTGTATCCCAAAAATTAAAACTCAGTGTGGCTTGAGGCAGTTTCACCATGTTTCACACACAATGCTATGCACTACTGTATTTACTTTTTTAAAAATGTTTTACCAACACACCTTGCTTCAGTGCAAGACATGGAGTAAATGAATACAATATTTATTGTATTCTGGAGAAAAAACCTTCTGCAATGTGGAGTTGGGAGGGGAAGGAGCACAAAAGCAGGGACAGGAACTCAAGTGTCAGGACTCAAATCTGAGTCACAAAAATGCATGGTTTTTTACTGACTCAAAAACCATGAGTCTAAAAACTTGTAGACTCAAGTCCTACGTGTCACGGACTTGGGCACTGACTCAAGAATGGATCTGAAAAACTTGAGTCTGAAAACCCATGAGTCTGGGTGTGCTTGCTTACGTTTTTTGCAGTGGGGGGAGGGCTATCTGAAAGCCAGCAGTTCCAGCCAGGAGGCAGGGGGGAAGGGATGCCAAGAAGGGATATGGAGAAGCCAAGGAGGAGGGGATTCTTAGCTATTATGCCTTTCAGCTCTGGGCTCTGTTGTTACTTGGGAGGAAGAAGCCTCAGTGCAATGGAACTACTTCTGAGTAGAGATGCAAAGGATTGGGTTGTACTGCTTATAACATAAGCCTCCCAGCTGCTGCTGTGTAACCCTGCTCCCTCTTGCCACTTCTGTCCCCTCCTGCCGTCTGTCCCATTCCCTCCTGCCTTGCCCAATCAGTCCCTTTTGGTCTATGCCCTGGCGTGCCACCCATGGCTTGCTTCACAAAAGAATCTGGACTTGAGTCAAAGACTCGAGGCAGGGCTCTGGTTGAGTCAGCAAAGGGCGCCCGCTGGGACTCGTGACCAAGTCTGCATGGGGGGCAGAGACTTGCTGAGTCTCACCACAGGGCCAAATTCCCATCCCTGACAACTAGTGACAATTGCTGTGAGAATAGGGAACAGGAATGTTGTCCCTTTCTTCATCTTTCAGAAATGTAGCCATGTCAATCATGTGGCTTCAGAGTTGGCTCTAAGAGTTAGCATTTGGGGGCAACTGTCAAGGGCCCAGGATCCTCACAAGGACTCACTCTTCTTCCCTGAAACCGCATCCGTGTGCCTGTTGGTGGCTGAGCAACTCTTTTGGAACTTGCCCAGGACTTGCTATTCAGGAAACAGTGCTGATGACTATGCAGGTAACATTTGTGCCAAACTCTCCCATTAGCATCCTTGGGAATTGGGACTCTGGATTGGGACTATGGTAGGGGTAAACGCAGTGATGGCGAACCTATGACACGCGTGTCAAAGTTGACACACCACAACATTTGGGGTGACACAACAGCATTCACCAACGCCTGACAAAAACTGAGTTTATTTAACTCATTTTTTGTTTTTTTGCTTTGAAAAGCTGATTAATTATATCCCCATTTCTAACTAGCAGTATGAAATGATCCTCCAGTTATGTCATCTGAATGAGTCTATTATTACTTACATCATATGACGTCGCAATGTTTAGTTCTGCTTCCTGCATAAACCTGGGGATTCAGCTTTACCTGGACTCTCATTTATCTCAATGCTTTTTAAAGTGCTTTTTAAATGCTTGAAGGCCCCTACAGCTGGTTTGAGACTGGGACACAGAAGTGGCGTAGTGGGGGGAGGGGAACCACCACACTGGAACAGCTCAGGTTTTCAGTATGGAAGATTGTCAAAAGATAACAAGATCCTGGACACCTAATCCTGCTGCCTTGAAACAAGCTGGATGCCTCTCCCTTTTATAAACTTTCTGACACAAAGCACTGTTTTGGACACAGTCTTGTCCAGGAACACACAATAAAGACAAGGGGCTGGACCTCAGAAAGCAAACAAAGCAGAGAGAGAGAGAGAGAGAGAGAGAGAGAGAGAGAGAGAGAGAGAGAGCTAGCTCTATTCCTCCCTGCACAGTGAAGTGCCTCCGGAGCATGGATTTGCATGGCTGCAATAACTTCACTGGCACAGGTAAGGACAGTTGCCAGCACATGGTGAGAAAAGTTACCTATCCCTGATAGGGCTGATTCGGACAGCTGTTTAAGCTGGAAAGATGAAAGATGGAAAATAGCAGTCTGCTGTAACACCTTAAAATTCAATGACTTTATTGTGACATCTGCTGTCACAGACTACAATCCACCTGATGTATCTGTTGAAATGGGCTTAGTCTACAGACATGCATGCCAGAATAAATCTGTTAACCTTGGCCAGCAACAGCAAGAGGTCTTTGGCCAGCATCCCTCCATGGTCTTCTTACCTGGGCAAGCCCAAAGAGAGAAAGTCTGGTACCACCACACAAAAGCTATCAGGACTTCTGGGATGAGGAACAGGGCTTTCTGAAGATCCTGAGCTCTTGACAACTGCCCAACAATGTCAAGCCTAGTTTTCCTGTTTGTTTCTGTCCTCCCATAGTGGAAAATGTGTAATTAGTGTAATGGATAACTATAAAGGCCAATCCTAACCTGGAATAAGGTCAGCACAGTTAGGCCAGCAAAATTTGGCTGACACAAGAGTCACAAGTGTGTTTGGACCACTCTAGGAGTCAGGAAGGATGGCGCACATTTGTGTTGGCCTCTCTAACTCCGAGAGTGGTCCAAACATACTTTACTGTGTCCCTTGTGCTGGCCAAACTTTACTGGCCTAACTCCAGGTTAGGGTTGCTCCCTAAATAATATACTGCTATCTGAGCTGATAGGCTTTTAAATGTTGCCTCTCTTATATTTAGCAGGGGAAGAGGTAACTGTTCCTCTTCACCAAGCATAGCATCCCTCTCAGTGGCTGTTTACAGGTGTCTATTTAAATGGAACCATATTTTCATTTATTTTAGTATTTTAAAAACAATTTTCTGAATGTTTATTGCAAAGTGGTAGGTGTTAATAAGCATGCCGGTCTGGGAGGAAAAGTGGTATAGAAATACTTTTCATCATAATTAAAGTACACTCTTTGGGATGGGTTCAGGATATGGGTAGCTACAACCCAGCAGATTGGATGGCAGCTAACTCATTCCGGTTCCATCCCAACTGCATGCTTGTCCTTGCAGTGGAAAAATGGGCACCACTGAAAGTCCGGCATCAGAGCCTCAAAGTCAGGTGAATGGTCCAGTGCTTCATTTTCCTGAATGAAGCTTACTGGGTGAGTCAGCATTTTCCCAGCTACACTTTGACTCACTTATGGTAAAGAAATTCCTATTGCATTCAGCTTCCGAGTCACAATTCCTAAAACCTGATATGAGCAATGAGGTATTAATTGACTTGTGAGTTGTGAAACACTCAAGGAAGAAGCCTTTCCAACAGTGCTTTAAAGAACCACAGCTTCTAGAAGGTAGAAGGCAGGTAAACCTGGTGCCAACTAAGAGAACTGAATTCTCTTATTTATAAATTCTTCAAATAAATATATAAAATTCACTGTTGTCCTATGTATGCTATAGACAATGCCAGTACCAGATTGCTGGTTATTCTGGGCCAAAGCCCTGCACTGGGATCCCCCATAGTAACCCCTGTGCATCCCCTGATGGTGCCCTGGGCACTACCACTGCCCCAGGACTGAAGGTTCAGTGATTGGGTTGGCCAAGTGACAGGTGTGGCCTTTGATCCCTGGCAACTACACAGCAGGGTCCAAACCAGACCAGAACTCCTGCTGTACTGTGTCAGCAAACACCACACCTGTCTTGGAAGGACTAGTTTATCTTATTTGCTGTGCCAGCAAGCTCTTTTCTGATTTCACACAGATTGGAACATTGTTATATAGCAGTATGCCCCAGTATCCACTGATTTGGTATCCACGGTTTCAGTTACCCATGGATATCATGGATACTGGGATGCCTATTAAAAAGATAGGAGAACATTAAACTAATCTCTTTTTTTACCTTGTTGCAGCAAAACCACTGATGTTCCCCTATCTTTAAAAAGGTGTTCCCAGTATCCATGTTTCAGGTATCAACGTTGGGGTCCGGAACTGAAGCCCATCAGATACCAGGGCATGCCTGTATATATGTAACACTGTAGCAGCAGTGACTGTTGTTCAGTTCACTAGAAATTGAAAATACTGCATGGGAGCTTGCCTTTCTGGTACTAAGGGCAGGCTGTCCTCACCCTCGATAACGGCACATTTCAGTAAGAGGTTCCTTGCTTTATGATTGCATCTGCGTATGACTGTGTGTGCACACAGGCCTGCACTGGGTACATATTAATTCTCCGTCTATCTAATAAGTGAATCTTTGATTAATCAGGGACTCTGATCTTATGGATAGAAGTTACAGGTGGCTCTGTTTGTACACATGAAGGCTCTTCCAGATGTTATGACATACAGGCCAAAACCAGGAGATGGAAATGAGAGCAATGAGCACGATTCCATTTCCACTTCTGTTCATGTCCTGACAAATCTTTGGACATTGCTTATGTGAATACAGTAAAAGGAACAAACTGTATATCAGATTGTCAGTTGAATTAACTGTTATGTTTGGGTTTGCAAGCCACTCTCATTTGTTTTAATTAGGAGGGAGGAATAGAAATCTTATAAATGAATAAACTGCATGATGTTAAAAATGCCAGTGGCCATTGGTTAAATCTACTCACCTGTAGTAGCCATGTAGTAGCAATTTGCATCCAGTTCCCAACAGAGAGGCAGAGGATATTTAACCCTTTATCTCTGCACTCTTTTCCACTGAAAAAGTAACTAACATAGCTGTCTGCAAAAGTAGCTAACTCTAAAATGCCATCATAACCTTTGTTTTCATCAGGGACACAGTGTGAAGGTAAAAAATTAAATACCCTCTACTTCCTTGCTGCAGTCCTGCTAGCCCCAAGGACAGGAGATATTGACTGGTGGTTGAGCTGCTGGTACTGCCTGAACCTAAGCAGGAGAATACATGGTCTTGTTTTTGGACGGGACACAGTACGTCAGGCTGTGATAAGCTGCTGTACCCATTGTGGCAGGATGGAGTCACTGATGAGCTGATAGACCGTTGTTTGCACTAACGGAGATTGCCCCACCTTGTTGCTTGTGCCGGACTGTGGCTTCCCCCTGCTCCCCATTGGCCAGTTTGAAGGGCCGGTGGGCGGGAAGGGAGCTGATTGGGCGCAAAGTGCCTGTTCAGCTCATTCTGGCTGGAGCAGCGACCCCTCCCTCTCTCCCTCCCTCCATCCCTTTCAACTAGTCTGAGATTAGCTGGTTGCTCTTTTACGGGGCTGGGTAGGAATATTTGCTGTCATCCTGATTGGCCATGGTTGGCAGTTTTTTTCGCCTACCCCAGACTGGTTTGAGGGAGTGGACTTTGTGAGATTAATCTGTTAGCCCTGTCAGTATTGGTCACTTTGGGCATGAAGTGTGCGGGTATGGGTAGGTAGGACAGCTCGGGGTACATCCAAGGTGGTAAGGTCAGGGTGCAAGTCAGGACCGCTCTGATGATGCCTAACCGGCTCGAGGAGGCTGAGCTGGTGAATACCTTGACTTGACCGGCAAGGACCGATAAGGTTGGGCCATGTGGTTCAGCTGCCTTGACCCTTCAGAGCTGACAATGAAAGGCTAAAACAGTGCACACACTGTTTATGGCCTAGAGGCAGATGTTTTCATCCATAAGCAGGGGGAAGTAGACCGCTAGGCCTGTTTCCTCTAAACAGAACCCGCACACTAGGAGGAGGGGCTTAAGCAGCTTCTCTTCACCTGCCCTGTTGCAAATCCTGTTATGTTTTACTAAAGTGGCCCATGTTAAAATTGAAGCCGCAGTCTGATTATTTGGCGGCTTCATTGGGTAATAGTCACTGCAAGTGAGAATTGGAGGGGAGTGTGTGTGAAAAGGCCAGCCGGCAAGAACAGAGTATGACTTTGAGGACCTGTCCAGGCTGGACTTATTATTGCCTCTCCATCAGAGAGAACGGCACTGTGAAGGCTACACCTGGGGCTGAGGATTTGGTGAATCACAGAGTATGGTATATTTGTAAAACTCACACTGAAAAATGGTGGTTTAGACAAACCTGCCCATGTAAGCCACCTTGGGCATTTGCTTTGGCATGGGAAAGGCGGTATATAAATCCTTCAAATAAATAAATAAGTAAATAATAAGTAGATTTAAGCTTGCAATGACACACTGGCATGTTTAGCATTATGTGCAGCTTAGCATGCCCTGCGTTGTCACACAAACAAAAACCTTTTTCTAAAACTATATGAGCTGCCTTCTGAAGTCTTATTTGAGACTTTTGCACTTAGTGGCATATTAATAGTGGTATTTAAGAATACTTATTATTTATGCAACATCTCAAAAGCTAGAGTACTGAATGGTGATTGGGTAATGGCAGAAAAGAACAATTGTTTTGCTGTTTTTTCCTCCCTCATTAAATCCAACAACATGTCTGCTTCTCAGTTTAGTTTTATTTTGAAGAACAGGGGGAATTCCACAGAAAGGTTGGTCGTTCTTGCTTTTACTTAAGCGATGTTAATACTATGGCCAGTTGCAGCACTTGCAGTTATTGTCAAAGACTAGGCCCGCTGCACAACTCAAGTGGAAAGTTTGGTTTCCCACACAGATGTAGAATTTTGTGTTGTCTTTTGGATCAGCATGGGTACCATCGGAATTCCCAACACAAAAGTTTTCATCTCCTGAGTCAGGAGGAGAGGGTGTATCTGGAGAATCAACTGGAGGATCAACATCACCAGGAGGAGGCAGGCACTCAATGGTATCTGAAGCAGAATGAACAATGTTTAAAAATACATTCTACAGGTCACAGCTGCGGACATTCTCATATTTGTCCATACACCTAAGCCCTTAAAGTTTGTGAGTTGCCATAACTACAATCTTGAGAATCACTAGTTCTGAAACCCAAGGCTTTTAAGATGAACTTCAGTGGAAAATGCAGCACACTCCTTCGCTCATACACTTAAAAGGAAACCCCAGTGTATACAAGAGGAGCCTGAATGAGCTTAGGGTTGCAGTCTTATAGCACAATCCTAACCAACTTTCCAGAACCAGTGTAAAGGCAATACAGGTCCTAGGTGCATTCACCTTGAGGAGGCCTCCATGACTACTACTCCATAACAGAATGCAGAACAAGCCCCACTGACACAGCTATGTCAGTTCTGGAAGGTTGGTTAGGATTGTGCCCTTAATGACTTATTTTAGAAAATTTATATCCTGCCTTTCCAATTATTTAAGAAGAAGAAAACTTCAATGTGGCCTACATATAAGACAAAAACAAATAAAGCATGTAACAAATAAAAATTAAAACAGAGAAAATCTAATCACAAACAAACAAATAAAATAAAAACCCCAAACAACCCCCCAAAAAACTGCAAATAAAAACCCCAAACAACTAATTAAGACCTGCTTTAAAAAATGGGGTCTTGAAAACCTGCTGAAAGGTAAGCCTGCTAGGCTTCCTTTCAAGCCCACATACGCCCATTCTTGAGACAAGGCTCTGCACTGGTATGCCAACAGCACTTCCCACACACTTCCTGGTGGCACATTACAAGTGCCACCAGTACAGAGGGTGCAGGGGAAAGGCCAGCTGGCCAGCTGTGTGAACTCTCAGTGCGCTACTTGAACAACCCCAAATGCCATCCCTGGATGTGCTGTTCACAACAGAAGTAAGGAGAACTAAGATTTACACGTATCACATCCCTATAATAAACATGCATGCACCACATCCTTAAGTGTTATAGCAAATGCATCAGGATGAACCTGGGCCAAGTTTGGGGCCAGAGCACCCAGTCATGATTTAGGAGATGTGTTCTGTATGTGTAAAACATCAGAACAAGCCCAATTTTATTATTCTTTAAGGTGTGGACAAATGAATGCTAGCAAGCAGGCAATTTCCTGCATGCATCCAAATACCATAGCTCTGAGTTTCCTTCTTCTTCTTCTTTTGTTCCCGAGCCCCATTTACAGCGCATGTGCACGTGCGCGCACACACACGCGCGCACACACATCCTGGGGGGGGGGGCACTCTTGCTATGGCACAGGTTCCAGGGTAGCATTGTAGATAGGCCTTGTGTGAACTAGGAGATTGCCAGCAAAAATGTGACACAAGCAATCACATCTATTTTCATTTGTACTTCCTTTTGCCTCTATCTGTCTTAGAGTACATACTGATTTGTCTCATTTTCAGCTGTAGGTTCCTCACTGTGTTCTCTTACCATCTGTTTCAAGCAATCTCTTCAGTTCACTTATTAAAGGATTTTTTCCTTCATTGCAAAAAGTACCGAGGAAATCATCTAAATCAATGGCCCATATCATGGCACCTCCAAATTTTGTTTCTTTCAGATATTTGGCCTAAAAAAATGAAACGTTTTCCATTAGACAACATCTTTTGCATGTGTTCGCAGGTTAGAAGTAACTGCCCCAAGGAGAGGCAGCCTTAGAACAGCTAAGCAAAAGAGCATTATTTTCACCCACTAACATTAATTATTTAAAAACAGTTATAATGACTATTGGCCACCTATAGAATAGGCCAGGCAGTTTTGAAAAAGAGCATTAAGGGCAAGGGAGCATGATAGACTTTTATAAAATGATGAATTCTATGGTAAATTGACAGACAGAAATGTTTCAACCTCTCTCACAGAATATTTCTTCAATAACAGGCATAGCTGGAAAGTCTTTAATATGGGGAATTTAAATAAACTAAGAGCTTCCCGGCAATAGAACTAAATATATTAATGGTAGAAATTAAAGTATATGTTTTAAAACCAAAGAAAAGTCTTACTTTGCATCTGTAGCTATAAATGTTGTCATATGTAACCCATACATCCCCCTTGTAGGCATATGGGACTTTCTGTTCATCCAACCACCCCACATGGGCATCCTTTATGAAGTCACAAACCTGTCAAAAGAGTAGGACATTAATGCAGTGGTCTAGACACCCCTTGGAACAAGTTAAGTGCAGGTGCAGTTCAATCCCTGTGGTGCTTTTGTACAGGCATGAAACGCTGGTCGCTATTTCAACCTACGTATGTTCTGACTTCCAGAATGGAATCAGTACATATCTTGGGGGCTTAGTGTGCAATCCTGTCTTGCACAGGAACAGGCAGGCTGGCAAGCCTGTGCTGCATCCAAACACAAGTTAGAATTGCACTGGAGCTCACTATGGGGCAAGGCAAAACATTCCCCTTGCCCTGCGGTAAGCCCAGAGGCGAAAATAGCCTGTAGCACCCCATGGCACGAGCCATGGGCGCAATTCTTCAAGGGGGACCCCTGGGCCCCGCCCCCACAACATTGTGCGCCGCCACGCACCCCCCACGCAACGCTGCGGCCAGGAGCCGAGGAGGCAAAACTTAGCCAGGCAAAGGAGCAGCTGAGATCCCCAGCGTGGAGGAACCGCGGCAGCAGCATCTCCGCCTCCAGTTAGGGGCTTGCTGCCTGCCGCTTTCCCACTCACTTTTTCTTTCTCCTCTCCTTCGTGGCTGGGAGGAGGTAGCCGAGCACGGGGGAGGTGAGACTGTCTGTAGTATTTTCTCCCCCCCCCCGTCGGAGGACAGGCGGCACCCAGGAAAAACAGCAGCAGGAGCAGCCAAAGCCCACTGCAGCAATTATGGCTGCGCGTGTGGCTGCTGGGGCTCCTGAAAGAAGGCGCTTGGAGGAGCTGAAGTCTCCCCCCTTTCCCACCATCACACTCCTTTGCCTCCCCCCCTGCACAAAATAAAAATCAGGGTGGAAGAGAAGTTGAGTCGAGCTTTACTTTTCGGGTGGGGGATGAAGCGGGGAGTCCCTTGGCCGAGAGAGAGCCCGGGCCGAGCCTGCCACTGAAAGCGGCCGTCGTAACTCTTTGTGTTTTGGCCGTGAAGAAAGGAGGGGGAAACTATTGGGGGAGAAGGGGGGAAATTATGGGAGGGGCGGGTGACGATCGGAATCCTGAGGCAAAGAAGCTTTAGCAGTGCCTGATATGGGGAGGTTTGGGGGAGAGGCGTATTCCAGGGCTCCTGTTTGAGTTGGAGTTTGGGGAGGCGCGGTGGGGGAGGGCCTGGGGTAGCCAGGAAAGAGCAACAGTTCTCTTAGTTTCGCATAACTTTGTCCCGACTCGATAGGAAGGAGGCAGAGGAGGTTGGGTGCGGCACTTGTTGCTCCTTCTGGTGTTCCAGCAGCTCGCCTGGGCTTTTCTGACGGCACCCCTAATTAGTCCTTTTTTGCTTTGCCTCTTCCACAGCGGTGCGGCCACTGTTGTTACTGCCGCGGCCAGCCCAAGACAGCTCCCCTTCCTCCTCCTCCTCCTGCCGCTGCTGCAGCGCCTAGCTTGAAAGGAGAAGAGGAAAGCAACCGGGCACCAGGGCCGATGTATGCCCGCCTGGCAGCGAATGGGACGGGACACGTTGAAGGCATGGAGCAGCTGTGTCAGGGAAGGAGAGGGCTGCGCTGCGCTGCCCTGCGCGTGCAGTCTGGGAGCTCTTGCAAGGAGACGGGGGAGAGCTTGTTAAGCAGATCGGCTTGGGGGAAATTTGAAAAGTACGGCTGCTCTGCGGACAAGGCGCCCCTCCAGCAACAGCACTTCCGGCTATGACGTCATTTCTGGTGGGTCCCGACAAGGGGGCGCATTTTCATTGGGCCCCGCCATGGGCGCTATTTTCCCTAGATCCGCCCCTGGGTAAGCCCCAGCTGGCCTGGTTAGGAGGCACAAGTCCAAGCAACCTGCAGCAGCCCAGTTTGGGACCGCATGGATGGGGGTTAGGATCCAGCATAATTGCCTGGCTCCACCCACCTGGCCTACCCACCTGTGGGGACACCGTCCCTCCACCCCATTTCACCCTCTCTCTGTCTCCCTCCCAGCTTCCTCCCACTCAGAAAAGGCCCTGTGCTGGCCAAATTAAGCCAGCACTTTTCCAATTTACCCTGCAGTCCTGCCAGCATCACTGGGCTGAAGCTCCTCTCTGCGTGAGCCCAGGAATTCTCACCCTGATGCAAACATGCTTTATGATACATTTGCGACAGCACTGGGCAGAAGCAAGAGGCTTGTGTTGGCCCAAAGGGGGGGATAGTTCTGCCCATGTATGTCACTGTGATCAGGTATGTCTCAGGTTTCATACCTCAAAGTAAGCCCAATATCCAGCTTCTTCTGTATATGGCCCTGGAGGACCAGCCCCGGAGACCGAAGCACAGAGGTTATTGCTGCCAGAACTACTCAGCCTGAAGGAACGTCCGTAGGTGGGGAATCCCATGAGCAGCTTCTCAGCTGGCGCACCATTGTCCCTCCAGTACTCCATAGCGTATTTCTGCCAAAACATAAATAAGAAACTCTTGCTACAGTGTATTCTCAGCTAACTGAAGAAATAAGGAAGGGTTTTTTTCTTTACTTACACAGTTGAAAATCTTAACTTCACACCACTGAGAACCTTCGTACAGGGGGCTGTTGCATCCTGTGGTGGTATCCCAGTCTCCATGGAAGTCATATGTCATCACACTGATGATATCTAAGAGTCTGGTGCAATTTAGTTTAAATCAGTTAGGAAGCAGGGGCACACCAGGTACCACACCCAACCATGTTGTCTACTGTCTCCCCAGTATTTGCTATTGTAGACAAGTGAGCAAAAATGCTCCCATTAAAATGGGGGCTCCCATTAGATTTCCACTTGAATTTTGTACATACAGACATGGCTTTGTTCTAGGAGGCTTTAGAAAACATTCAGCTCAATCCATATGCATTAAAAATAAGGCCCACTGAGTTCAGTGGCATTTATTTACTCCCAAGTGAGCGTGCACAGAATTGTAGCCTAAAAGCCCAATTCCTAACCATAGCATGGGAAAGGGCAGCTCAATTCAGAGCTGCCTGAACACCCGAGAGTGAAGCAGTAGCCAGGCAGCTACCAAGAGCCGTAGCGCCTACACGGGGATGCCAGTTGGCACCCCCACATCAGTGCTAGTGAAGTTGCTCTGACGCAACTTACTAGAGCTGATGCTACCACATAACATTGGCACAATGTCACTGTGAGGATTGCACCCTCAGTGGCTAACATCTGCTCAGCTCTGAATTCCATGCATGCACCAGTGCTCTCGGGCACCCTGAAACTCTGTTTAAAGGACTCCAAAGACTGGAAAGTTTGAGATCTGCTGGTCTATCCCACAATATGGTGATAAATATCCATGCATCTCTCTCCCTCTGAGAAGGCCAGAGACACATTTTTAACTCTACTTACTTTCCAAGCTCAGCAATTTCATATCCAGCATTAATCGTTTCTACCCCAGCAGACACTGCAGCTCCAATCAGTAATCTAGACTTTGTAGTACACACAGTTTGTGTTTTAAAGGCATCCAGCATTTCCTAGGATGTAAAATTGAATAATGAGGAGTGAAACTATTGATACTCAGCCAAGAATAATGAGAAACTTAAAATGGGAAAGAATAAGTGAGTTAAGTGATGTGTTAACTGATGGATTAACTGTAGATTCGAATATGGAGTAAAGAAGCATTAAACATTTCAGCGCTGATGAAACTTTTGTAAATAATTACTTTGAAACCTTTCATTGAAAACTTCAACTTGATGGACATTAGAAATATTGATTTCTATGTTCCCAGATACTTAAGAATGATCTGTGACAAGGCAGATTTCATTATTTCTCATGCTTTTAAAAATTTCATTACATCCAATTTTGTGGTTCCCCCCCCCTGAAAAAAATGACAATATCAATCTGATTTGCAGTACCAGATGTGTTGCAAAATATGTGTGTGTGCAAACTTCATATGAGACAGTGTACATGAATGTAAACATCGTTCCTACATCAGTCTTACACCTGCGCATGCAGGTAGACTAAAATGTCATGAGTAAAGTGATGCAAATGTCAACAAGATTAGCAAATAAAACATTGTCATAAACCATACAGTTCTTAAATTAGATTCCCACCTGAACCAGAAGGGTAAAACGCTGCTTGTCTTCAGGGGGGCTGCCTCTAGAGCCTGGATATTCAAAGTCCAGATCAATCCCATCAAAGCCATGTTTACAGAGATATGCAATCACTGAATCAATGAAGGTCTTACGGTTGGCAGGTGTAGCAACCATTGCAGTGAACCTATAGAGAAAACCCCTTTTAAATATGGCTCCTTTGTGAGTACATACTGTACAACAGTAAACCTTAGGCCATTACCCAACCGAAATTAAGCACACTTAAGTCCTATTGATTTCAACAGGAGAGTTATTAAAAATGGATTACACAGTGATGACAGCAAAATAAAAAAATAGGGATTTGGAAGTTATCGATGTGATTGGGAATGATGTGGCAAACATCATTGTGATTATGAAGTGGAAAAATTCCAAGGACACTATGAAGTCACAATGTGACAATTGTGACTTCATAGTGTCCTTGGAGTTTTTCCACTTCATAAACACAATGCATCTAGCTCTTTGAAGAGTCCAAGAGAACCAAAAAACGTGCTTAAATCTTAGCATTTGTTTCGTTGGTCCTAATAAAAGTGCTACTAGATTGCAACCAACATAAAGGAAATAAGCAACGACTCACAATGTAGTACCAAAGTTCCATCCTCCAATCGAAAGCAGTGTAACTAGGCTGGGATTGCTGTGGATAAAAGTTATAAGATAAACATTACCATTACTTTGCTTTCCCTTGACCTCAGCATTATTTCTTCTATTGCTAAAGAAAAATGGATCATATTTTTGAATCCTAAGGTGTGACTGCACAGCCCACACTGACACTGATCATTGGATCTCATCAAGGGTTGGCATATACAGGAATAATGCAGCATGTGAAATGCAGTGTTGAGGAACAAGGATCTGATAGCAGAAGAGATCTATGACCTCCCAGTTCCCACATTACATAAGAACATAAGAAGAGCCCTGCTGGATCAGGCCAAGGGCCCATCTAGTTCAGCTTCCTGTATCTCACAGTGGCCCACCAGGTGCCTAAGGGAGCTCAGTAGACAACAAGATGCTTGCATCCTGTTGCCACTCCCTTGCACCTTGCATTTTGAAGTAGCCTACTATTAACGTAAGGAGGTTGCACCACCCATCATGGCCTATAGCCCACAATGGACTTTTCCTCCATAAATCTGTCCATAAATCTGTCCCTTTTAAAGGCATCTAGGCCAGATGCCATCAACCACATCCTATGGCAAGGAGATACATAGCTTAATTACCCACTGGGTAAAAAGGTATTTCCTTTTATGTGTTTTAACTCTCCATTCATTACATTTCTTGTACACTATGCAGATACAAGAGCAATTTCCATTGCTGCCAAAACCAGTTCATACATTTCAGGTGAACCATGAAATTAGATAAGTGAAGAAGTTCGTGAAAGCTGAATGTTTCTCTGTCCCTACAGTGAAGCAAAAACTTTCTTACAATGCCTTTAACAAACTATTTCATATCATCCACAGAGTGCCAAAGAAAGGTAATGATAGGCACCAAATATATAAGGATATATCTGTACTAACAGGAACCACAGGTTCACTATAGGCTGGTTCTGACAATAATGTCTGAACAGTGGTGCGATCATGTATGAGACATGTATGCCCTCCCACTGATTCACCCAGTTTGAATTATCAGCACTGGGTAGAAATATACATTTGATTGAGAAGGGGCAGCTTTCCATTTCTTTATCAATAACATTCACATGCGCATATAACCAGGGCTCAGAAAGGAACACAAAGGTACCCTTACAGCACAAGCCTATCCAGGTTTACTCAGAAGTAAGTCTTATTGTGATCCATGGGATTTACTTCCAGGAAAATCTGTCTGTGACAGCTCAGGAGAGAGATCTCAGGGTGCTGGTGGACAATTCAATGAAGGTATCGACCCAGTGTGCGTCAGCAATTAAGAAGGCCAATTCCATGCTTGGAGTCATTAAAAAAGGGGTTGAGAAGAAAACAGCCAATATTATCATGCCATTGTACAAATCGATGGTAAGGCCACACCTGGAATATTGTGTCCAGTTCTGGTCGCCGCATCTCAAAAAGGACATAGTGGAGTTGGAAAAGGTGCAGAAGAGAGCGACAAAAATGATTACGGGGCTGGGGCACCTCCCTTATGAAGAAAGACTGCAGCGTTTGGGGCTCTTCAGTCTAGAAAAAAGGCGCCTGAGGGGGGACATGATTGAGACATACAAAATTATGCATGGAAGGGATAAAGTCGATAGAGGGATGTTCTTTTCCCTCTCTCAAAACACTAGAACCAGGGGGCATCCACTAAAGCTGAGGGTTGGGAGAGTTAAAACAGATAAAAGGAAGTACTTTTTTACCCACCGGGTAGTTAATCTGTGGAACTCCTTGCCACAGGAGGTGGTGATGGCATCTGGTCTTGATGGCTTTAAGAGGGGATTGGACAGATTTCTGGAGGAAAGGTCCATCGTGGGCTATAGGCAATGATGGATTGTGCAACCTCCTTACAAAGGTGGTGGGCTACTGGTACCGGGTGCAAGGGAGTGGCAACAGGATGCAAGCATCTTGTTGTTTCATGCCTCCCTGGGGCACCTGGTGGGCCGCTGTGAGATACAGGAAGCTGGACTAGATGGGCCTTTGGCCTGATCCAGCAGGGCTCCTGTTATGTTCTTATGTTCTTATGAAATGTGTACAAGACTGCAGCCCAAGTATCAATGATAGAGCTCAATCTTTGCTGTTAGATAACATCATTTGGTTTAAGAGAAGCTAAATGCTACCTAGGCTGCACAGAAAGATGATTTATATGTCTTTACAAGCAAGGATAGGAATTGCTGTACACCGAAGAAATCTGACCTCTTTTTCAGGGCTTGGATCTGAGGGAAGAGTTCTTCATCATTCCATTCGAAAGGGGCTATCTGGTTATTTTTCATTGTCACAAAGGCATAAGCCAAATGGGTACAAAGTTGTGGGTCAACATCCCCTGGGAAGTATGTAGTGGGGCTGGGTCTATACTGAGACCAGTTGGTGAAGTAACAGAGAAGTTTATAAGCAGAGCCTAGACGGGTGGAAGAAATGGTGGAAATTAATACAAGCGATGATAATAAGTACATTTTAAATCAAATTTTGGCATATACTGGAATACATATAAGGTTGCATTTATCATATCCACCTCCTTTTGTGCTGCAGGATAAATTCTTTGACTAAATCAGCACAAAATTTATTTAACAGTATTTACTGTCTCCATCGATACATGCACAAAGAAGATGAACAAATGCTTACCCAATTGCAAGTGTAGCAAAATGGCCAGACCTAAAAAAGAATAAAAGAATTTTAATTGCATAACAACAATCTGGTAACATAATAGCGGGCTATTCCTATTCAATGACTGATGAATGCTTTCCCGGTGTACATAAAGCTACCCTATAGCATTATACTGTACAACTAATAGAAGCAAGCTAGGCCACAGCTACAATCATTAATTACCCACTTAACATTCCAGGTCACAGCACATTACAAACAGAAAACTGGATTATCAAATGCAGGTAGCTTGTGATTACTTAAGAAAGTGAATTATGGCAGTTGATACACTGTCACTAGCCAATCTGGCCTGGGGAAAAACTGTTTTACTGTATTGATTACTGTGAGTGGGTCTATAACTATAGTTTCACTATAACGTGTCACTCAGTGATTAATCAGATATCAAAAGAATAGCAATGTTCCTTAATAACTAAAAATTGCTTTCCAGCCTTGGAAAGTAATGTCCACCATAGTTTGAAAAGGTGATGCTCTTGAGCTAACAGAAAGAGTAGCCTAGAGCCAGTTTGACAATGTGGATTTAGAGGCAGAGAGAGCTGTGAGTTGGCTGAAATGGAAACAAATTTGAGACCCCCCTATTTGGGGATCCAGTGCAAAATGAGGAACAGTGCTGCCTATAAGAGGAGTCAGGGTACTTCCATTATGCATTGCTTGTATTTTTGTAAGTCAAACAAATATCACAAAGTACCACAAGTCTCCCGAGTTTCTCAGCCAAAGGAAAGGAAACCCTACTGTGTTGTCTCTGGAATTTCTCACCACTTGGAAAAGTGAGGAATGAGTAACATTCTTGACCCCAAATACAGCAATCAAATGGTATCTGATCATGAAGGAAGACCATTCACTGGATGTGCCCAAAAATGAAATGTTACCTATGGTCCAATCCTTGGCGACATGCACACCGGCACAGCACACGCTGCACTAGTGCTTGACATTACACAAGTTTTGTAAAACACTTTGCAACAGTATAGCAGTCACCAGCACTAGCCCAAGGTCCCACGTACACCACTAGCAGAAGAGGCTCATGTTGTGGAAGGTAAGATCCACACTGAGCAGTGCAGAGATGGAACAGGGCAGGGGAGGGCACTGGGCAGGGAGGGGGTAACAGGGCAGGAAGAGGGTGGCATTGGGGATGGGAAGTGGGCAGATTTGGCCCAGGAAGGAGCAAGATCTGTAGCAGTGGTGCGCATCGCATCCTACCCTCTTTCCTGGGCCCATTCCACCAATATGTGCGCATGCAACTTGCACCAGTTATGTAGCTGTGGCAGGTCCAAGTAGACCCATTGATCAGGCTGGGGCTTTCCCCAGGGCAAGTGGACAAATATCCCCTTACCTTGAGAAGAACTCTAGCCTGCAAAAGTCCCCCTGCAGTTCAGCCCACACTGGTCCCATTACACCACTGCTTGGGAATTTGCACTGGTTGGGCTGCTCAACTCATGACTGAAAGGGATAAGGCCTGTTAGTGCATTGGTGTTTGGTCAAGGGGATCAAACATTCCTAACATGAATTATTGCATAAGTTATTATGCAAAAGGTGTCTTCCTTCAGCGGTCTGAATGTTCTGCTACCCGAATGTTCAACTTTCCAGGAAAATGTTATTGCATCTTCAACAGAGTGCAGGACTCAAGACGTCAGAAGCACTTACCAACCCAGAGCAGCGCCTTCCCCATCTTTCCTCCTGTCTTCAGATGGAAGTCCAGCACAGGAGATGGGTTCTGGCTGCCTTATATGGTGCTGAAAATACCAGCTATCACTGTGGAACCCTCACACCTGCAACATGGGAGGCAGCCTACCCACCAGGTTACGAAACACCCAGCCAAACAGAACAAAACAAATCATTCTTTCAAGGACAACAGCAACTTCTGCATCTGACTATTTCTTTAAAAATCCCTGTGCTAACAAAGAGCAAAAGAGAGCTTGCCCCCAAAGTGAGGAGAACCTAGGTATGCTGCCCTGAACTCCTCAGAAGATGGATAAGATATACATGTAAGTAAAACTTATTACAAAGACAATAAACTTCAGGTGCCTTCTCCCTAACTGAACAGAAGAATTCAGTGTAATTCACAGAAGGTGGTGTGGGGGGATGCTTGTTCGGCACCCCGACCTCTTAAGTTTGGGGTGCCGCAAGGTTCCATCTTATCCCCCATGCTCTTTAACATCTACATGAAGCCGCTGGGAGAGGTCATCCGGGGGTTCGGAGTGGGGTGCCATCAATATGCTGATGACACCCAACTTTATCTCTCCTTTCCCCCTGATTCTGAGGAGGCGGTTGAGGTCCTGGATCGCTGTCTGGAGGCAGCTGGGGGTTGGATGGGAGCGAACAAGCTGAAATTAAATCCGGATAAGACAGAGGTGCTCCTGGTCCAGAAATCCACAGCTCGGGTATTGGACTATCGTCCTGCTCTGAATGGGACTGCACTCCCTCTGAAGGAGCAGGACCGCAGCTTGGGGGTTCTCCTGGATCCACAGCTGCACATGGATTCTCAAGTGGCGGCAGTGGCCAGGGGAGCCTTTGCTCAGCTTCGGCTGATTCGCCAGCTGTGACCGTACTTGAGCTGCGTGGACCTGGCCACAGTGACCCATGCCCTAGTGACATCTAGATTAGATTATTGCTATCCGCTCTACGTGGGGCTGCCTTTGAAGACAGCCCGGAAATTACAACTAGTACAGAACGCGGCGGCTCGGGTGGTTGCTGGGGCACATCAGTTTGACGCTGTCAAGCCGTTGCTTCGGCGACTACACTGGCTGCCGGTTCTGTTCCAGGCCCAATTCAAGGTGCTAGTTTTGACGTTTAAAGCCCTTTATGGCTCGGGTCCGGGGTATTTGAGGGACCGCCTCCTCCCATATAATCCTGCCCGTACTCTTAGATCATCTGGGGGGCCCCTTTTGACTATGCCGCCACCAGGGGAGGTGAGAGGGGTGTGGCCAGGAATAGGGCCTTCTCGGTGGTGGCCCCCCCAACTTTGGAATACCCTCCCCTTTGAATTGAGAACTGCTCCCTCTTTGGTAATATTTTGGCAGGGGCTGAAGACCTTTTTATTTCGAAAAGCTTTTAATTGTTGACAGGCTGGCTGGCTGGTTTTTATACTCTTGCTTATATTTTATGATCATGGGGCTTGTTGTTTTAAATTTTAATTGTTTTAATATTGTTTTTAAATTATTGCTTTTTAATGTTAAATTGTGAATTTTATTGTAAGCCGCCTTGGGTCCCTATGGGCAGAAAGGCGGGGTATAAATTAAATAAATAAACAAACAAACAACAACATCATCATCATTCATGCCCATTTCAGCTGAGAGCAAAGCCTTACATTATTTTTTCACAATGAATCTGCATCACAGTATACTAAGGGCCACTCCCTGCATAACCGTATTAAGTAGCATGGTCCATGATACCACTTGTATCAGCCCCTTGATGCATTGTCAAATAAGTTGAAGGATCTTATAACCAGTTGTCTATGACTGGCCCCACCATGGCATGAGCTACTCCAACAGTGAGTGTCTCACTATCTCTAGCACAGGAGCTGGGAAGGCCTGTGCTGGTGACAGCAGGCTGCCAAATCACCACTAGAGCAGGTAAGTCAGTTGTGGGGGAAGTTCAAGGGTGAGAGCAGTGTGGGTCAGTGATGGGAGGGGGTAGATCTAAATGGCAGCAGCATACCCTGAGATCCTATCCCCTTTCCCAGGCCAGACCCATCTCCAGCAGTCTCCTTGGATGTATGACAGCAAAAGAGCTGGCATAAGTCCAAGAGACCAGGTGGCCTACAGGTAATGTAAATGTAAAGGTTTCCCCATGACCAGTCATGACCAACTGTAGGGGGCGGTGCTCATCTCTGTTTCTAAGCCGAAGAGCCAGCATTTGTCCGAGGACAAGTTTCCATGGTCATGTGGCCACGGTGCACGGAACGCCATTACCTTCCCACCGAAGTGGTACCTATTTATCTACTTGCATTTTTATGTGCTTTCAAACTGCTAGGTTGGCAGGAGCTGGGACAAGCGATGGGAACTCACTCCATCGCATGGTCTCGAACTGCGAACCTCTGCAGTTTAACCTGCAGTGCCAGGGTAACTCAAAAAAGATTTGCAGTGTCTGGTCAAATAGTCATGACAATCCATTCAACATACTTGTGCCAGTAGACTTTGGAACACATTTTGAATCAATTGACAACATTCTATCTGTCCAAGGCTAAAAAGAACACAGTACTAGTGTTGAAAAATATGGAACCAACACCCAAGTGCTCCCATTCTGATGCTGTCTGTTGATCCACTGATCCACCGGATCCAACACAGGTGTTCACCAAAGGCCATATTTGCCTCTGGATTTCCCAGGTTGGCTGCCTTGGATGCAGAGAGGTAAGAGAAGTACAATGATTTAATGCCTCTCAAATAACCTTGGTCCCCTTGGCATCCATCTGCTGAACTAACCTTGAACAAAGAGAAGCATTGACAAGAGTGGAGCAAACATTTGATCAATCAGAGCAGACTTTTGAGCCGTTCTCACTGTACATAGTGTCAAACTAACCTTCAGAAAGTGATAAATAGCTAGACAGATTGGACATCATCTCATAATTAAAGTCAAGGCTATTTATTCTTGCCACTTCACTCTGCCACATGTACAGTGCTAACAGATTCTATGGTTTAAGAAAACATTTTGGCCTTCCTTTAAGAGTGTCTCAGGCTGCCTTCACATAAACCAAGGAAGGCCTTCACTAGCCATTTTTTAGATTTGGATGCTTTCCTGCCAGGGCACCATCATCTCCAGGCATCTCCACTTCCAGTGGGCCTTGATCAGGCAGGCCAGTGCATTGCGGTCACCACGGCAGTAGGATCAAGTACCACCTGCCATTCTGAGAAGAGCCCCTCATGATACTAGGCCCTTTGGTAGAAAAGCACTGCGTTAAATCATCACAGTGGAGGCACCTCCATTTTACATCCCACTGGTTGGCAAGAGGGGCTTGGAGAAGTGCTGCAGTTCAGAGACTCATGCTTTGTATGCAGAAGATTCCACGTAAGGCTGGGAAAAAGCCATGACTCAAAACCCTGGAGAGCTGCTGCCTGTGTGGGCAATACTCAGCTAGATGGCCCAAGTGTCTGACTCAGTAAAAGGCAGCTTCGGTTGATCAAGAGCTCTATTACCAGTGATGGGTGGTGTGCACCGCTGCTGAGTGCCCTGGCACCCGGGGGGCCCCCACCCGTGTGTCCCCCGGTGAGCAGGCACCCCCTCCGAGGCCAGGGCAGCCTGTGCGGCCGGCGGGCAGGCAGCGGACCCGGGCGGGCAGGCTGTCAATCACCCAGAAGTCCCGCCCAGCCTTCCTGCTGCCCGCCCAGCGTTCCCCCGAGTCGTTAGCTGATCCCATCACTGTCTATTACTCCCATTAAGGACATATTTTAGGCAGAATCTATGTGTTGCATGGACTTTTTGGATGCCTTAGAGAGACAGTATACTCTTTCAAATGCTGTAGCTTCCTGGAATCCAATTTTAAAGGGTAAAACCAGAGAGGTATTTCTTCACTCTTCTTTTTCACTCTTTCCCCATACCCTCCTAACACCATTTCCTCACAAAAATTGCCCTCTCCTCAGAGACAGTCCCAGCAGCTCCAATCCATACCCCTGCCAAATCCACATTAGCAGAACAAAGTGAGTTGGGGTCCCCCTCCCCAATTCTTCCTTCCTCTCATCTGTTGGTCTCTCCTTCCACTGCCTCCCCCCTCCCCCCCCCCATTTGCTCTTGCTCAGCCCTGTTAAAACGAACAGGCTTGGTGGAGCATTCTGGGAGGAGGTGGCAGTGGAAGGAGGAGTGGGAGAGCTCCGTCTCATTCACCTTCTTGCCCACCTGACCTTCCTGCTGAGTAGACAAGAAAGAGAGAAAGGCAGAGCAATCCTGTTTTGCTTGCTTGTGAATGTGAGCGATAGAACAGCAATCCTCCTGCATCCTCCTTCCAGCCACTCCACAGCCATGATTGCTCACTTCAGCAGCACTGGAGGAAGAGATGGGCTGCAAGAAGAGGAGAGTGCTGATGGAAGCAGCTGGATGGGAGAGGTGGACCAGCCGGCAGACCCAAGGTGCAGGGCACCCCTCATCAGTTTGCCATCAGCCCACCATTCAAGGCGGCCACTTCAGTCAGCTTCGTGGCTGCACGGGCCCTGCCTCTCCCAAACTGCAGCTTTCACGAAGGTAAAGACATGAGTCCACGTGCCAGACCTCCCCTGGCCTTGGCATTGCATCCATGCACTGGGTGAAAGAACAAACTCTACAAAATGAATTGTGTGTCCTGCATCTAATGTAATTATGTATAATGGCAGTTCTTCCCCTTACAAGCATATCTGTGCCCTGAGAATTCTTGTACTGTGCTGCTTTTAAGATCTGCCTATACAAGTCCATAAGGATCAATAGTCCTGATACCAATACCTAAGGACCAAACTAGATCGGAGCGTAAGCACGTTATTTGGCCCTGTCTTCGTGATGGTTTGTGGGGGGTTTTGGGTGTGTGTGTGTTTGTGTGCGTGTGTGTGCGCAGACGTGTGCAGAACCAGAGGGGTGGGACCAGCTGTGGCCCCCACCGCTGGATCCTAACCTCCATGTCAGGCCATATGGCCTGACACAGATGCCCTAAAGTCTGCACCAGCAAAATAGCCACTGCGCACTTGAGGAGACTCATGGGCAGCCCTGCACTCTTGCCTGGGGGAAGGGGACAAACGTCCCCTTCTCCTGGTGCCTCCAGCAGCTGCCCAGCACCAGTAAGATGCAGTTGTAGTCATTTGGCTACCGCAGTGCCTCCGGCACCCGGGGTAGATTAGGATTGGTTTGCCTGTCAACTTGCAGACATTGTGCACACACATTGTGCACAGGTATGCTTTTTTCTGATTGTGACATAAGTTTATTCTGTATTCTTAAGGAGAACAAGGCCCCAGGGGACAAGTGGGAAGAGGAGGCAACCGTGGCAGCGGTAGCTGCAGCTCCTGGCTCAGTAAATATTTAAAGAAACTTCTGTGCATCTCCTCCTCTTCTCACTTCCCAGAGCCTGAGGCATGAGGGGGAAAGGAGGAAGCAGGCTCCCGTGACAGATAGTGAAATGGGACAGGGCAGGAAGCCAGTGAAGGATGTACACAGGGCACCCATCACCAGTCCACCACCTCCTGCCAGTCCACAGGGCCACATCATATTTTGTTTAGGTCCTAAGTTGCTCTGAATACAAATTGCAATAGCACAGAACCTGCCAAATCATTGAGATATGCTCTTCCATGTGCCCCTACCTTTGGAAGTCAGGCAGATAGCTACTGGAATAAGGCCTTCTCTGTGATGACTCCCTTTAGAGGGACAATCACCTGCTGCCCACCAGATGAAGTTTAGGCATTAAGTTAAAACTACTGTATTTTATTTGTCAATGTTTTTAACCAACCTTTGATTTGATCCTCCACTGCAGTGTTTAGTTTTATTGCTCCCAGTGGCGTAGCTAGATCATTTGACTCACAGGGCTCAGGAAAGTGGTTTCTTCATGCATGTTCACACTCAACTATACCCCTTTCAAGTCCTGGTAAGGATCTCTTCCCATTGATCTTACCATTACATGGTTTTGCCACATACAGTTCTGTGGCATTTTGATATAATAAGTGACACAAACTGTTTACTTATTACAAATTAAAATTCAGTGCACCCAGTCAATACATTTTCCAAAAATAAGCCGGCACAAACACACTTTAGTCATGCTTGCTGGATTTTATTTGCAAGGAAAAGCGGGTGGAGGCCTGCTGTGGTCCACAGACCTACACAATTTTAATCATCTCTCTTTGCTGGAAACCATCTGTTAACTTTAAGGGAAGTTGCAGCACTTGCAGCTATCATCAAAAACCAACCCAGCTGCACAGCTGAAGCTGAAAGTCTCTTTGTTGACGCACATATAGAATTTGGTGTTGTCTTCTGGGTTAGCATAGATGCCATCCTGTTGGTTTGCACAGAAGTTACCAGGTACTGGGGGACCCACAGTTGGTGGTGGTGTTGTATCTGGCTGGCCACCAGGTGGTGTTGTATCTGGTGGAGGAGTTGTATCAGTACCGGAGGGGCAGTTTGGCACAATGGGCTCTAAAATGAACATTTAACAATATAGTAAGAAAATCACATTCATGCTAAATCACACTAGATGGTAAGTTCACAAGTGGCTATGTGCCGACGCAGACCACAGGTGCCAATCTACTTGCAGTCTTCTAAATGTCAATTATATCAGTGAGGCTTATAAGCATCTATGGTCAATTCACAGTTTCTACACAGACACGTTTGCATCTTGTATGCTATGTGTCATGTGATGAACAGGAACCTGTGAAGGAGACTATGTTAGTTGGTAATTGTGAGGGGGCATATAACTGACAGACAAATGAGGCATGGCAGTTGGTGTGGGTTTCCTCTGTGGCTTACTTATAGGCATGTGCCTATCTCACACTGTAGAGAAGACAAGTGATACAAGTATCTGGTTGTCTTGCATGCTCCCTGAGGTATCTGGTGGGCCACTGTGAGATACAGGAAGCTGGACTAGATGGGCCCTTGGCCTGATCCAGCAACCAGTGTGCTATGAAAGGTCTGCAGATGTGCCACAAGGGTTTGAAGCACAGCAGTTGAAAATCACTGAAAATATCGTCTGAGTTCTGCAGCTCTGTTTTTAGGGCAACTTCCTGTAGACAATTGGTGACTACAGACAGTTACTCTAGAAACAGAGCCACAAAACCTGGAAGATTCTCCCAGAAGCTGCAACTGACATCACACAAGGCAAAGACCATAGAGAAAACCATAGAGGCCAGTGTGTGGTAAGAAGAAAAACATTGAAAATCACAGTGGTTATAGAGTATGTACTACCATGGAAAATAGTGGGAGGGGGAGGTGTTTAAGACCTCTGCTCACAAATGTGAATCAATCCAAAGTGGTCTCAGAACTGCAAATTGATCATGATTTTGACATCTCCACCTCTAAGACCAGATCTGGCATATGCTTCCTGCTTCTGTTTGCCACATGGAAAGTGGCAATATGACCAATCTGATGGCACCACTTTCACATGGCTGGATAGATATATATGCAAATAAATTTGGGGTTTAAAATTATATGTATCCTTTTGCCTCCCACATTGAAACCCTCAGGATTACATCAATGTGGCCTGATTCAGAAGCCGGCAAGAGTCCTTGCACATGTAAGAGTAGATTCATCCTTCCACTCCACTACAAAGAAAACAACATGTACAATGCAGATACTCCTTGTGAATATTTAAGGGGGGAACTTGGGTGGATCTGCATGACTGGGTGCCCAAATGGATCAAACACATCACGTTATGATGTGGATCAACCACATCACATTATGATAACACATCTATGTTATGGAGAGGAGGAAGGAAAACTACATGAATACCTCAAAAGCCTCATTTGTAAACCAAAGCTAAGCACTACATCACCCCATGTCACCATCCCCCTTAAGAGGGTAGCAACTGGTTTCTTCTGCTATGGTGGGGGTCACAATCCTCAGGTTGGGAACCACTGAGCTAGAGGGAGGGCATTTAAATTATTTGCACCTTTTGCTGGTGAACTATAGCAATACACAGCCACCACTTGTCTTTTAAGCAATATTTGAGAATTTAAAAAATCAGCCAAATGGTGCATTAGCCACATAAGATGTTCATCTGTACCAAGGTAAATGTCACAATTAATGCATAGAAGTGACTCACTGGTTCCCTTACAGCACAATCTAGGCTCGTCTACACCAGAATAAGCCCATTGTACTTGGGTTGTAATAGGACTGCAGCCTTAGTGATATTGTTTGACCCACCTATCATTTGAATGAACTTACCATTCGTTTCAAGAAGTCTCTTCAGCTCATTTATTAGAGGATATTTTCCTTCATTACAAAAAGTGCCCTGAAAATCATCCAGATCAATAGCCCAAACCATGGCACCTCCCAAATTGTTCTCCTTCAAGTATTTGACCTAAGCAATCAGAAAAAATCATAAAGCTATTTAATTAAAAACAAATTCACAGCAACTCTCCTTCCTATTTCATGTTTGTTGCTAAAACTGCTTACTCTATGAAGAGTGATAGATCTCTCCTTTGTGAAATAATATTTCAGTTCAAGCTTGCAGACAACTAGGAAGATTTCTTTTGCTACCACAATATCATATTGCACTATATGAGTGCAAATACTGTATATTCTCTGAATATTGTATGAAAAGTGGATTGTGAAACTCAGAAGATCAAATGCAAAGCTGTTACGATATATTTCTTACTTTGTATTGGTAGCTGCAAACATTGTCATATCCAACCCATTCATTCCCGTTGTAGCAAAAAGGAACTTTCTGGTCATCAATCCACTGTTTTGTGCAAGCATATGTGCAAATCTGAAAAAAAAATATCAAAAGAGGATTAATTCCAGGATCGTTAATACAAGGAAAGTCAACACATAGGTCCTTGTCCTCCAGCAAGCCTGCTTTGTGCAAATCCTGTTGATATCACAATATTCCAGACCATTATAGGTTTGTGTAAAAACATATTTTCGAAGAACAGGCATGGAATTGGGGAGCAAGGAGAGGATAAAGTAGGGGTCCATGATGATTTTGATAAAATGTTGGTTAAAGAGAAGGCATGAACCTGGGGGAAGAGGAAAATCCAAGACATTGTCAACTGCTGTGCAGAAGAAACAGCCACTGATGAGCTTATTTATTAGTGCCATCAGTGTGCATAGTGCTTTACAAGAGAAGCTAGGTCTCTGCCCTGAAAGGCTCAAAATCCAAAACAAGCACGAGAAAGACAAAAAAGAGAGGAGTAATGCCACAGAAGATGGGAAAGAATGTGTGGGAATGTATAAGAGTGAAAAAAAACCCTCTAATTCAGAGCACAATCCTAACCTGAAGTTAGGCCGGCACAAATTAAGCCAGCAAAGTTTGGCTGGCACAAGGGCCACTGTAAAGCACGTTTGGACTACTCTCGGAGTCAAGGAGGATGGCACATATCTGTGTGCTGACCTCTTTGACTCCAAGAGTGGTCCAAACATACTTTATGGTGTCCCTTGTGCCAGCCAAACTTTGCTGTCTTAACTAGTGCCAACCTAACTCCAGATTAGGATTGCACCTTCAGTCTGTTCCTATAAATTGAGTCTTCCACCCGCAGATAACCTAAGAGTGGGTGCATGGGGCCTTTCAAATCAATAACACAATTTGGAAAAATATGCTTGCACCCTCAGAACAACCAGAATATTTCACAAGCTCAAGAGGAAGTATCATTGTCCCATGTCAGGAGGAGCAAAGAGCAGTCAGATGGCAGTAGGATTTGGGAATCTAAATCTTTCAGGCCAAACCCAACCAGGGCAGCAGCCATATTACTTTGTGTCTTTTTTTGTGGCAAGGCCTTTTGCCTTGCAAGTGGAGCAGAGCTGCACAAGAGAGTTATAGGATTAGGTTGTGACTTTGTACCTCATAGTAGGCCCAGAAGCCTGCCTCACGGGTATATGTTCCAGCTGATCCAGCCCCAGAGGCAGGAGCCCCTAAAGAAGTGTCAGGGGTGCTAAGTCTGAAGGTGCGCCCATAGGTGGGGAATCCCATAAGTAGCTTCGCAGCTGGAACACCATTGTCCCTCCAGTACTTCATGGCGTAATCCTGAGGGGGTAAAGTTAGAATAAATTAGTGTTCGGCATCCTAATCAGCCTCATCAAAAAAAGATAAAAATGATATTTAGAAGATTGGGGTGCTTTCCTTACACAGTTGAAGTACTTGAAATCACCCTGGTCTTTGGATCCCACATACAAGGGGCTGTTGTGTCCTGTGAAGGTATCCCAGCCTCCATGGAAGTCATATGTCATTACACTGATGAAATCCAGAACTCTGATGTGAATGAAACAAAACAATATGCTATAGCAGTGGTTCCCAAACTATGGGTCAGGGCCCACCAGTGGGCACAAGCCAATTTCAGGTGGGTCATGAAACATCTAGGACAGCCATTTTGATAATATGGGAAGATGGGATGCTGCAAAGGTGGGCTGTGTGGTTGTTTTGCTTGTGACAAGGCTGTAAATAGGCTCTTTTTCTTATTCACTTTGTTATTAGAGAATGGCTGAGAAATAACCCAACCTATTGCTGCACTCTCAGGAAAGCAGCAGGCTCTGGGGTCACAATGACAGCACTTCCAGCCATGACATAATTTCTGGTGGGTCCTGGACAGACTTTCATTTGAAAAAGTGGGCCCTGGTGCTAAAACATTTGAGAACCACGTGTGTTTTTACAGACCAGTGTAGCAGCTGTTACAGACTAGGAACACTGTAACCACATGACATAGGCTGGCATGATAACATGCAAATCTATGTTATTTGGCTATAATGTTCATAGTTTGCCTCCTTGTCACTGATGCTTAATTGAGTAAAATGGAAATGCTACTGGCAATTTGGTAGTAGTTGTGCAGTCCATTTGCGTGATAAATGTCTAGTGGATAGCCTACAGCACATGAAGAGAAAATTAGAATGCCCTTTTGAAAATCTCAGTCAAGTTTCATGCTTCTGTACTTACTTTCCTATCTCGGCAATTTCATAACCGGCATCAATGGTTCCTTTGCCAGCAGATACTGCTGCTGTGATCAAAAGCCTTTTCCCTCCACATTTATTGCTCTCAAAAGCAGCCATCATTTCCTATGGAGAGAAATTTCATACATTCATCTCACTGGTTGTGAGCAGCTTTTACAAATACATTCTCATTGCATTTCAGAATTTATTAGCAATTCCCAAAACATCTCCAAAAGAGATGTATTCCATCCATCATGCAGTACTTTTCTGAAAACAGGAAGCATGGGACTTTCTGTTTTATTTAAAGAATTTGTGCAAGGAAGGAGCAATAAGGAGGAGTTGCTGCAGTGATGTCATGCAGGGGGAACGTGGGGGAACTCAGTTCCACTACTTAAAATTAGGGCTGACTCTGCCCACTTCACTCTCCCTCCTCCCCCCTCCCAATTCCGCTGCAAAGAGCTTTTCTACTTGGTTGGCCGGCACTCAGAGGGTTAAAGGGAGCGACTCCAGATTCCTAGGGGGGGCGAAGGCAGTGATGTCATTCAGGGGGAACGGACCAGAACGGGCATTCCGGATCCTAACGGGCTCCGTGGCTGGTTCCGAGTTCCCGACAAGTGCCAATCAAAAGTGAGTTCCTGTTCCTAAATCATTTGAATGACACCACTGGGTTGCTGCCTCTTCCTCTTTCTCCACCCATGCATGGATTTTAAACGCATGCAGTTGCCTTAAACTCTGCATATAGTAGGAGAAAAATACAAAAGCACAGCAATGCTGTCTGTGTTATGTCGGGTTGGAGAAAGGTGGTGGCAGGCTTAGGGTGAGTGGCACTCTGATTCTGCTGCTCCCCTGTCACCCGCTGCTCATGCACGCCACATCATTTGCTTCATGGCTGACCCTGTAGGCAACTATTAGAGATTTTCAGCATAGTTAGTGATGAGCAACGCAAGTTCCCTCTTCGTGCACACATGTACCACTTTTATCAACTTTTTAAAAAATAGCTGTTATTTGCCCCTATTAAATAGTAACATTTTTGTGTACCTTAAAGGCTAGCATATATATTGTGGCGTGCACTTTGATGGACCAGAAACTATTTAATCAGATGCATGAACAGCCCGCAAAAGCCCATACCACAATGAACCCTTTGGCCTGTAAGTGACACAAACTTGTTTTTGCTGCCGCAGACTAGACTGTGAGTTGCTATTGGTGGATTGCTGGTGCTGTTCTGTTGCTTCATGTCCGCTGTTCTTCCTGCTATTACTGTAATACTTCGGACCCAGAGTGTCACTTGTGGTACATCTCCAGCATGGCAGTGCCCATCCAGGCATTTCTTTTGTCTAAAGTGCCAAGCACCAGTCAGAAATGCTGTCCACCCTTCTCCCTAATTACTGTATAACCTATAATGTTACGATTGTCATGTAGCCCACTAGTCCCATAGTAAATAATTTGACACAACTTTGGTTGCCAGAGCATGTAGGACAGCATGGTTTCAAAAACAGTCACTATTGATTCTCTGCTGCACTGATTATCAGTAGAAAGTAAAAGAATCTTTCACAAGTGCATTTAGCTTCTCACCTGAATCAGGATGGTGAAGCGATGTTTGTCTTCTGGAGGGCTGCCTCTGGATCCTGGATATTCAAAGTCCAGGTCGATCCCATCAAACCCAAACTTACAGAGATATTCAATCACCGAATCAATGAAGATTTTACGATTGCCAACTGAGGCGACCATTTCAGTGAACCTAGAATAAGGGAAAACCTTAGACCATGTCCGCATGCTCTTATTTACTATGATAATACATGATTGTCTTTCTAATGAGTCAAAGTTCTGTGCATCATATTGTTCTCTTTTGTTTTATGCATATACAATGAGGGATGAGTGAATTCTGAAACCACATACGATAAATGTCAAATATCTGGTAACAGGTGCAAAACTCAGAGTGCAAATCTAACCTGGAGTTAATCCAGCACAGTTAGGCCAGCAACGTTTGGCCAGCACAAGGGACACCATATAGTATGTTTGGACCACTCTCTGAGTCAAAGAGGCCAGAGAAGAAACTTTGCTGGCCTACTTGCCAGATTAACTCCAGGTTAGGATTGCACCCTCATCGTCTCAAGACATGGTGCTCTTGCTTAACCAAGAGAAGCTCCAAACATGTGAGAAGAAGCTGATAATGTGATCTTTCCTACTGAACCATCAATAGGGGTGTGTAAGAATATTTTATTTCATGTTTCCATTCATCTTCAATATTATTTAAAATCTCTTCATCATTATTGCAACCTTTGTTCATCTTTATTTATTTATTCAGCCCAGCATTCAGAATTTCCTGGCACAAAACTGGAATTAGTTTGGAACAAAATTGTGTGTAAAACTTGTTTATGTGGGGCTTTTAATCACAGTCCTGCATGTAAACCTCTCTTTTATAATGTGCATCATCATCGCTTCTACCAGATCCACTTACTCAAAGCGCCTTACGTACCACCAAAGCCCCCTTTCAGCAAAAAAATTCCTTTTCTGTTGATGGAAAAACCAATCATCACATACCATGCTCTATTCCCCAACTACTGAATTGTTAAAAATTAGCTTCATATTGCTGCATGTACATAACTGTCACTGTGACATGAGTCTTATGACTGCTTCCATTTCTACAGGATCATACTCTGGAATATCAAAGTCCTATTACTATTATGTGATTGAGGTTCAATACTATTATGTGATAGTGGGAATACAGATTTATTTATTTATTTATTTATTTATTTATTTATTGAATTTTTACCCCGCCTTTCCGCCCGAAGGCGTTCAAGGCGGCATTACAAAAAACAAAATAAAACATCATAGTTAAAAACAGCAATTAAAAACAATATAAAATACAATATAAAAAGTATAAACAGTCATCCCACGGGTCATAAAAGTACAGAATATCAAAAAATACAATACAAAGACCAGCCAGCCTGTCAGCAACTAAAAGCCTGCTGAAATAAAAAGGTCTTCAGCCCCCGCCGAAATACCGCCAAAGAGGGAGCAGTTCTTAACTCTAAGGGGAGGGTATTCCAAAGTTGGGGTGCCACCACCGAGAAGGCCCTATTCCTGGCCGCCACCCCTCTCACCGCTCCTGGTGGCGGCACAGTCAAAAGGGCCCCCCCCCAGATGACCTCAGAGCACGGGTAGGATTATATGGGAGGAGGCGGTCCCTCAAATACCCTGGGCCCGAGCCGTATAGGGCTTTAAAGGTCAAAACCAGCACTTTGAATCTGGCCCGGAACAGAACCAGCAGCCAGTGTAGTCGCCGAAGCAACAGCTCGACAGAGTCAAACCGACGTGCCCCAGCAACCACACGAGCAGCCGCGTTCTGTACTAGTTGTAATTTCCGGACCGTCTTCAAAGGCAGCCCCACGTAGAGCGCATTGCAATAGTCTAATCTTGATGTCACTATACTAGGGCATGGGTCACTGTGGCCAGGTCCGTACAGCTCAGGTACGGTCGCAGCTGGCGGATCAGCCGAAGCTGAGCAAAGGCTCCCCTGGCCACCGCCGACACCTGAGACTCCAGGCTGTCTTCAAAGGCAGCCCCACGTAGAGCGGATAGCAATAATCTAATCTAGATGTCACTAGGGCATGGGTCACTGTGGCCAGGTCCGCGCAGCTCAAGTACGGTCACAGCTGGCGAATCAGCCGAAGCTGAGCAAAGGCTCCCCTGGCCACTGCCGCCACTTGAGAATCCATGTGCAGCTGTGGATCCAGGAGAACCCCCAAGCTGCGGTCCTGCTCCTTCAGAGGGAGTGCAGTCCCATTCAGAGCAGGACGATAGTCCAATACCCGAGCTGTGGATTTCTGGACCAGGAGCACCTCTGTCTTATCCGGATTTAATTTCAGCTTGTTCGCCCACATGCAGCCCCCAACTGCCTCCAGACAATGATTCAGGACCTCAACTGCCTCCTCAGAATCAGGGGGAAAGGAGAGATAAAGTTGGGTGTCATCAGCATATTGATGGCACCCCACCCCAAACCCCCGGATGACCTCTCCCAGCGGCTTCATGTAGATGTTAAATAGCATGGGGGACAAGATAGACCCTTGTGGCACCCCAAACTTAAGAGGTCGGGGTGCCGAACAAGTGTTCCCCAGCACCACCTTCTGGGATCTGTCAGTCAGGAAGGAGCTGAACCACTGTAAAACAGTGCCTCCAAGCCCCAACCCAGCCAGCCGACCCAGAAGGACACCATGGTCGATGGTGTCGAAGGCTGCTGAGAGGTCCAGCAGGACTAACAGGGACGCACTCCCCCTGTCCATCCCCCGGCGCAGGTCATCCACCAAGGCAACCAAGGCAGTCTCCGTCCCAAACCCTGGCCTGAAGCCAGATTGGAATGGGTCCAGATAATCCGTTTCCTCCAGTACCCTCTGGAGCTGGGACGCCACCACCCGCTCAATCACCTTGCCCAGAAATGGGATATTCGAGACTGGCCGAAAGTTGTTTAAATTAGTGGGATCCAGGGAGGGTTTCTTCAGGAGGGGGCGAACTATTGCCTGCTTCAAGGCAGGCGGCAGCACCCCCTCCCTCAGAGATGAATTCACCACCCTCCCCGTCCATTCGGCCAGTCCTTCCCGGGCAGCTCTATTTAGCCATGCTGGGCAAGGATCGAGCGGGCAAGCAGCAGGTCTCACACTCCAGAGAATCCTGTCCACATCCTCTGCCTCGGGGCAGATGTGCCCCAGTATTCAGTTATCCATGGATACTGGGACACCTATTAAAAAGAAAGGGGAACATTAAACAAATCCCAATTTTTACCTTGTTGCAACAAAACCACTGATGTTCCCCTGTCTTTGAAAAGGCATCCCCTGTATCCATGGTTTCAAGTATCCAAGGGTGGATCCAGAATTGAACTCCAGTGGATACCAGGGTTAAGCCTGTACTATTATGTGATTGGAAGCGCAATCCTAACTTGAAGTTAGGCCGGCGTAGTTAGGCCAGCAAAATTTGGCTGGCCTAAGAGCCACTATAAAGCATGTTTGGACTACTCTCGCAGTCAGGGAGGATGGCACACATCTGTGTGCTGGCCTCTCTGACTCCGAGAATGGTCCAAACATACTTTACGGTGGCCCTTGTGCCAGCCAAACTTTGCTGGCCTAGCTGTGCCGGCCTAACTCCAGGTTAGAATTGCCCTCTGGGACTGGGCTTGGGATCTAGCAGTAGATCCATGCTTAGCCAGTAATGTGGAATGGACAAAAGAAGACTAACAAATGTTAATGGCCCAAGAAACTCCTTGCAAGGAAGCCTGCATTGGGATCTTCAGGACACTGTAAGACAGGAGGGGCTGAGGTGTGAGTGTCAGACAACTCACTTCTTTCTGTAGTCATTGAGAAAGACAGATACAGCATGTGCTGCAGATTCAGGAAGAGTCAGAGACTGGGATGGGATTTGATCAGGGAAAGACTGCAATGAAAGCTAAGAGCAGGAACTGGCAGCTAGCAGCTACAGTCATGTTAGAAGATTTGTGACATGGCTTGCAGGAGGGCATGCTACTTACATCCATTCAGTGCTCACACCTGTACATTTATAAATCACAGATACCAGTAGCATCCAATGACATTTCCTCTCAAGGCAGCCCCTAACCAAGGTAACATTTTGCCCTTCTCACTGCTAGGGGAAGTGGAGCACATTAGAATACCTTCACTCTCAAGGGGACATAGAAAGGATACTCACTTCTGAGTGCCAAAATTCCAGCCTCCAATAGCTAGTAGTGTGACAAGATTGGGGTTGCTGGGAAAAAAAAATGCAAGAATATTAGTGTTGCCGTAACTCAGGGCTGAAAGTGAATGTGTTTTTTCCCCAAAAAAACTGAAATAGTGAACAACAACAAAATTAAGCCACAAGGCTATAAATGAAAATTCATATGTCCTTCAAAAGGAAGAGATCTCTTGTAAAGCATTGACATCAACAGACATAGTATATCTCAACGCTATAAGAAATGAACACTTTTTTAAAGAGAGAAGGAACATGTCTACTCAGAAGTGTGTTCCTCCACCAGCAAAGGTGCAGGTAGGTAGGTATGTGGAACAGGGTTGTTTTGGTTGCAGCTTTCAGACTGTGGAATTCTCTTCCCAAGACACATGTTTTGTTCTCTCTCCGGTGAGATTTCATGGTTCCATCATCACAATCTTCCAACAGGCCTCTGATCTGCAGAACAATTTGTACTTTCTTCCCTTTTATGACTTCGTTATGTGAAATATTTTTTATCATTTCATTTTTTGGGTAACTTTTTATTTATGCTGGAAGGCAGCATGCAGCTATTTTAAGAAATAAATAAGATATAAAGAAGAATAGTTACAGACCTGTTCTTAAGTGCTTGAAACTCTGGGAAGAGACGGTCTTCATCATTCCATTCATAAGGTGCAATCTTATGTTGATTCATAGTGGCAAAGGCATAAATCAAATGGGTGCAAAGATTTGGATCGATGTTACTTGGAAAATACTTGGCTGGTTCAGGCCTGTACTGGGACCAGTTGGTGAAATAGCAAACAAGTTTGTAGGCAGAGCCTGGTAAAGGGACAAAAAAGCACAATCCATGCTCAAGATCAGAGAACTTTAAAAATGATCCCCATTGGATCAATTGATGGCACAATCCTCCAGGGCCGCAGCGCCAGTCTAGAGCGCACTGCCCATGGCAAAAAGTGCCGGAAAGCACATTGCGATGGCATAGTGGTATCAGGTACCAGTGTGAAGGCCTCTCACATTGGTGGAAGAGGCACCATGCTGAGCGGCATGAAGGTGGAACAGGGCTAGGGAAGGGGGGGGCAGAGAGGGATGAAATGGTCAGGGGAGGTAGCAACAGGAGGTAGGTGGACTAGGCTCCAGATGGGCAGGGACAGCAAAAAAGGCTCCCACTTCATGCTATTATATCTCCCCTCCCAGGCCTGGTCCACTGACACAAGGCTGTTCAAGCCTGTGCCAGCGATTTTGCTGTTGCTGCCCCAAGTAGACCCATAACAGCTGCTGGAGCTTTCCCTGGGGTAATGTCCCCTCATTTCGAACATTTCCCACTTTGACTACAGCAGTGGCTGTTCCAGCACCACTGCATCGCAGCAAGGTACAGTAATTTCTTTAGGATTGGCTGTGAATTGTTTTAGGGGCACAAGGATCAACTAGTCGTACACCTAGCACTAGGACAAACTTGGAAAATGTTTCACTCTATATTAAATGGCTCCTCTTTCTTCCTGTCAATATATAATAAGTCTAATTCAAAAACATTCCCGCATCTTTTCCCCCCATTGACAGGAAAAGAGCTGGGGAAACACCTTTGAGCAGACAAATGGAAAGAAGGGTTATGCAGTTTCTGCCTCTCCTGCTAAAACTCAACTCAGGATTGCAGCCTTTCACAGTTGCTTTGTGTTTTTTAAAAAAGCCCTTGAGGGAACAAATAGCACAACATAATTGCATAGCTTTATGTGCCATTTCAAATGGCCTCCTCTTCCTTTCAGACAATCTGGTCTCCTGTTCACTGATCCCACTGATTGCATAATCCCAGTGGCGTTTCCACAGGGATGGCAAAGCTCTAAGTTTTGCAAGAAGCCTCACCTTGCAGTGGAAATCACTCCTCTCCTGCACCGTTTTAGCCAATCCCCACAGGGAACAGCAACATCTTGGCTACAGCAGCAAGGGAGAGGAGGGAATTACATGACAGGGTAAGGCTTCTTGCAAAACTTAGAGCTTTGCCATCCCTGTAGAAACGCCTCTGCATAATCCTATGCATCTCTATTTGGAATAAGATAAATCAATGGGACTTGCTCTCAGGTAAGTGTGTATGGGACTGCAGCCTCAGTTTAACTCTGTTCCCGGATGAATTCCAAATACCCAAATATCAATAAACAGTACTTTTAAAGCACATTACCCTTTCCAGGAACCTCAGTGGCATAACAATAATAAGGTTCTAAGCCAATTTAGTCATTTTGTGATCACTGTTGCCTTTCCTTGTGAACTGCAGCTGCTTAATGAATACCACACTGGCTTAATTAAACAGATGCTGCCTTCTGACACACAGACCCAGAGAAAAGATAATTTAAAAGGCATTTTTTAAAGAATTCTGACCGCTCCTTCTTCCCTGTTGGCTGTTTGTTACTTGGGAAGGATTTCTTCATTCTTCTAAACATTAATATACCTCAAGGAAATTAATAGTAGGAGAAGGAAATGGATATGATAAAATGGAGGAATCAAAGTTTAAAGTAATCTTTGTTGTACAATATTCTGTTTACAATAATAATAATGAGAGAGAGAGAGAGAGAGAGAGACTTTCTCACCAAGTTGCAGCTGCAACAGAATGGCCAAACCTGCAAGAGAAAGGTGAATATGTTAGAAAGAAGTAAACATTTTCTTGCTGAAAATGCTTTTGAAAGTAAGGTTTAACTAAAATTGGGAGGGTCATGTTTCACAAGAGACTTTGCGCCCTACACATCAATCACTGTGCACATTGTGTGTGTTTCTGGGATCATTTTGAAAGCTACAAACTAGGACAAAGATATTTTCTTATTCAGTGAAAAGCCAGGAACGAGTGCGCTCCTTTGGGCTTTGGGACGGCATCATATAATCATATAGCAACATGACATAGGAGAACACCTACTCAGAGTGAGGGCAGTGTTTCACGCCACCGCTCTGATTTGGTTTCATAGTATTTAGTACTTAAGGCTACGTAGAACAAGCATCATTTATCCAAATCAGATTGGCTGCATGACGGTGTGATGTCGACACGTCGCCAGTGCAATCCTTAATTGGTTTAGGTCTCCTAAGACCAAAGGAGAAGGAGAAAAAACAGAGCTGAACTTTCAAATTGAGGAAAGCAGCAGCTATGAGCAAACAATGAACAACATGCAAAAAAAGAAAAAAAAAGAAAAAAGTAAAGAGAGATTAAGAAAGTTTCAGCTCCAAGAATTTTGCCATGAAAGTGTTCATCGTCAAAAATTTGGCATAGCCCTATTCAAAGGTATTCTCAAATATGTGATGCGATTTTGAACATTAATACAATTTTTCAGAAGAACAGAACTGTGGAGCTATTTCTGCCACACATCCACCCAATGGCCTTTTGCATCAATGCTGTTGACAACTTCTCTCTTTCCTGACAGTGGCGGAAACTGAGAACACAGTCCTAACCTGGAGTTAGGCCAGCACAGTTAGGCCAGCAAAGTTTGACCAGCACAAGGGTCACCATAAAATATGTTTGGACCACTCTTGGAGTCAGAGAGGCCAACACACAGACGTGCGCCATCCTCCCTGACTCCAAGAGTGGTCCAAACGCACTTTATGGTGGCTCTTGTGCCGGCCAACTTTGCTGGCCTCACTGTGGCTTCCTAACTCCAGGTTAGGATTGCGCCCTGAATGGGATACTCACCTAACCACAGCAGACCCTTCCCCATCTTTTCTTCCTGCGGTGACAGATCAGCAAGTGCTGTCCACAGCAAGTGCTGCTTTTATAGGGAGAGGAAAGTCATACTTATCAGCATGGGACCCAAGCACCTGCAGAGAGGGAGATGGACTGCCAAACTGTTCAGATGCAATCAAGGCACATCTCATTATTCAAGGACAACTATTCAGATGACGTGAGCTATGGAAGAAGACAAATTTAGTCCATTTTCTCCTGGGATATAGGATCTAATCCTATCCAACTTTCCAGCACCAATGCAGCCACTATGCAACCCCCATACTGCAGGATGCAGCACACGTCCCACTGGCATGGCTGCATCAGCACTGGAAAGTCCTAGCCTGTGCTGTACCCAGTGCAGGGTTGGAGGTGGCTGAAGTGCAACTTGGAGTAAGGGAACTTATGTCCCCTTACCCCAAGAAATACCCCAGCTACCGAAATAGGGCTACTTGGATCTGTGCCAACAAAATCGCTGGCACAGATCCAAGCAGCCTGGTTTTAACACCAGGTTGCTCAAGTGGGGGATAGGATCCATCCTTGTTGTTGTTGTTGTTCAGTCGCTAAGTCGTGTCCGACTCTTCG
>JAJKFI010000052.1:4078161-4109113 GCA_029204185.1 Lerista edwardsae | reverse complement strand
ATAATAATAATAATAATAATAATAATAATAATAATAATAATAATAATTAAAACAGATAAAAGGAAGTACTTTTTTACCCAGCGGGTAGTTAATCTGTGGAACTCTTTGCCACAGGAGGTGGTGATGGCATCTGGTCTTGATGCCTTTAAGAGGGGATTGGACAGATTTCTGGAAGAAAAGTCCATCGTGGGCTATAGGCAATGATGGGTTGTAGCCTCCTTACATTAGTAGTAGGCTAGTTCAGAGTACTGGGTGCAAGGGAGTGGCAACAGGATGCAAGCATCTTGTTGTCTTATGCCTCCCTGGGGCACCTGGTGGGCCACTGTGAGATACGGGAAGCTGGACTAGATGGGCCTTTGGCCTGATCCAGCAGGGCTCTTCTTATCTTATGTACTGACAAGCAAGTGGACCTTTTTAAAGATAGGGGAACAACAGTGGTTTTGCTGTAACAAGCTAAAATAAAGAGATTTGTTTAATGCTCCCCTATCTTTAACAGGTGTCCCAGTATCCATGGTATCTGTGAATAACTGAAACCATGGATTACCAAATCAGCAGATATAGGGGCACGCCTGTATACTCCTTTGTGGACTGCTCTGATTGAAAAGTGGTGTAGCAATATTCTTATTCTTTTTATTAATAATGGACACCTCAGTTAATGAACAAGAGGTGGTGGCTCCAGTTTCCAAACTCATTATGAAAAAGTATGCAGCACTTAGGCATTTGAGAGACAACCTGGAGAAATCGGAGACTGTGTAAAAGGAAAAAGTCATTGTTAACATAGATGGCCTTACTTTGCATCCAAAGCTCTTTTTGTTGTCAAAGCCAACCCACTCGGAACCTTTGTAGGCATAGGGGACACACTGGTCTTCAATCCAATTAACAGTAGCATCCTTCACAAAGGTACAGATCTGAAAGCATACCATGATTGTTAGAGAGTCTGATTTTGATTGGGTGCGAATCCAGCGTAACCTTCAATCAGAGTACTGCAAGAGAAGCAATTTTTAAAAAGCGTATCTCTTGGAAGGATTAAAATGTGGAAAGCTGAGGGTTCATTCTAAAACAGAACAAGCATGCCATCCAGGGATTGCCAGGCCAAGAACATGGGAATGGCAATTAAATCAAACATATATTTATAGGATGTATTGTTTCTCCAGCACCTCATAGTAAGCCCAGAAGCCAGCCTCGCGGGTGTATGGTCCAGAAGAGCCAGCCCCAGAAGCAGGAGCACCCACTGATGTATCACTGGTGGAGAGCCTGAAGGTTCGTCCATAGGTGGGAAATCCCATAATAAGTTTCCCTGCAGGAACTTTGGCTGCCCAGTATTTCATGGCAAAATCCTGCAAGAATGTGAAAGTGAGAACACATCACACAACCATGGTTTATTCAACAAGGAGCAGCCTGTTCAAAAAATGCACAGCGTTCCGTTCTCTTACACAGTTGAAATTTCTGTAGTCTCCAACGTCAGCCGATCCAACATGCAGGGGGCTATTGTGCCCTGTGAAAGTGTCCCAACCGCCATGGAAGTCATAGGTCATTACACTAATAAAATCTAGATACCTGCAACAGAAATGCAAGTTTAACAATAAAACTCTAGGAAGGCGTTATCTTTGAGGGGTTCTCTTACCTGTTTAGGAAACTGCAATGTTCATGTTCAATGAACAAACTTGAAAACTTCATAAAAGTATTATATTTTCCAGTGTATTTGGGTAGGGGTGCTTCTTGTCAGCTTTAACCTCATGGACAGACCATAATCCAGAATTCAGAGTTAACTCAATCTTAGATTCACAGCACCATCCTACGCATGTTTATTCAGAAATAAGTCCTATTGACTTCAATGGGACTTACTCCCAGGCAAGAGAGTACAGGATTGCAGCCTCAGTCCTAAAACCTAATTTCAGCTTCAAGGCTCAGCTCTGAAACCCATGAAGCAATACCTAACAAGGGTGCATCTCTCCTCATGTACCATGTATCTCTCCTTCAGCACTGCGTAACCATAGCGAGTCACCGACCATATGTGAAATTAGGTCTTCTAGGCCACATCAGTTCCAAGTACGTTTAAGCATTTCAGCATTGCCATAACTGCATTCCACTAACTTATTACCTTTTCCCTGCCACTTACTTTCCTATTTCTTCCATTTCATATCCAGCATCAATGGTTGGTTTGCCAGCAGAAACAGCCGCTGTCACCAACAATCTCGGGCGCCCAGTCTCTTTGGCCTCTCGATCAAAAGCTGCAATCATTTCCTAAAGAAAGAGAGTGAGATCTTTGAGGTCTGTCTCTTAAGTGACGAGGACTTGCCTTGACAGAACTCTCTGCTGCAGTCAAACATTCTTCTGTTGTTGCTAAACATAACCAACAGATTGCTAAACTTATTGATTTCACACCTGTATCAAGATGGTGAATCGCTGCTTGTCCTCAGGGGGGCTGCCCCGAGAGCCTGGGTATTCAAAGTCCAGATCAATCCCATCAAAGCCAAATTTACGGAGATATGCGATCACCGAGTTTATGAAGATCTGGCGGTTGGCTGAAGTGGAAACCATAACAGTGAATCTGGAGAAAACAAAAAAAAAAAGCAAGTGACACATCTTAAAGACTACTTCAGTAATCACCAGAGGAAAACAGGTGATCTTGAGTAAGACATTTAGAGCCCAATCCTATCCAACTTTCCAGTGCTGATAACAGCCGTGCCATGGGGCATGCAAGGCATCCTGTGGTGGTGGGGGGGGCAGTCTTGGAGGCCTCCTCAAGGTAAAACAACATTTGTTCCCTCAATTTGGGACTGCATCGGTGCTAGAAAGTTGGAAAGGACTGGGCTTATTCTATGTTATTCCTTCTATTCAAGAAAGCCAAGGAAATCAAAAGGGGCTGAAACCTATGAGAGGAGGCACTATTCAGGAGGCCTGATTCAATTCAGTCTATTATGCCACCCCCTTTTTGTATGCTATTCTCAAATTCTACATTGGTCATCCCAATTTTTTCACAGTTATAGTTTATAACTCACTTCTGAGTGCCAAAGTTCCATCCGCCAATAGCCAGCAGTGTCACCAAAGCAGAATTGCTGAGAAAAAGAAAAACTATTTTTTTTAATTGAAAACCGACTTGGACATAGAAAATCTATAGTTATCACTACTGCAAAACAAACAAAAACAACAACAACACAAAACACCACGCTTGCTATTTATATTTTCTGGTTACCAGACTTTCCAACTGACTTCTACTTAATGCTTCTTCTACTTAAGTCAAATGTTGTGTGACTTATCAAAATAGCTCTTTCGTGGTGACGCTACCAATAAATCACAATCATTTTTCTTGGATTTTGAAGTATCTACATTGATATATGCTAAGGAAGATTCTGCCCCATAACGTTTGTAATGACCCACAGAACAGCTCTTAGACATCATTAAAAACGTTAACATCCCCTTTACCCCTACATTACAGTATAGTATAATGCAAATGCAAAACTGACCTCTGCTTTAGGGCTTGAAACTGGGGGAAAAGGACATCCTCATCATTCCATTCATAAGGGGCAATCTTATTGTCATTCATAGTTGCAAAGGCATACATGAGGTGAGTGCACAGATTTGGGTCCACATTGTTGGGCCAGTACTTGGCAGGCTCAGGTCGGTATTGAGCCCAGTTAGTGAAATAACATACAATTTTGCAGGGATGACCTGGTAAGAAAGTGGAAAGGTAATTACTTTTGTGTCAATAATCACATTATCAGACAGATTTGCTGCTAGTTCTATGGATAGCTAAAGGGCCAGCAAGATCAGAAACTAGGAATCGCATCACAAAACCTCAAGGCTAGTTTATCCTACTTGAGAATCATACGTCCCACCGACCCCTCTCAGTTTAATGCTACAAACGCTAAATGAGTCACAGACTACATTTGCAACCCAGAAACAGCTGAAGATTCAGCCACACCTGGGATATTCTGCACAGAAAAAATGCATACTCTTAACACTGAGCTAGTTGCCCAGTTTGCTAGTTGATACCACCATCAACTGTAGGGTGTTCAATAATATGAAATTGTTTTGGATAAAATAAATTGCAAAAAATTACAATGTTTTTACACACATGTATCATGGCCTACAGCAAAGACAAAGAATAAATTCCACCAGGGATGGGTAACTTGGGTGTCTTTGGAGTTCATCCTATTCTCCGGGATGGTAGATTGGAAGTTCCAAGTGTATTTTGCCACAAAAAGTGGCCTCCTTGTACACATTATATCAGTACACTATATAGAAAATCCAAAGACAAATTCTATTGTACCTTGAAGAATCTCTCAGAGCACAATCCTAACCTGGAGTTAGGCCGGCATAGTTAGGCCAGCAAAGTTTGGCTGGCACAAGGGCCACCGTAAAGCGCATTTGGATCACTCTCGGAGGCAAGGGAGGATGGCAGACGTCTGTGTGCTGGCCTCTCTGACTCAGAGAGTGATCCAAACATACTTTACGGTGTCCCAAACTTTGCTGGCCTAACTGTACCAGTCTAACTCCAGATTAGGATTGCACCTTTCAATCACTCCTACAAACTGCAGTTTTTTCTTCTTTCCTCCACATCAGCCATCTCCAAACTCAGGACCACTGCATGCCAATAAGCCCATCCCTTCTCTGGCCCATGGGTCACCAGTTTGTTCATCATTTACCTACTTCATTGCTAATGTTCAATATAAAACTCACCATCTCCAGGATTTTCACTTGGCTTAGGAGTTGTGGGTTCTTCGGGAGGCTGAGTAGGGGTTTCTTCTGAAGGGGTCGTCTCCTCAGGAGGAGGAGTTGTCTCCCCAGGAGGTGCAGTAGGAGGATCAATGGGTGGAACATCACCACCACTACAGCCTGAAAGAAAGAAAGGAAAGGAAAAAGATACTTTCTTCATTAAGGGGTTCATAATACCCCCAATCAACAATACTGGTTCAGGGGAATAACAAAGACCCAGTACAGCAGTGGTCAGGGAACAGGGGTAAATTACCCCAAATGGGGTAAAAATGAAATTCCTGGGGGTAATGGACAGATAGGAGTATGCCCCGCCCCCTTTTCCTTCATCCTTCCTTCATGACCAACGTTCTCTCTTCTGACCAATGGGAAGTTCCTCTCACGCTTGATGGATTTCCCTTGCTTCCAATAGGAGACTAGAAGCGGCAAGGTACATGGCCCCCAATAGGCAGCGTTCCCCCCCCTTCCCAGGCGGCGAAGAAGGCCGTGGTTATCGATCCCGCTGCTGGTAGAGGGAGAAGGAAACAACAGCAGAGAAAATGGCTGCCGTGGCTGCAACTGCGGCGGTGCCAGGTGATGGGGGAGCCAGCGAGGCCAAGCCTATTCTGGGCAGCGAGGCCGGCGCAGACCCGCTTCCGGCTGGCACTCAGGCAGCCGTGGAGTCAGCAGTGCTCGACGCCAGGGAACAGCCCAAACCAGCTCTGGGTGGGGAGGCCGAGGAGCTGCCGCCGTCGCCGCCAGGGACGTGTGCAGGTGTGGGGGAGGCTCTGGTGAGCGGCTGAGGTGTGTGTGTGCGCATGTGCCCGCAGGCGTGCGTGTGCGTGTGTGCGCGCGCGTGTGTGTGTGTTTTGAGAGGACTTCTGTGGACGTGCCTCTTTGCTTGTGAGCAGCTAGGGCTCTCCCTGGGTTTGCCTTGCCTTGCTGTCCCAAGGAGTGGGGCGGGCAGGCGAGTGAGCGGGGGGAGGGCTGGGGTGCCTGCGCAGGGAGTCAGGGACAAGAGAGGCGGGAGGCAACGAGGCAAGGCGAACAGCAGAACACAAAAACAAAATCAAAACTGCTGTTGCTGGCCTGTGTGAGTGAGTGAGCCAGCCAGCCAGCCAGCCCCAATCTGAATTCATTATAGGGAGAACTCTTAAGTCCAAGCACCTAAACCTGTTGTCAAAAAGGTAAGCTATTTGTAACCCAGAAGGGTTGAATTCTATTATCTCAAGGTCTGCAGGTGCACCCAAACTCTTTACAACTTCATATTTACATAGCATTAATTAAGCTCATTAATTAATCAAATAAAAAGCAATAGGTTCCAATATGTAATTTTTTTTCTTTTGTTCCGGCCGGGGGTGGGGTTAATGTCAAGGGGGTAACGTCGGCGTATCTAAATATATTTTGGGGTAAAAGGTAAAAAAGTTCCCTGACCCCTGCAGTACAGAGACAAATGTAATCGCGTGCTAATATCAGTATATCAAACAGTCTTTTCCTTTAAAGAGAGATAGGCAGCATGGACTGTCCTTTAAGATAGATAGAAATTAGACTTTGCCAAAAGATACAGAATTGCCCCTCTGCTATCTTTTGCACTGACGGGGCAAATTAGCATCTTATATTTTTGGAGCCTGGGGTGAACTGGCATTCTTCCGACTTTCAGATGTACACTGGGTGGGAGCACATCACAGCTTCATATGGGAGCCAGTCTAATTATCTGAAAGCCAACGGAGGCTCTTGCGTCACACAAGAGAATGAGCGAACTGGCCTTGCGCTTGCTACTCTGTCCCCTTACCACCTGCAAGGAGACTCTTCAGTTTGTTGATTAACGGATAGGCTCCTTCGCCACAGAATCCACCGCTGAAGTCATCCAGATCAATGGCCCACACCATGGCACCCCCAAACTGATTCTCCTTCACAAACTGGGCCTGTAAGAGAATCCCAAAAAATTCTGCTGGAAATTTTTAAGACTTAGGAACCTAGAATAGGTTTCAAGATGAGCAGGGCACTTGTGGGTGGGTGGAATTGTTGAAAGTAAAATTTTGAGGGAGATGGCGTACCACGGTCGGTTGATGCCACAGAGATTATTGCGGGGCAGGGGTGCTTGTTTTGTGTCAGTTTATTCTGTGCCTCTGTGAACAAGGGACGGCAGTACTCATGACCTAGTGCCATTCTGAGGGGGACTTTTGGAAGGGAGGAATAGTAAGAACTGTCTCGGAGTTTCCCCAGTCCCCCATTTTTGCTATCTAAAAATATGATGGAGAAAATGGGGCATTTCAGGTCAGCACTAAAAACTTATTTATTCAAAGGAAGCTCTTACTTTGTATTCATAACTCTTAGCATTGTCAAATCCAACCCATTCATTCCCTTTGTAGGCATATGGGACCTTCTGGTCTTCAATCCAGTTCACAGTAGCATCTCTTATGAACGTGCAGATCTGCAAAAATAACATATCAAGTGTGAGAAAGAAATAGATATTCAAGTCAAGAGAACAGAATGTGCAAAACGTGCATTCTAGATAAAACTGGCTGCACAGTAAGGGGAATTGGGATCACAATTGCAGCCTTGCCCCAACCTTTCAAGCACTGATTATATCATTTGCACAGACACCGATGCACACCCCCAAACATGTGTGCACTCCTCATGTGTGTACCCCCTATTTATATCCTCTATTTTTGCAAGGCATGGATTGCACATAGGGAACCTACCTGAGGTATGTGCATAGGCTCCTGTCAAAATGACACCTTGGAGGAAGAAACCAGTGGGTGCACTGGTTTCTCTCCATGCATCTACCCAAAATGCATGACTATTTGCACAAGGGTAATTTCCCTCATTGGTACCCAATGTATAAGAAGCAACCAATATGAATTATCCCTAGATAATTACCTCATAGTAGGCCCAAAACCCAGCTTCCCTGGTATAAGGTCCAGAAGATCCAGCCCCCGAAACAGGAGCACCCACTGAAGTGTCACTGGAAGTTAGCCTAAAGGTGCGCCCATAGGTGGGGAATCCCATTATAAGCTTGGCAGCTGGAACACCATTATCCCTCCAGTATTTCATTGCATATTCCTGTAGAAGAAGGAATCACAGAAAAAAGGGGGGTTGTTCTCCGGGTCCATTCCATTCTCCAGGAGAAGTTGATCAAATCTGTTGGCAGTTTCCTTACACAATTGAAGTACTTGAAGTCACCCTGGTCAGCTGATCCAACGTGCAATGGGCTGTTGTGACCTGTGAAGGTATCCCAGCCACCGTGGAAGTCATATGTCATCACACTGATGAAATCTAGAAGCCTGAGAAATATCACACAGGGAGCACAGTTAACACCCAACAATCTGTCACCAAAGGAATACTCAATGGGCACTAGACGGAAAGGCTAAAATCAGAACACCCTGCTCCTATCAAGCAAAGGGTTTCCATAAACATGGAGGATTCGGCATGTTTTTCTTTACTCACTTTCCTATCTCGGCCATTTCGTATGCAGCATCGATGGTTCCTTTCCCAGCAGACACAGCCGCTGTGATCAGTAGTCTAGGCTGACCTGAGCTGGCAGCCTCAGCTGTAAAGGCCACCAGCATTTCCTAAGGAAGAAGGAAGGACTACCTGTGAATACTCTTGCGTACTAGACTGAGTGGTGGTGTTAACAATTGTCTGTGCTGACGGAACGGGATATTTTGACGAATACCAATTAATCCCAGGGTATGGTCTAAGGGCACATGATACAGCCACCTTGCTTAAGGTAAGTATAGTCAATCCTCATTATCTGCTAGAGTTTTAGGTTAAGGTTAAGGTTTCCCCACAACCGAATGGTCTAGTCGTGACCGACTGTAGGGGGCGGTGCTCATCTCCGTTTCAAAGCCTGTGAGCCGGCGTTTTTGTCCGATCATGGTGGCCAGCATGATTCTACGCCGTAGCGCACGGAACGCCGTTACCTTCCCACCGAAGTGGTCCCTATTTATCTACTTGCATTTTAGGTGCTTTCGAACTGCTAGGTTGGCAGGAGCTGGGACAAGCAACGGGAGCTCACTCCGTCACGCAGTCTCGAACTCCCAACCTTGCGGTTGAAAGCCCAGCGACAGCGGATTAACTCGCTGCGCCACCACGTCCCTTATCTGCTAGAGTTAGGTTCCTGGAAATCCTCACAAATAGTGAATTCGTAGGTAATGAATCACTGATCCTATTGAATCAATGGGGTTTGGTGCAAGGGATAGAGACCTCAGGAAGCCAGCAGAGTGCAGTAGGAAGTGCCAAAAGATCTTAGAAGGCGGTAGAGACCTTCCAGAGGCTGCAGGGATCTTCAAAATGGCACTTGCAACCAACCTGGGCCCGTGAAACATGGCCAGTGAATGATTCTGCTGGCCATATAAAGAGGACTGACTGTAGGCCTAGGTCTGGACAATGCCTGGATGGGTGACTACCTCACCTCACCCTGAATTTCACTATGAATGAAAGACAGAATATACTGTATACACAATAAATAAATATCCTCTGTACTCAGTGCAGGAAGTACAGATAGCCAGGCTCTTGACTTACACTGTAGTGAATATGCTCAAGGGCCAAGCCTAAGCTCACAACCAGACCTGTCTGAAATTGTCCCAACTGGACATTTGTACCATTCAAAAAATGTTTTAATCAATGGCAAAATTGCAATGTTCATTATTTTTCTTTAAGTAGAGGAGACATACATAAGCATTAACTCTGAAAAGACTAATAATTACTGTAATTGTCCCAGACATTCTTTCAGAGTGCCAAATGAGATGTGATACAATGCCTACACTTGCCATGTGACCCTTAACGCTGGCATATTGCTATAGTAGGATGCATTTCAGGGTGCTCTGAAAGCACAGAATTTAGAACCTTTCGAAGTTCTGCTTTTCACTGTAATTAAAGAACGTTATTAAGCACTTGCAAATTCTAAAGTAGGCTTAAAAGCGTTTAAGAAGCATATGGTGAAATAGCAACACGCCAGATGGGGTTTACACATCCCCGCTCCACTTCCATGACAACAGAATAATTTATGTGAACAGAATAAGATGCAAAAGACAAGGACAGATACATTCACTTCATTTTTACAGGTTACTTGACTTTTCATCATGCAGAATTCTGCTGCCATCAGTTACCAAATACGGTTACCAAACACCAATATGGACAAACTAAATATTTATGTAGATGATATGCGCACACTTCAGGAAATACCCTATTGGCTAAGGTTCTCTATTGCACACACACACATTTTAGGAACACACATCAGGCCTTTAGGAGCAACCCAGAGTAATCAAGCTAAGCGAGATGGGACAATGGTTTGGCACAATACATAAAGTAGTTGTGCATACATGTGCATTTTTCCCCTTCAACTCACTGTCCAATATAATCCTGAGAAGGACTGTATTCCATATGACAGCATTCTAAGACAAAATATCTGTTGGGGAATGCTGGGCACAGCATAGTTTGTCTGGGGCAAGAATGATGAGCAAGTAGAGCCAGCCCAATTCTGCAATTTCTGTGTATAGTAGGTGTGAAAAAGCCAAGGATGGGTGAAACCAGACAGAGAACCACAAAGACTGCTCGGACCTTACCCGAATCAGGATGGTAAATCGCTGCTTGTCCTCAGGAGGGCTGCCCCTGGAGCCTGGATATTCAAAGTCCAGGTCAATCCCATCAAAGCCAAATTTACGTAGGTATGCAATTACTGAATCAATGAAGACCTTGCGGTTAGCAGCTGACGAAACCATTGTGGTGAATCTAAAAAGAACAGATTTCATTCTTAGGACTGGATTTTTTTCCCTTCCTGATAAGGACTGCACAATTCAAGACTGCCTCTCTTACAAAAAATGCCCCGTCAAGAACACATTTATAGATAAGTTTGTAATGCAAGTCCTTTATGTGTGGAATATAATGATACGAAATATACAAACTGATCAATTTGCCTGGATTGCTGTAAAGTTTAAGGTTGGTTTCAGGTCTTGATTTTTTATTATTAGGAATTCTATAATTAATAACCAATTAGTCCCCCTGCATCCACTGGTCCCATATCAGCAGTCTCACTTCCAATTAGTGAACAAAATGATTTCCAATAGGATAAAAAAATTTTTACAGAAGCAGGAAGGCGCATGGAGGGGGCTGCGAGCCCCCCACACCCTGCGGAAGGCCTGTGCTGCCCCCCAGGTATGTAAAAAAGCCCCTTGGTAGTGGCAATGCCCTGACTGATGCAGTGTTGTCACTGCCATCCCTACAGTGGCACTTCCCTTAAGGGGAAACGCCTGCTTCCAGTTCTCCTGGCAGGTTGTGATCCACCAGTTTGAGAACTACTGCTAGAAGATACAAGGGCCTACCTTCTCCACATGAGCCTGCCTGCCTGCCTGCCTGCCTACTGCTTTCATCATTAGAGACCCTGCTTTGTGTCCTATCAACATCAAAGATCTGGGTGGCCAGGCATGGGACAAGGCTTTTCAATTATGGTTCCCCTCTTGTAGAATTCTCAATCTCGGGAATTCCAACTGGGTGGGAGGGTGAGTAGCATCTTCACCAGACCTTTGCTCATTGGAGTTTCTCCCCCCCCCCATTCTGAGATGTTTTTTAGTTTGGCTCTTGGTATATTATTCCGTGGGTTGTATATTGTTTAAAATGACATCTGCAAGTCACCTTTGGAACCCTGCAAGGGACTACTAAAAGGTGGGATATAAATAGTTTTTTTAAAAAAAAAATCTTTATCGTGACAAAGGAAAATAAAAACAATTCTCACTTCTGAGTGCCGAAATTCCATCCTCCAATAGCCAACAGCTGCACCAACTGGGAATTTCTAAAGGACAACATACAGTATATTAGAATCACCAAAAGAGAAACAAATAATGATAAAGTCCAGGTTATAGCCAGGACAATATTATACACATCAATAACATATTGCACTAGTAAAGATTATTTGTGCAACAAAGTACTAATTAAGGATGATCATGCAGTTTATATTATTGTCCTGCTTTTAGTACAAAGAGCTCAGGTCAGCATACATGGGATTATCTTATTTTATTTTATTTTCCCAACAACTCTGCAAGGTGTGTTAGCAACATGTCAAAGGCTGCTTGGTGAGATTCATGAGCTATGTGGCCATTTCAACACATACCCACATTTTAAATATTCCTACACTACTGGCTTCTATTCCTATATGTCATGGACCTCAGGCACCTTTTAATAATACATTAATTAAACCATTAAAACAACCAATTAAAATGCTGGTACTAGATCACAAAAAATGATTCACTAGCCTTCTCTTGTTAATGGGCAGCCCAATCCTAAGCAGCTCTGGAGCAGGCAAGCAGGCAGCTCTGGAGCAGGCAAGCAGGCAGCTCTGGAGCACGTTTGTGCCCTTACACCAGGGGAGGCTCCAGCCTCCCCTATGGGTTCCTCAGATCTGCACCTGCCAAATTGCGGGCCAAAGGTCCGAGGAAGCTGTGTAGCTCAAATCGGGGCTATGCAGCCCGGGGATTAGGCCTTGGATGCAGCCTAACAGCTGCATTCCAGGGCCACTCCCCTCCCTGGACTGGCACACCCGCTGGCCCGCCCACTCCATACCCAGAACCACCCTTCTGCCCTCCCAGATCCACCCCTGCACCAGCCAAGTTCTACTGGCACAGAGGCAGTGCTGCGCCTGTGGTCCCAGACCGACACTACTGCTAGCATCAGCCTGGGAGCCCTAGCGTTGATGTGGGGGTGCCAGTTGGCACCCCTGCATCTGTGCTAGTGATGTAGCACGGACGCAATGATGTTGCGTCGGCACTACATCAAGTGCGGGATTGCACCCTGAATGAGGGTTAAGCAACTGTGGATCTAAGGTTACCTAACACTTGAAGGACAATTTTTCTAGCAGCTGGTTGTCTCCAAAGCACTGCTGGCCCACCATGAGGTCACTTGATGTGGGTTGCAGATTGCAAGGGATCCAAGGGTGCAGCAGATTCCATATGCCTTTCACCCAGAGACTGCTGCCTCCCTCCAGCCTGCTGCCAAAGCAAGCTGCACCAAACTGCTTCCTGCTTGCTTGAGGAAGAAGCAGATCATCCCCCTCCTTACCATGCTCCTTGTGCGCTGCTATTAAACCAGAAAGTGTGGGGCATCTGGTTTCATTTACAGGGATAGTCTGTTTACTGTCTTGCACTTCAGGGTTGGCGACAGCACATAAGGAGCACAATAAGAGTTTTGGTTTCCTTTGGTACTGCAGAGGCAGGGGACCATATAATAAGGCAGCATTCCAGGTTACACTGCCTCTGCTCCAAAGGCTGATTAGTTATGGTGAACCAAAAGCTGGTGCCAGTGCATCATAATGGGCTTGAGCTGACCTCACCCCTAATTTGCTGAAATGGTCAGTTAAGAACTACAATATATGACCCTAAATAGACATTAGTATATAATTGTGCTCTGCACAAGATTTGCAATCTTGCTCCGTGCTTACTGTTTTTTTAATGCAGTAAACTCCGGGAAAAGCCGGTCTTCATCATTCCATTCATAAGGGGCAATCTTATTTTCATTCATTGTAGCAAAAGCGTAGATCAGGTGGGTGCAGAGCTGTGGGTCGACATTGCTTGGAAAGTATTTGGCTGGTTCTGGCCTGTACTGAGACCAGTTGGTGAAATAGCATACAAGTTTGCAGGCAGAGCCTGAGAGGAAAAAAGAAATTAGCAGTTCATAGAGTGGCTCAGTTCATAGAGTGGCTTAATACCATCTTTTATAACTTCATCCCATCCTATTCATGGGAAATCCATTTAAATGCCAAGAAATATATTTGATACAGAAACCAAAAGCTAAGCAGGGGGATAAGCCTTTGAAAATGTGGGGCATGATTTATTTTCTTTGAACTAGCTGGCCAAGAAAGTGGCTCACAGAACAATCCTATGCATGCCTACTCAGAAATAAGTCCCATTGCATTCAATGGGGTTCTCTTCCAGGAGCCCTTTCTTTCTGCAGCCCTAGTCCAACCATCTGCCACTATCACAACAACCCAGCTAGTCTCTTCACAACATTATCCCATTGCAGCCTTAGACTTCTACCAAATATGTGCATTCACGTGAAGCAAGATAATTGATCAACCTGCCACTGACAATCTACAAAGAGAAAAAGAACTTTGGAAATCTTTACACGTCACACATTTAAACTGAAGTTGTTCCCTATGGCCAGGAAATCTTGGGAGATTGTGGTTTTGTGGCAGGATGGAGCTTGGGATATCTTAAGACAGTTCTCAATACTTTCACCACAATTCTCCAGATTCTTCAGGGGAAGTCCTGACTAGGGGTGTGGTTTTTTGTTGTTTCCAAAATTTCTCGATTAAAACAGCAAATTGCGGTGTTATGTATTTTTAATCTACATTCTCAATCCAAGTTCTCATTTTTATGAATTTTAAATGCTTTAAAAGTACACTAAGTAGATTCAGCCACAGTATGGTTTCTAATTGGAAAAGTAGTATATTTTAATTTCTGGAAAATACCTTAAAGATGCAGTGTTTTGTGTTTTTATTCAGATATTTTAACTGCCAAAAGGCGATTTTCAACAAAAAAAAAACCCATCCCTAGTCATGACAGAACGATGCATGTCTGACCCAAGAGGAAAGGATGCCTGAAGTGCCATGCAAATTCTGCCACACCCCCTGCGGATGTTGCCATCCTCATGCACCCCCCAACACCTCCTCTTCTATTTCAGTTCAGGGAACAGAGCTGTTGCTGCTACCCCACCCCACCCAGGCACACCGGAGGCAGGGTTCTCAGCTTGCTCACTTTACCCGTCTCCTCCTCTTTACTCTGCCATTGTTTTGAAACAGAGTGGCAAAGCACAGCTAGACAAGGAAGCTGGGAGAAGCAGAAGTGGTGCAGAGCTTCTCCCAGCTTGCCTAGCTGCACTTTACTGCTTCATTTCAAAACATACAGAGGCAGAGTGAAGAGGTAAAGGGGCAAATGGGGAATAGATGAAGCAGCCGTACAGATGGGCAATGGGCACAGGGTGACGCCTGCACCCAATCTTGCCCAAGGCATTCCCGCCTTACTTCACGTCATGACAAGGCTGGCCCTGCTCCTGTGAGACATATATTGTACAAGGTTCGAGTGCACCCTTTGACTGACGCAAATCCCAAGCAAAAATTGGCATTGCTCTGCCAATTTTAATATCATTCTGCAAGGTATGTAAGTATTCACAAAGACTGGGAAGGGTAACATCATCTCTTTTTTCCCCACAGAATGATGATCCCATGTAAGCAGTGATTTTTCCAAGAGATGAACCAGGGATTGTCATGCACATAATCTCCATAGCAGCATGCTGGGTACTAGGCATCTACTTCATTCATTCTACTTCAGTCTCCCTTGCCTATGCCTAGGTAAGAAGCAGAAGTAGCACTTACTGAGCTGCAACTGCAGCAGAACAGCCAAACCTGCAAAAGAAGACAGAACAGAGTGTAAACCAATGGAGGAACCCTAGCCAAGCACAAGTTTTGGTGCCTGTGAAATGAAACCCCACTTGTAGCCACACAGGGAGCAAAGGAGTCCCTTGTGAAATTCAATTGGAAAAGAATGCAGGATAATGTGTGACTCACCAACCCACAGCAGCACCTTTCCCATCTTGCCTTTGGGTGGAGCACCACAATGAAGCACCAAGGAACACTTTTATATAGGAGTCAGTCCTCCTTATCATCGTGGAAGCCACACATCTGCTATCAAGAAGGTGGGATAACCAGCAAAAGCACACATACTGTACTGACCATTTAAAGCAAATAGATGCTGACTTTAAAAGCCCTTCAAAAACACGCAGGTGGGATTGTGAAATTAATCATGACGTCAGAGAGAAAGAACACTGAAAGCTTTGGATCCAAATTCAATCGAGATTAAAGTTCTAATCAAAATTCCCAAAACAGTGAAGCAGGTTGCTAGACCAAAATATTCTGCAGAGGCTGTGCTAGCCAATGGAAGTCTGTAAAATACTTGATCAGTTATACTGCAACTGAGATCATTCATCATTCCTGAGATAAATGAGTCGACATTCCTGAGAAAACTTAAGATCAGATATCATGTGCCTTCAGTTTGGGATATAAAACAATGCACCTACTTTCAAGATTAATTTTCCAGATGAAGCCATACTAGTACCTTACATTTCCAATTGCAAAAGCATTCATGGAATACTATATCCTAAAAAGATATTTCAACCAGCAGATTGCTAAAGTAATATTTCATTACTTTAAATGAAAGTAATGCTAAAGTAATATTTCATTTCATATTAATATGGGCCTGTAATATTTCAACCAGCAGATTGCTAAAGTTTGGACACTGGTATAGATTCAAAAACTTGCAATAAAGATGTTGTGTTGCTACCATAGAATTGGAACTAAACTAGACTAGACTAATCTAATACCTAATAATACATTTAAGAAATCAAGAAGCATTAGAACAGGCATAGTCATGCCTGAACATGGTATGGTTGAAGTCCCAGATAGCTATGATAGCTATATGACAACAGTACATCTCTAGTTATGCTTCATGACATCAGCATTCCATTTTCTTAAAATTAGTTATCAGCACCGTAGTTTTATGCTTTCTCAGTTACTAAAATGTTGATTCAAACCCATCTGTGAACTGGTGATTGGTTAAACTGTTGAACGGAGCTAGTTGACTCAGCAAGATACAAGACTGAACACCAACCTTGCAAAATACTGCACTATAACTGGTTGCCTAAATTAATAAATAATGAATAGTAAGGGGTTGTGAAATGTGTTAATTCCATTATTTTTCAAGTGCAGGAACAACTCATCTTGATTGGATTGGCAATCATTTCAGCTATATATAGAATATTCATAAATCTTACTTTAATGCCATCATATGGACTGAGCCCTACTGGCCTGCCACAATTTCTACAGTCATGTCTCGATTCTGTTTCAGTCAGTTCACTTGCATCAACTGTTCCTTTTTCTCCATGCTGAGACATGAGTAAGCATACCTAGCCAGATGGCCTATACTGGATAAAAATGGAATACAGAGCTAGGATGCCATTGACATATTGATGGCACTTAGAGGTTGAAGATCTTGAGTTTCGTCACATGCCCCAGAAAGGTAAGGTTGCCCCTTTGCAGCTTGCCGGCATGTGCAACTATATTGTAGAGCCATTTCCCCTTGAATCAGTCAATTCATTAGCAGCTAATGTTTCAGAAATCATTGTATTCTTTGAGAAAACAAATCACTACTAGGGAATCCAATTCTCTCTCTTCTTTGTAAAATCAATATACTTGCAAGTGAAATCATCCTATGTGACCTGAATAAAACACTGAGACATGCAAGAAGTCAACTTTTATGTAACTAAATGGTTACATAAAAGCAGGAATTCTTATCAGTCTTGATGTTGCTAGTATGCTCTGTTGGGATATTGAAGGAAGTCCCTGGAAATTTATAGGCCTGAATGGGGAAAGGCCTAACATTAGGCTGACTCAGGGGTAAAGTGCTGAGTCATTCAGGCCTAGCAGACCAGCAGTAAAGTGCTGAGTCGTTCTGACTCAGCTTCAGCCTGGGGATGAGATCATCTGATCTCTGATTGGATGCTGGGGACTATGTAATCAAGACCAGAAACACCTGTGGTTAGTTGCTGAGATGTAAGTGTTGCTGTTGGAGGAGCTTTGCTTCATCTGAGAATATAGACGTTCTTGCTACCCTAATCTCTGTTGTCTGAATGATTCCTTGCCAGAGCTCTGTGACCTTGAAGCCTTTCCAAGCCTCACAGCTGTAAACTGCTTCTACGCTATCATCACGCTCTATCTTACTTGTCAGGGCCCCAAGGACTCAAAGTAATTAATCTCACACAGTTAAGTAAACAACTCTGGAAAACTGAGAAATCTCCAATGGAAATGGAAGCAGTAAGCTTCACCTTTTCAAACCCTGGGATCACTCCTACTGCTACAAAGTGCATGCAAGTGATGTTAGTTTTAGAGTACCTCCCTGGGAGCTCCAGGCAAAATCTGCCATTGCCCAGATTTTAATCTGAGCCTGAAAAGCATTGGCTTATACGGAAAGTCTTCTGATACAAGTGCCTTTTGGAATCACATTCTGAGCTACAATTGTATGAGTTTATTCTCAAAATAATCTGTCTACAGTTTATTCTGTGGTTTCAGTTGGGAGCAAAATAGCAGACTAGCCAACATTAGTAAGATAGTTCTTAAGGTTCACAGCTAAGCAAGTCATATAAGGCTTTTCAGACAGACAGTGGTGTACAATTAAATGCTGTTTAAATCAACTTGCATTAATCAATTTAAGGCTCAATCCTAACCAACTTTCCAGCACTTGGGTAAGAGCAATGCAGCTCTTGAGGAGGCCTCCGAGACTGCCTCCCAAATGCAGGATGCAGCATGTGCCTCATTGGCACAGTTATGTCAGTGCTGGAAAGTTGGTTAGCCCTTATTTGGAGAGAAAGGCAGGATATAAATTGGGCAGGGGAGGGAAGAGCAAGAGTGAGAGCAAGAGATCTGGCCTGAATCAGAAAAACATTAAAAAACTCTCAGCCCTCTACATCCTGAATTCAAAGAACTAGCCCCACAAACCAAAAGTGCTTTGAAAAAGTCTTGTGAGCCAAAACAGCCTCACAAATATTTCACCATCACCACCACCCCGAGGGAACAGGGAGGTTGGGTCACTCAATGGTACAGATGTACAGCAAATGCCCACGGTACTCAAAAAAGAATGCCACATCAAGCGGAACTAAATTCTATACAAGAGAAAACAAACTAAAAAAAACTCAGCTTATACAGGTACACTTTTATTGTAAGATGGAAAAAATAAACTATTTTCATCTTCCTTGTTCCGAGTTGCCCTTATTTAAAATTGTCAAAAAGCTTAACCAGTGACCAAAAATATATAAATTTATCAAGATACAATTGTCTCTATTTACATTTTTCTACACACATACATCAGCACAACTGACATGGCATCCTTAGAATCATTTGATCAAAGAAAATGGTTCGTTGCTGGGGTGTTCCAATGTTTTCCTGGATTGAATTAGTCTATCTCCAACGGGCATTTTTAATGGCAATGAAAACAATTTCCGCTCCCGCTATCCAACAGAAGGGCTAGTGACACCAACAGCAAGAATCGCAATGATAGAGTTGCCAGACTGTTAACGTCCAATTTAGATCTTCAAAAAGGAAACAAGATACCAAGTTAAACAATCTTCTTTCATCAACTAGATATTACAAAATGGGCCTTGCAGAAAATGAGAACTCTGCTTACACACAGTGCAGAAATGCTGCTAAGTGTATTCCCCCCAAACACCATCAATTTCTTAACAAATGTTAATAGGCTTTTGTTAGCTGAAGTCAGCATCAAGGTGAAAATAGATAAACAACCAATCACCTGGAGCAACTTTGCGTTATGACTTTCTAATAGAAGTCCTAAAATTCAGTGCAATAAACTGGAACAGCAAGGAATTATCTGGGGGATTAACAGAAAAAGAGATGAAGTCAGTAAGAGTAGAAGGGATTTTGTTACCAGGTTTGCTATCAGGATTGACTGAAAAAAGAAAGAACATTGGTGTTGAACTGGTATTTCTGCACTGGTTTGGAGTAAGACAGGTTTTAAGAGTGCACCTATGCAGAGAGTGATAACACGCAACTGTTGCAATTAGCATATGCATTAAGGGACCATACAGACAAACCACAGAAGGCCTGAAGAGTATATATAATTAGATTCAGAATGTTTCCCAGGAGACCCATTGCTAGGCTACATAGCATCATTCTGTCCAAGCAGCACAATCTGCAGTTAATGGTCAGCATCTCACTTTGGTGACTTCAGTATTAGCAATGCTGTAAAGTGAATTAATGGACAGGTTTTCACAGCTAAAACAGGATCTAAACTTTACAAAGCCTCCTTTTTTGTGCCTTTACTGTGATTTGAGATCAAGGAGTAATAGTGTTTTGATATCCTTGCAAGGATGTCAGGAAAAAAAGGGAAAAAATCAGACTGAATCTCTCGTATACAGCAGCTCACCCAAGTACTCTGGCATGGCAGGTTCTTGAGAGTGTCCACTGCTGCCACTAACCTGTGTTTTGGGCTGGGGCCAGATAAAATCACAAAGGGGGAAGGCCCAATCAGACTGCACACACTGTCATTCAAAGGAAGAGAACCATCTCAGGTCTGTATGCCAGGCTGAACAGTCAGGAAATCAGAAGGAATGTACATGTGAGACCTAAGAACAGAGGAAAGGCCACAGAAAACAGTAAGGACCTCAGACAGGTTGTTTCAATTTCTCAAACTTCTGGCTTGCCAATTACCAGAGCTGATTTCGTACACTTGCTTTCATCTAAAGCTTCTGTGCCAGGTTGACAAAGAAACCACAGATCGCAATGACATCAGGAAGCAACTGTTGTTACTGTGTCACTACTCAGACTACTGTATTGGAATAGCACAATCACAGCACCTAAAGTTTTTCCATTAAAGTGTAGCTGCAGCCATAAGAAAGGTGCTCTATGCAGCTCTGTACATCATCCTCTTGTTGTCGTCACACTCTGCACTATACAATGTACTTTCTGCTTGCAAGAAAAATCAAAAGTACTAAAGGTATACCAAAAGGCAGAGACACTTGAGGATTCATTTGGTTTTGGTTTTTTGTTTTTCCTGCCTCATACCACAGATAGGAATGGAGCCTTAGTCTTTTCAACTTGAATTTGGGGACAAGAGGCAGGTAGAAATACTACTAAAAAGTACAACCGTAAGACTCAAAAGAACTCTTGGCCAACTGAAGACAGAAGAGCTACAATCAACATACTGGACTATAAATGCACTCATGGTATTGGATCTTGAGTACACCAGTCTGCAGGCCACTGGGAAGTTCCTCTTCTCACTCTGACACCACTGTTGAATCTTCCTCTCAGTTCAAGTTAGAGATGGGATCAGATCAAAACCAAAGTTTCAAGCACATGTGGTCCTGGAAAAGCTCAGATCTGCAGTCTCCATTTTTGCAAAGGCACATCTGTGGAGATCTGGCCAGTGTATTGGGCCACCTCTCTTCCAAACCAATCAGCTAGCAAGGTGGCACAGCCTGAAACCCAGCACTTATGCAAAGCAGACAACTACAAAAGAAGAGATGAGTTTCCTTCTGAAGTTCCATGAGGCTCGGTGAGACACGAGGAAGCACTATGCACTGTCCACGGTCTTCAAAAAGAAGGTCCACCTGAAGGAAGAGGATAGGCTGCAGGCACCACAAGCTCCAGCAGGCTGTTCAGTGGAGCAGATGGATGGATTTCAACCTGCATGGTGTCCAATGCTTCAAGGTCAGTGTTTTGTCCTTCACTTTAAATGCTAACAAACTGCCAGAGAGAAAAAGATGCAATCGAAGGACACTTTTTCCATCTGTCCCTCAACCAGCAGAGTCTCTCCACCATTCCTGTGCCACATCTCAAGTGCACAGAGGCCCAAAGGCTTCCTCTCAGTCCATCCACTTGTCACAGTTCACTTCTTCCTGCGGATCTTGGGTTTCTTCACTGGACGGAGGTAGGGATTGTCTATCAAGTTCTCCTCTCCATTCCGGCTGCCCGAAAGGGACGTGTTGTGTTGTAGTACTGAGGCATTCTCTTTTTCAGCTCCCGAATCATCCTGTTAGGTAAGATGAGAGCATCAAGATTCAAAGCCGAAGAACAATTATGTATAAGAAAAACAAGAGAGAAAGCAACAAGGCCAAGCAAGAACCACAGATACTGGTGCATCATAGAGAGGCAGGCGCCCTCTGGTGGGTAACAGGAAATGCATTCTGGCTAAAAACCAGAATGCCAAATTTCTGCAAAGCTTCATTTTCAGCACATTAATTTCTGTTGTTGGAGGGTCTGCGGGGAAAAAAAATCTAACCTCCTACTGTCTTATGCATTTTTGTGCCATTTACATTCTTTCCTTACTCTTGGCTGCTTTGCTAAACTTTCTTTTCTGAGGAAACGGAAGGAAGGATTATGACACTCAGTGACCATAGAGTGACTATTTAGCCATGCCACAGTAGCTAAGTGACAATTGCTGAGGGAAAAGGAAACCTCCTGCTGTCCTCACTCTGAACGCTGAGGAAGGGGGGAGATTGCCTCCTCATTACCTAGGCAACTGGGTTCATGTTTTGTCTTGCCAGACTGTGCTGGTAGGTTCATAGCCTGTCAATGCTGCATAGCAAGACTTGTGCCTTGATTCATCCATGTAATTATTTGGAAGTAGTTGGGGAAGAATGAGGCAGGGTTTGTGCATTCCCATGTACATTCTTCCCCAAGTAGTAACTCTGTGTGACTGGGTTGTGGCAATGGATAATTGGCCCACCTACTGTACCTTGGCAGCAGGGCCTAGCTGAAGAAGAAAGCTCCACTGACCAACATTCTACTACAAGACAGAGCGTATTCTGAAGTCAGAATTCTGGAGTGAAATGCCTATGCCCAGCATATTCCAGTTGTGACATTTTGTTTATATTGCAAGACTGTTTAATACAGAATTTACAGGGATCTCAACCTAACATTGCATGGAATGGAACTGAGTCTCTAGGTAAGGCTCTACCATGCTCACGTGCAGGGGAAGGTTGTCCGTGTCAGTCTGATCGTCTTGTTCAGATGAATCTGTTTCCTCCATCTGCTGCATCTCCAACTCAGAGGGGAGCAGAGCTGTCAGATAGGGTATTGCAAAAGGCCTAGCAGCTATCACTGGAGGGAGGGAAAGAATAAGTCAGGGTCTCACACATAAAGACTCATCTCTCAGCTACCCACCCTAAATAGCATTGAAGCCTAGAAGGAAACAAGAGTAGTATAAAGCAGTGATATTCAAACTTTTTAGATCGGGACCCACTTTTTAGAATGGCACTCATGTCAGGACCCACCGGAAGTGATGACATTAACCTGGAAGTGAGGACAAAATATGATGTAAAAGCACTGAACTAAAAACTAAATTTTAAAAAAACCCTAACTTGAAAATTCTAATTGTTAGCACTCACAAAAGGAATATAACAAGAGTAAGGTCTGCAGTTTCCAAGATGGCTGCTCCCAGCTTTCTGTTACCCACCTGACATCATGCCATGACCCACCAAGTGGGTCCTGACCCACAGTTTGAATATCACTGGTATAAAGAATATCACAGACTAGTTTTTCCAACTTGCAGGCTTCAAAGTCAAGGAAAAGATATGAGTTAATTCACAAGAAACAGCCATCATTCTGTGTTATTTGACCAAGCCTAGGCTTGCATCCCTTTCAATTCTAATTCAAGCACTTACTTTCCTTTCAGTGTGAACCACATATGCCATTATTTTTCAACCAGAAAACTATGATTTGTGCTTGCTGTCCAAACCAGAAGTGCAAATTGTAATTTGTAGCTGGTTTGCACTCCTTTTTTGGAGGGAAAGCACAAACTATAGTTTGCTGGTTCAGAGATAACAGCATATGTGGTTAGTGTTAACAGGAAAGGAAGTAACTGAATTGGAGGGGTTGTGCATGGGCAATGACTATGGGTGCACCTATACCACCTATATCACCTACCTAGTACACTTTTAAAGCAATTATAATTGATGAAATGCACCCTTGGAATAAAAAGAACACAGCTGTCTGCATTTTCCCTCCTTAGGGAAAAAACAAAATCTGTAAAAATAAAAACTTTTAAGCATATCTCTACACATCAGTAAAATGAGCATGGCAACCCATCGTGCTAGCTTCAGCTGCCCTTTAATATTACACTTCTGGAGCAATTCATCCAGTACTTCTGAAGTACTGGAGCAATTCATTAAATGTTCATTGCTTTATGACTTTGTTACTGGTTACTATTATAAATCAGTTTTACTTTATCACAGACTTACACTGTAGAATTGTTATTTTAAATGCCTTTTCCAGAGTCACATGGCAAGTTTAAATGGTAACCCTAGATTCTGATCTAGGCACAAAAAATTGAAACAATGTGCTCTGCTACTTGTTTGATTGAAATTTAAACATCTCTTACAGGGGAAGGTGCTGACATCATCCTTGAAAAGACTTTGCGTCTCCCCTGTCTTCGCCATGAAACGGGTCAGAGCTCTTTCAACATCACGTCTCTGAGAGGCAGCCTTTTCTCGTAGGATCTGGTAATCCAACACAGGCTCCCGATATGTCTATAAATCATACAGAAAGGAAGGTAATGACTATGCATTAACAGAACATGTAATGCTCAGGATCATGGGGTGTAATCCAGGAAATGATTCCTGTTTGCAGCCATCCAAACAGACAGCCAAAATCACTCACTCAAATTGTAATCAAAGAATGACTGATAAGGAGAATCCTTATCAAGAAATCAGAAACAGAAATCAAAAGAATAACTCAGTGGATTTTGGTTATTCCAAAAGGAAGAAAATATATTAATTCAGCGGACAATCTTATATTAAAAGTTCTGTTGGGGAGCCTCTGCTGCTGTTAAATCTAAAGGAACGGATACGGTCACTTTTGTACATGGCAAAGCTACTTACTGGCGTCTTGATGTAAGTGTGAGGATCTGGGAATTCTGGGAAATGGCCAGGGATATGTGATGGGTGAGGCTTGTTCTGTCCTGCTGTCAGAGCTTTTGGGGTCACAGGCTGATTTGTTACAGGTGCTGTAATTGAAAGCAGAAATTCAGTCATGGTGACAGGCTTCTACACTGCTACCTGCCCAGGTTAACAGGAAAACATTTTATAGATAGAATAAAATCAACAGCTCTGGTAAACTTGATAAACTTGTGTTGCTGATGCAGTGGATCTGTTTAGACAACCACAAAAAGAATGCAGTCTCCTCAAAGCCCAGTATCTATCAATCAATAGTATTTACATACCACTTTTCAACACCAAATTCACAAAGTGGTTTACAGGCAAATAAATAAATAAATAATGTGAATGGCTCCTTGTCCCAAAAGGGCTCACAATCTTTAAAAAAAAAGGCAGAACACCACCAGCAACCGCCACTAGAAAAGACTGTGCAGGGGTGAATAGGGACAATTGCTCTCCCCCTGCTAAATGTAAGAGGAACACCACTTGAAATTGTGCCTCTTGCCCAGTTAGCAGAGGGAAGAAAGACTATGTAAGAATTTAGCATTCTGTAAACAAACCTGAAATATCAGCATGGAACCACATGCTACATGGAATGCAAAGCTGCCACCCAAAACAGAACGCCCATACTCTATTATTCCCATTTCCCCCATAGGCTTGTAAATCCTATGTCAAAATGTGCATTGCATTGTCCTCTCAAGCAGAAAACAGCAATGGGGAACAGAAGTGACTTGACAACAATAATAAATTAGTCTACAGATGTTGGTCTGACACAAAATGACTGCAGAAACGAGAAGCAGTCTTGAGCCAGTTAGTTCAGAGTTAGCACCAAAGTCGCTAAACCGCTACACATGTACCACCACCCCTCACACACTGCTTTGGAATGAAGTTGCAATGATTTCAATTCACTCCCAAGTAGGTTTATTAGGAGTAGAGCCTCAGGGGGCAATCTTACCCAGCGCTAGAATGGCAAGGCCGGCCGGCCAGCACCATATTCAATGCTGGGAGGGGGGAGGCTGGAGCCTCCCGCGGCAAGGGAGTGTGCATTCCTTTACCGTAGGGGAGGCTCCAGCCTCCGCTATGCGCTTCCCAGATCTGCGCCTGCTAAAGAGCAGATCCAAGGAGACTGCGCAGCCCCAGACGGGTTTAGGATGTGGCTCTATGTCCACCTGCCGAGCCCGCCCACGTCCCTGCCTCCCTCCAATCCCCTTGCCGCTTCGGCACAGAGCCTCCCTCATGCTGACCGGCTTCGGTCAATGCAAGGGAGGCTCTCTGTTGGTATTCTAAAGCCAACACTACGAGTGTCGACACCCACGCGCCAGCACTTCACCCCTTGTGTCAACGCTATGATATAGTGTTGACGCAAGGGGAGGGGTAGGATTGCGCTACCCAAGATACATCTCAGAAATCTTTAACAAAACACTATCCATGCATCAGCTCAGAAGCCGTACAACATCCTTATAATACAGGGGTTCTCTAACTTTTTAGATGGGATTCACTTTTTAGAATGACTCTCATGTTGGGACCCACCGGAAGTGATGTCATTAACCTGGAAGTGATGTAGTCAGAAGTGACATCATCAAGCAGGAAATGCTGTCTGTGATTAACAAAAATGACCCTCAAGGAATACAAACCGGCATTCTTGGAATGTAGCAGTTGCACAACCATGAAACACCCCTGACAGAAAGCAAGAATAGGGCAAAATACTATGTAAAAGCACTGAACTAAAAACTGTTTTATTAACTCTCACCTGAAAATTCATACTGTTAAGACTCACAAAAGGAATATAGCAAATAGTAAGGTCTGCAGCTTCCAAGATGGTGAATCGCAAAAAGCTGGGAGCTGCCAAGTGGGTCTCGACCAAAATTTAAGAAACACTGCTATAATACTTTGTAACTGATATTATGTTGAAGCAAGCCTAGTTTCAATCTCTATAAACAGGTAAAAAGAACGTTTTGAAAAAACTAATAACATCCAGCTTTCAGATTAAAAAAAAAATAGGGAATTGCTTCTCTAATGTAACATACTGGTTGCATGAACTATTCCTTTCATTGATACTACTACGCCATTCTAAGCAATATTGATTCAACACACTTCTAAAGAAACCAGGCAACTTTCACAGTCACTGGATCAGACTGCCACCTAGGACATTTATGAATTAAGAAATAAACTAAGTAAATGAGTTTTACTTACGTGCAGTGATTACCATCCTCTGGGACCGTTTGGCATATGCAGGGAGAGTTTCCACATTAAAGCCTAATATACAAGAAAAACATAGAATTCAAGAAATCTGAACCACAGTACAATCCATCCACCCATTCATCACTGAAGCCCTGGCACAAAGGTTCTGTTGCAAAATGCTAATTCATTGATATTTTCTCCCTGATCCTGTAGGAATCTACACATAATAGCACTGGAATGGGGGGACATGAAAGGAGCCTCTCCGAAAATTGACTTTCCTTTGGCAATCATGTGTCCCCTGGGGAACAATGTCACCGGCAAATCCTTTCAACCCAGAAGCATCTTTTCCCACTCAGAGATGACTAGAAAGAATGATTTTAAACAAACTGACATTGACCTCGCTCAACAAAGAAGGAATATCCTCCGTCAAAGAAGACCTGCTCCAAGAGTGGCCCAGTATTGGGCAAATGATATCTAATTTTAACCTGTATTTTATTCTAAAAATATATTTTGATGTATACCATTATATTAGTGTAGGTGCTTCTGATACAAATAAAGAAAGAAAGCACTAGAATACATAAACATGAACCATGCATGCCCAAAACCTTAAAAAAGCAAGACTGAGGGCACAATCTTAAATTGAGTTAGGCCAGCATAAACTAAGCCAGCAAAGTTTGGCTGGCACAAGGGACATCTTAAAGTATGTTTGGACCACTCTCGGAGTCAGAGAGGCCAGCACACAAATGTGCACTATCCTCCCTGACTCTGAGAGTAGTCCAAACATGCTTTATGGTGGCCCTTGTGCTGGCCAAACTTTGCTGGCTTAGCTTATGCCAGCCTAACTCCAGTTTAGGATCGCTCTGAGTCATCCTATACAGAACAAGGAGAAGGAGTGGACAGAGTGGTATCCCAATCTCATGCTCCAAAACACTGGATCTAGCACAGGGGCAAAGCAGAAGTGAAAATAAATAATTGCATATTTTCTGCAGAAGTAGCCACATCTAGTCAAATACCATAGTTCAAAAATCCCTTCCTTCCCATATATGCAAAAGAGTCTTATGTATGGGTGTTTGAAAATTGTATTATTTTTTCACAGATTTCGTTATTTGAAAGGCAGAAAGCAAGGTTATGTGTTTTTATTCTAGGTTCTCATTCCAAGTTCTCATTTTCATTAATTTTAAATGCTTTAAAAGTGTACTAAGTAGATAATATAGTGTCAGCAGATGCAGCCACAGTATTATTTCTAATTGGAAAAGTAATCTTTTTTAATTTCTGGAAAATATCATTAACACCAAAACAGTGTGCTTTGCGTTTTTATGCATTTTTAACAACGAACACCCCCTACTCATAAAAGTCGACAATAATCTTGACTCTCACCCATTTCGACTAAGGTGACAACAATATCCGAAAGGGTTGGTTGTGTCCTCGCAGTATGTTCACAGAAAGACTTGGCACTCCTCCCGATTTCTGAAACATCTGGGGGGGGGGGAGGAACAAACCATATGTTTACATTGGCCATGTTCTGAATTTGAGAAGGGATCTTCTCCCTTCTGGGGGATCTTCAACTATCACTGGCAGTAAGGATGAAGTAGAAGGAAAAACTTTAGAAACCCAAGATTCCAGTATGGAGTTTTAAATACTTTCTTGAATATAATGTCTCTCCCTCCAGGAAAATAGTACAGAATACAGGAAGAAATGGAAAACCAATGATCAGTCTATGTTTGAGGGACTATCAAACAATTCAAAGGGAAAATAAATAACTGGCAACCAGATTGTGAGCTCCAGCATCGTAAGCATACTGCCCACCATGAGGTTCCATTGTCTACCAATAACATAGACCTAATTCACCAACTTGTATGCATATACAAGGGCAGAAGATTTAGTCGAGAGGGTTAATGCCTCCGTTTGCCTGAAGATAAGAGCTGAAGATCTGAAGGTCGCCAGTTCGGGACAGCTGGAAGTCTCTGAGAGCGGCAGACCTCGTTAATTGCGACTGATTAACAGCTGAGCTTCGGCTGCCTTGTGTGAGGGGGAGTTGTGCCGAAGTTCAGCCGCTTCTCTGATGGGAGCAGGGAAGCCATTTATCAGCCAGCAAGAAGACAAATGGGTGGCCAGAAAGAAGGACTAAATCCAGAAAGATCCATCTGTATGTGTGTAGTTCTTGAAAGATAGAACATTTCTGTATAAATTGTAAAAACCTTCGGGTTTCTGAATAAAGTCTGCCCATGTAAACCGCCTTGAGTTACAGTCATTAGAGAAATCTGGTGACCTAAGAAAGGCGGTATATAAATCCAAGTATTATTATTATTATTATTATTATTATTGGTATCAATGCAAAAAGTTAAACACCCCTATAAGGGAGGAAATCAAGGTACTATGATCTGTTACCACTTGCTACAATCAAACACTAATGTTAACAAAAGGGTACTGTCCCAGGTTGCAAGTCTGTCTGAAAGCATAGCATAGCCATGAACAATAATTTCAGCATGCTATCATGCCAAATAGTTTCCCAGTGCTCTAGCAGGCATGTCCAGACCACAGGCATTCTCTTTCCTGGTTGCTGTCTGTTAAGTGAAGATGCCAATTCATCACCAAAAGTAGTTCAGCTCCTCTGAATTTTGGCAGAGAAATTAAGCACGCTGGGCTTCCCACAACATGGTGCATAATATATCTGAGGCCTGTCCCCTGTCCTCCACACTATGCATGGCTATATGATACCAGGCAGAGACGCAGATCAAGCTTCCATAGTGTCAGTGCAGGAGAAAAAAACCCTGCCAAACATCTCCTTTTCAAAAAGCTCCTAAAGAAACAGGTGTCCTGTTAGATCCATTCCTACTATAAAAAGTGGAAATGCCTGTACTTGTTATTTTCTTGTGGTGGTATTATTTAAAGACTACTGTATTTGCTATTGGAAAGCTACACTGCTTTATTCTTTGAAGTCAGCCCCACAAAGCTGCAGGAACTCACAGCTCTGGAGCATCTCCGTCATGGTTTCCACGGCAGCCTTCTCAGCGCTCTCAAATCCTGCCTCCGTCAGCAATGAACTGACCACCACCTGCAGAGTTCTTCTTCGAGCCAGATAGTAATTATCTGCTGGGGTTGTAGAGTGTTTGCCGCCTGACCGCTGCAAGTAAGAAAAAAAGAATTGATGGTTAGGAGGCATCCAAAAGCAAAGAGCATGCTAAAGGTGCCAAAAGCCAAACATGGGTCAACCTAGGAGTCCTTCTCTAGGAGTTCGGCACCTGAACTCACAACCCAATTCTGACACTGCTCTCAGTTTCCAGCAACTGTGTCTAGCAGTTCTAGCAAGGAATGTGTATCATGACTACCATATAGCATCAGGCTACTGGAGAAGACAACAGCACAAAGAGATGAGTTTCTTTCACCCACACTACCTGATCCTCCTCCATGGCACGGCACTGCATTTCCCTAACTTGGAAACGGCAGTACAAGGCAGCACCCTTTCTACCTCTCTGCTATTTCAGGACATAGAGGTAACTCAAGAGTAGCTCACTCATGATTTAAGCACAAGCAAGGAAGATTCCCGGCATCTCCAGTTTAAAAGGATCTGAAGTAGCAGATTTGGAAAAGCCTGAGACCTCAAAATTGCTATCAGTTGGACATAAGTCTGAGACAGGGTAAGGTTGCTTCACCCATTAACAGTATCATGCATCTGCACAGGAACAGTTTGTCTCCTGCACCTGTGGGATCTCCGTCACTGGAGGTTTTCAGGCACAAGCTGAATGGTGACCTGTCAGGGATGCTGAAACAACTGCCTGGACTGAGAAAGGGACTGGGCTAGATGACCTCCAAGGTCTCTTCCAATTCTAACATTCTATGCTAGTAATATTCTCCAATATCCCAGTTCCTTGAATTGGGTCCCTAACAGGAGCTGTTCTCATCCTGGAAAGAAAACAAAAAAATATAGTCTTCATCCTCATGGACGAAAAAAAAAAAACTACACACCTAGAAAGTAGCAAATGGGGGGGAGGGTTGTTTCAGTCATGGCCTCTAGATTCCTACACAGATCCCATGAGTTTAAGAATCAAGGGAGAATTTCTGGACGACTTTGAGCCTGCAGTATTGCCACCTGATTTTCTACAAGTGCAAAAATAAAGGGCGCCCCCGCAGCAATAGCAGCTCCATTGATAGAACTAACACCCCACCGCAACTCCAAACCCCGCCCACGTCAATTCAGAACTGCTTGAGGGTGATTAGCAGTTGTCACGGCCAATAGAAATAAAGGGAGGACCGCCTTCCCTCCCCCACCTCCGGCTCGAAACTGCACTTTGTGCTGAGCGGGCAGCTGCCGACTGAGCCACGGCACACGACTTGTCACACGACTACAAAAAGACCTACGAGAGGATCCCGCACGAAGAGGGAATCCCGCTCCCGGAAACATCCTTACCGTGCCTGAGCTACTTGACCCGCCGGTCCCCGTGTCTGCCATCTTGGATCCATTGGAGAATGCGAGCGTGCGCAGCCCCGAAGAGCCTGATGGGACTTGTAGTTCTCTGTTAAGGCGGAGTAGCGCTCAGCTCGGGTTGTTGTTGTTCAGTCGCTAAGTCGTGTCCGACTCTTCGCGACC
>JAJKFI010000052.1:4059083-4073161 GCA_029204185.1 Lerista edwardsae | reverse complement strand
TCAAGCCCCTTCGCCACGACAAGGCAGTGATCCATGAAAGGGATACAGCTCGGGTACAAGACCGTAAAAAGACATCCTTCCTCATTATTGCAGAGGTTGCTGAATAGAGATGGGTGGGGAGCAACAGAATGGGCAAGAAGCACGTTTCTGGGAGGGTGAAATGAAACTAACAGGCGTAGGCATGACAACATCTGTCATGTCGTGTTTTGTGACACCCTAAAGACTAAAAGATCTGCTGTGGTAATGGCATAGCTTCCATGAACATTACCTGCAAAAAGTGTTGTCCTGGGTCTGCTGAGATATACGAGGTTGTGGTCGGCAAACATATCAAAAATAGGCAATGGGGCCAAAAAGCTGTGAAATGCAAGAAATGTATACTATCCACAGAGAGAAAGAGCACATGCAGGTACGCGCCCTTGTACCAATTCAGGGTATCAGTTCACCCTGTGAACTGTAAGTGAAATGGGCTATCAGTGAAATGGGCTCTGGTCCCTGGACTTCCTTTTGATTTGCTGTGACAGACTACAATGGGATTTTTCTGGCACTTGTCTCTGCAGACATGATCATGTTTCAGTCCTGTATCCTCCATAAGTAGGGGTGTTTTGTGGTTTTTGTTTTGTTGTTAAAAAGGCATAAAAACAGAAGTCACCATCTTTTTGGTGTGAAAATAGCTGAATAAAAACACAAAACACCTCATTTTTTGTGTTTAAGATATTTTCCAGAAATTAAAATAGATTACTTTTCCAATTAGAAATAATACTGTGGCTGCACCTGCTAATACTATATCACATACCTAGAACACTTTCAAAATTAATAAAATGAGAACTTAGAATAAAAACACATAACACCACTTTCTGCTTTTCAAATCATGAAATATGCAAAAAAACAAACACACAGCATTTCAAACACCCCTATTCATCAGTTTTTGTTAAAGCATATCATTCCAATAGTAAATAACAAGAAATTCACCTTTTACCACAGCTATGGCCCTTCACAAAATCAAAGGCAGTTTGATAAAGAACTCTTTTTACCCTCCCTCTCATCTCTTTGGGATGTCACCCAAAACAATTGATTGGCAGTAGGTCTGTCCCGATTTGCTCTGTGTACCATTTAAAGTACATTTTTGTTGCTCATCAGGACTCTCAAGCAGAAGTGGGAGGGACACTAAAGCAACCGCTGCTTTGCTTTGTGGAAGCCAAGAGACCATGTGAGGCAGGCAGCCAAAGACTGCCCAGCAAAGATGGGAGGGGCATTAAAGAGAACCTTCCTTGCTTTGCATGTGGAAACATGAAGGCCATCCAAAGACTACTGAGTAGAGGTGAGAGGAGCACTACAGTGTGAGCTTCTTTGCTTTCAGGAGTCAACTGAGCAGCAAGTAAGCACTGCAGGTGTTGAGGTTTTTCAGCTGGGCTACTTTAAGCTCTGAAATGTGGAATGTGTGTGAATTAAATGGAGAGGCGTTCATTAATCTCAGGAATGGAATCAGGAATTAAATGGATGCTGGTGAGACTTGTGGGGGTGGGGGCAGCTGGAGTATCACATTCAGCTGGGCTGATCTTTTTCAGATCCAAAAGTTAGCAGCAGCCACCACCCCCTGTATGCTCAGTACTTTGCTCTCTCTCTCTCTCTCTCTCTCCATCCAGGAGCCAGGGGATTGCAGAAGGGTGAGAATATATACAGGTAGAGAGGGGAAGCCTAGGTGCCTGTAAAAGGAGATTGGACATAAGAACATAAGAAGAGCCCTACTGGATCAGACCAAAGGCCCATCTAGTCCAGCTTCCTGTATCTCACAGTGGCCCACCAGGTGTCCCAGGGAGGCATGAGACAACAAGATGCTTGGATCCTGTTGCCACTCGCTTGCACCCAGTACTCTGAAGTAGCCCACCATTATCCGATTTAATTCCTTAGTTAGAAAGGGCCGTTCGGGCTAGAGTATCTGCCCAAGTTCTTCTGCTGTGAAGACAGACGCAAAAATTCATTTAATTTCTCTGCGATCTCCAAGTCCCCTTTTATCTCCTTTTTCCCGCCCTCACCATCCAGCGGGCCAACCGCCTCTCTGGCAGGTTTCCTGCTTCTAACATATTTGAAGAAGCTTTTATTATTCCCCTTTATGTTGCTAGCCATGCATTCCTCAAACTCTTTCTTGGCCTCCCGTATCACCTTCTTACTTGTCTTTTGCCAGAGTAGAGTATTCTCCTCACTGGGGCAAGACTTCTATTTACAGAAAGAAGCTTCCTTGCTCTTTACAGCTTCTCTAACTTTGTTCATCAGCCATGCAGGCACCCTCCTGGGCCTTGTCGAGCCCTTCTTTCTTTGCGGTATACACTTCTGCTGGGCCTCTACTTTATTTTAAACAGCCTCCACACAGCCTGGAGAGATTGGACTCTTTTTACCTTCCCCTTCAATTTCTTTCTAACTAGCCTTCTCATCTGAGGAAAATCTGCCCTTCGAAAGTCAAGGGTTCTTGTGTCATATTTGCTCTGCACTCTTTCCTGGACATGCATGGCAAAACCAATCGTATCATGGTCACTGTTCCCCAATGGCTCAGTAATGCCTCAGTAACACCTACATCCCTAACTAGATCCCGAGTACCACACAATATTAAATCCAGAGTCACCTGTCCTCTGGTGGGCTCCATGACTAGCTGCTCTAAGGCACAGTCATTTAGCAAGTCAAAGAATCTGGTCTCTCTTTCTTGACCAGAGCACCAGTTGACCCAGTCGATATGAGGATAATTGAAGTCCCCCTTGATTACAATCCTGTCTGTCTTGGTCAATGCCCTGATTTGTTTCCTCATTTCAAGGTCACCTTCAATTTTTTGATCCGGAGGACAATAGCACACCCCCACTATTACATCGCTCTTACGGCCTGTTTAACCCACAGTGACTCTATGGTGGAGTTTAACCCACAGTGACTCTATGGTGGAGTCCGACCCACCTTCAGTTTCTACTCTGCTGGATTCTATCCCTTCTTTGATATAGATGGCCACCCCACCGCCAACACACCCTTCCCTGTCCCTCCTATAGAGTTTATAGCCTGGGATTGCAGTATCCCATTGGTCCTCTGTATTCCACCAGGTTTCCATTATGCCTACTATATCAATATTTTCCCTAGCCACCAAACATTCCAGTTCCCCTATCTTTGCTCGGAGACTTCAGGCATTTGCATAATAACACCTATATACAGGGTTCCCTATGGAGGGACTCTTTTTTTATCCCTTTTCCCCTGCTCTCTTTCTACTGGACAAACTGTCAGTTACACTCACATTTGAAGTTCTATTTCCTACTCCGGCGGTCCTACAGGGCCTCAGAGGAGTGGCTCTCACTCCAGCAGGCAAAGAGCAGCACCCTGAGTAACAGGACAGCAGCCCCAGCAGGGAGAGGGACTACTTGGGAGGCAGGCCAGGAGAGTGGAGAACAAGCCACAGCTGACACAGTAGATCTAGCAAAAGAGGTGGAGCCACGGCCTTTAAAAACAGCAGTGGCCTGGGATGAAGGTCTGTGGGGCTTGGGCAGTTGGCTAAACCAGATGCTGGCAGACATATGGCAAACCCCATGAGAGGAGAGGCAGCCCCCTGCTCTCTCTTCACTGACTGATTGAGGCCCTTCATAGGGTGGGTCAGGGCCTCAGCTAACTTGCTTCTGGGCCTGCCTGGCTTTTGCAGGCTGAAGTTCTGCTGGGGTGGTGTTTACCTCCCTGGGACCTGGACAGCCCTTTTTGGGGTCTCTCTGATTTAGCAGCTTCCCGCCCCCTGCATGCACTTCCTCAGCTTCAGCAATGTGGGGGGAAGAGGGCAAAGTGTGGCTGGCTGGGTAAAGTTGAGAGATTCCTTCAGAATCACTTTTTTTGTTGGTAATTTCCTGTGAGTTTAAGAAACAGAGAAGGTTATTTACATTATAAATGTTTCTCTTTTTTATTCAAATGTGTATTTATATTTTATTCAAATAGTTTATTTAAAGTATGCAGAAATAATTTGTAACTGCATAATTTTATATCATTTCTGCAACCATGGGAGGGGGCACTAATATTATGGTGGAGTGGCACCTTTAAGATTTTCTACATCAAAAGTTGCACATAATGTCTTGTGGGTTGGCCACCCTTGGTTTAAAGAGAGGCACCAAAACTGCCATGGGTAAAAGGTGAGTGTGAGTGAGATGAGGAAGAAACCACAGGGGAGGATTGGGGTGCAGGCACATTCAAAGGCGTATAGGTGCCTGTGTTTGTGTTCCATGTGGCATGCCAGGGAGCCAAGGCACTGCAGCCCCTAGTGCTATGTTAGGCACTCTTATCTACAAGTATTGGAATCCCATTCAGCCCCATCAGAATCCCTCCTGGGTAAGTGCACACAGGACCAGTGGTAGCAGTGGCCTCATCTTAAGATTGTTTGTTTCAGCTTCCCCTCCCACCAGGGTAGCTCTTGCTGCTAGGTTCCCTCTATAACTCTGGTCTATCCCCCCAGCAGGCCTGAGTGGGGTCTAGGGGTGGGGGGAAGGAAGTGCCACAGCATGGACCTTGGCATTACCCAGGCAGGCCAGCTCTTGTTTGGTGCAGAACTCAAACATCACCTTCCTGAGTGGCAGGAGGTGAGCTGGGTGCCACATCTTAGTGCTGGGGGCACCTCCAGCCATTTTCACATATGGAGCACAGTTGTCTTTTGGCCTTTACCTGCTTGTTGCCTGCTGGCACTTCTAGCCTGGCACCTGCTTTACACCTGACAACAAGCAGGGAGATGGAAGGGACTGCTGTTAGAAACTTCCAGCAAACCCTGAGAGAGATAGTCCCCTTCTCAAATGTGCCACGCTCCCCAACCCCTTCTTATGCACTTGTGGAACAGGGTTGCCTTCCCATTCTCTCCCGACCTCTCTGTAGACTGCCTGCTAAATAAGTTCATCTGGAGCCCAATTTGATGCATGTCTACTCAGAAGTAAGTCCCATTATAGTCAATGGAACTTACTCCACTGCGACTAAGACAACAGCTTTGATTGGCCATCTCCCTTTTTCAGCCTGCTGGGTTCCACTGAGTGAATGTCTCTCATTCTCCCTAGCTGGTGGGAAGGGTAGTCTCACTCTTCCTAAATAACTTACATTGCCAATTTTTCAGACTTTGAGCGGCAAGTTTTTCTTGTGTGGAGTGAGTGTGTGTGTGTGTGTGTATATGAGAGAGAGAGAGATGGGGGGTCTGGGGGCAAGTGCATACCCAACAAACTAGCTCCAAATTGCCTGATGGGGCACAGGTTCTGCCAACAGGGGTCACACACATGTGCACCATGCCTGGTAATACTCCAACTGGTCCCAGTTTGGAATGGGCAGCCAAATGGCAGATGCGTTTCAACATAGACAAATGTAAAGTGATGCACGTTGGGGCAAAAAACCAAAACTTTACCTATAGGCTAATGGGTTCTGAGCTGTCTGTGACAGCTCAGGAGAGAGATCTCGGGGTGCTGGTGGACAATTCAATGAAGGTATCAACCCAGTGTGCGTCAGCAATTAAGAAGGCCAATTCCATGCTTGGGGTCATTAAAAAAGGGGTTGAGAATAAAACAGCCAATATTATCATGCCATTGTACAAATCGATGGTAAGGCCACACCTGGAATATTGTGTCCAGTTCTGGTCGCCGCATCTCAAAAAGGACATAGTGGAGCTGGAAAAGGTGCAGAAGAGAGCGACAAAAATGATTACCGGGCTGGGGCACCTCCCTTATGAAGAAAGACTGCAGCGTTTGGGGCTCTTCAGCCTAGAAAAAAGGCGCCTGAGGGGGGACATGATTGAGACATACAAAATTATGCATGGAAGGGATAAAGTCGATAGAGGGATGTTCTTTTCCCTCTCTCAAAACACCAGAACCAGGGGGCATCCACTAAAGCTGAGGGTTGGGAGAGTTAAAACAGATAAAAGGAAGTACTTTTTTACCCAGCGGGTAGTTAATCTGTGGAACTCCTTGCCACAGGAGGTGGTGATGGCATCTGGTCTTGATGCCTTTAAGAGGGGATTGGACAGATTTCTGGAGGAAAGGTCCATCGTGGGCTATAGGCAATGATGGATTGTGCAACCTCCTTACAAAGGTGGTGGGCTACTGGTACCGGGTGCAAGGGAGTGGCAACAGGATGCAAGCATCTTGTTGTTTCATGCCTCCCTGGGGCACCTGGTGGGCCGCTGTGAGATACAGGAAGCTGGACTAGATGGGCCTTTGGCCTGATCCAGCAGGGCTCTTCTTATGTTCTTATGTTCTAAAAATTATGGTAAGTCTGCACATGGGGACAGACTATTAAAGTATTACCTGAACCTACCCAAAATAAAGTACTTCTTCACAAAAACTTATGGAACTTATATAACTTATGGAACACTCTGCCACAAGATGTAGCGATAGTCACCGACTTAGGTGGTTTTCAGGATTATACATATGTATGGACTATGTATAGATCTATCAGTTGCTATTAGAACCTTTAGATTTAAAGGCAATGTGCCACTGAAAACCAGTTGGTGGCAAACAGGAGGGGGGAAACTATCTCTTTCACATCCAAACTTGTACATTTCCAAGAAATACCTCTTTGGCCACTATGGTTGGAGGGTTACACTGATCCAGCAGGGCTCTATTGTTATCAGTGTGATTTGCAGGGGCAGGAGGTATAGACAGAAGATAAATTGTTTGAAAAATTTATACTCCACCTTTCCCATGCCGAAGCAAATGCCCAAGGTGGCTTACAGAGAACTAAGTAAGTACACAATAAGTAAAACAAAACAAAAAATTAAACATTTAACAGGAACACAGATCCAATTCTCCTCATCAGGCCCTTTAGAGGGTAGGAAAACAAACTATGGCAGTATTCCAAAGGGAAAGGCCAGATGAGATAGATGTGATTTGAGTCCTCCCCAAAAGGCCATGAGAGTGTGTGTAGTTCTTAATTCTTCTGGAAGGGAATTTCATATTTGTGGAGCCGTTACAAAGAAGGCTTGCTCCCGAGCTTTTGTTATAAATACCATCTATAAATAACTTCTATAATATCAAGATACATTTTTCAATTATTTTGGCATTGTGTCTGAGATTATGACTGATAATTTTATTACAGAGATGAGACACAGGTGAGAACACAGTGCACAGGTTAGAATAAAAAAGATTGTACTTTCTGAATTCTCTTCCGGATTTGGCACCCTGCTTCAGAGGCCAGACAATTTTGGGCTTGTTTGCTGAGCGCAACAAAAGCAAACAATATGGATTGGATGACTTGGATCATAAGTCCCTACTTGTGCTACATTGGCTGCAATATACACTGCCAGCTTGGTGCCAACAACACATTGGTGGTTTCCAACCCACTTTCTGGGAAATGGTATGTACATTTGTTTTTAAACTTCGCCTCAGCCTCTTTACTGGATCCCTTTGACACTGGGAAAGTTGCAGTGTTTTGTTTTCCAAGAGGTAATAATGTGTATTTTCAGACAGTGGCTTTCCCTCCTAAAGCAGTGAGCTTTGCTGAGCATAAAAACTATGCATGTTTGTGTCACAGACAGTACAACAGGAAACCTACCTCTGACAGCCCCTGTACTCCCCACTTCCTGTTCAAGTACACGTGGCCCAGGGAGAAGGTGTTGCTCCAGCCAATAACTATGCTGAAAATCAGAAGTGTAAACAACTGCCAGAACACTGAAAGTTAAAGGGCTTATATTGTTGCATTTTAAATTGCAACACCCGTTCCATGCAGCCTTGGCTTTCCGGCAGCAATGGCACAGAAAAGATGAAATATGAAAAATAAATTGGAGATTAGGAAAAACTGAATTGTCTTTTTAAAAAAGTCATCAAAGGAGCTTCCTTCTTGATTATCCATTATGAGGTAGGCAACTATTCAATTTCTTTTAACTGCAAAGAGCAAAACACACACACTCATGAAGACAGAGCTACATTTATGCAGAGATTTCGTGTGATGAATTTGGCCATGGGAGTAATATGCAGAACTGAGTCTGCAGTCCTAACCAACTTTCCAGCACCGGGTTAAAGACAATGCAGCTCCGAGGAAAGGGGAAAAAAATTCCCTTATCTTGAGGAGGCCTCCGAGACTGCCCCCCAACTGCAGGATGCAGCACATGCCCCATTAGCACAGCTATATCAATGCTGGAAAATTGACTAGGATTGCACCCTACAAGTGTGAAAATAGCTCTAACAACTGTAGTGAAATATTGTTTGTTTTATAATATTTTGGATTTATAGCAGAATGATACTTTTTAAATGTATATACATTGTTGTTGTTGTTGTTGTCTCAGTGTCATTCCTTTGCCTTTTGTGAAGTATTTTCTATCATTGGAGCTGCTTAATCCAGTTTGTGCTCAGGAATCATACTCTAAATGCAGCACTCTCAGTCTCAATCTCATGCATGTAATTAAAGTGCATTTGTGTCAGTCATTATAGTTATACAGTATGGAAAACACGCAGCAATTTGAACAAGGATCATGTCCTCACTCACATAGTTTGCCATTTAAAGCTGCTCACAAATATACAAATCTTCCCTATTTGTTCTTTTCAGTTGGTATAGTATTTAAGTGGAAATGTGAGTTTTCTGCTCCTTGTCTGTGATTTTTTTTTATTGCCAGTATCAGCCCAGGCCTACATGTTGTTGTCTTACTAGATCAATCATTTTGTGTTTGATGGGTTGCTGGAATTACGTCGAAAAATGAGCGGAGGTTACTTCCAAGTGTTTCTTACCGTCTAATTTTGTTGTTAATACATTGTTTGGCGGTGATATTTTGGTAGAGATTTGTTGTGTTCTGTGAGAAGCATTGCAGAGAGAATAATGGTGTTCTGCCAGAGGAACTCAAAGGGCTCCTGTCAAGGAACACTGTCAGGAATTCAAAACAATTGACACTTTTCTATCCCAGGCAGATTGATGTGATTTTCATTGTGAACAAGTGAAAAGAGAGCTAAAATAATATAGATTCTATACATGATTGGCCCTGTTTGCATTATTTCTCTTTTCCCTTTACAGTTGCACTTTTTAATCTTTTCATATCTGTCATGTTTTTATATTCTTCTGTGTTGCATACAGCCTTGTTATTTGTTTTGATTTTCAGGCTCTATGACTGACCATTGAAAAGAGAAAATTCCATGTGTGTTTTTTGGCATTTTGAAACCTGTTTTGTTCTCATTCTTCATTTCCACTCCTATTCTCCATATTCCTTTTGTATCTTGATTGTTAGGCTGTAAGTCATAAAATAGGAATTTGCCCAAGGGGTGGGCTGCTGTATCGTGCATTATGAAATAATATAACATAAAATAATGTTTTATAAATAATACTAGTAATTATCACATGATAATCTTGTTCCTGTGGTTTGAAGATTGTGGGAAGCTGATACAGAATGCCATGCTCCTGTGCACAAAGCAGAGGTGCTGCAGAGCTGAGCATGTTAAATCACAACTATGGGTGAAAGCTTGGATCAGCAACTCTAGTCACAGCAGGAGCAGTAAGGATGTGTATGACTTGGTATGGGACAGGGCTTGAATTGCACAAGCAATAAACAGCTGCTCTTTCCAATAGTGACAAGGGGGAAACTGGACCAACACTTCTGAAAAATCAGATTATAAAATTACAGGTAATTACATTAGGCAGGTAAAATTACATTGTAGGAGGACATGTGAAAAGGCACTGATCAGAATTTGCTGGTTGAACATTGATGTCAATGTGATTAAGGTGTAAACTACATATTGCGCACAAAATAGGTGGAAAGATATCCCAACGTTGTTTTTTGGATTTTTTAAATGTTTTATTTTTATAGGGATGTTTTTTTTAATAGAAACAAACAGCAAATAGTGAAATGCCCCATCTTAACATAATGGGGTTTGCATTATAAAAAATAGCTATAAACTGATGTTAAGTCCCATTCTAGTTGATGGGACTTCAGGTAAGTGAGCATAGGATTGCATCCTATGGCCATTAGGCCAAATCTAACCCCCCTCCCCAGGCCACACAGGCCCAATCCGACCACTCAGATTAGTGCCATAGGGCTACCTTGGGCCCCGCAGTAAGCTCCTACTCTGCGTAGGCCAACCAGCCTGCCTGTAGATTAGAATTGGGAAGTCCAGGCACTACGGATGAACTGTGTTCACCGTTGGGGCACTTTAATTTCTAATTTCCTCTCATTACTTTCTTTTATTTTGTTATTGACATGAAAGACAGGGTGGGGGCTGAAAGGAAATCGGTAATTAAAGCATGCACACCCACCTCTCCAGGGAATAGGCCTGGCACTTTAATTAATTAGTAATGCTGTGGCTGCTTTGAACAAGAAGCAAATATCAGCAGAGGCCACAAGAAGGAAACTTCTTATTATATTTAAAGTGCAGTTGCTCAATAGCCCTTTGCCATTTCACACTGGAAGGAATGACTCTGCAATTGCATAGTAAATGAAAATCACAACAGATTTAGTCTGAAAAAAGGTGGGAGGACAACGCACAACACAGAAAACAGTGAAATGCAATGGGTATTGACAGTTATTTATAAACAGCAAGTGAACAAAAAATAAGGGTGAAAGGAATCTTTTCTCTCCAATTGTTGCATGTGTTAAATATTTCTTTGCCACTAGGGGACAGACGTTTACCATTAAAGGAATCCCTGTTCCAGTTTTGACTTGAGCAAAACTATCATTAGCCTTGGGTTCCTTATGATGAACCCTTATTCTGCTATTTGCAACTGAAAACTTTTTGCAGATACACATCTTACTATGTCATAAGCTAGAGTTTGTGCACAATTAGGGATCAATCCTATCCAACTTTCCAGTGCCCCAAGGTAATGAAACCAATGTTCCCTTATCTTGTGGAGCCTCCATGGCTAACCCACTGCAGAATGCATCCCATTGGCACAGCTGCACCAGGGCTAGAAAGTTGGACAGGATTAGGCCCTTAGTCGGTATGAATAGACCATCAGCTTGAACTGAAACTAACAAGTACCAGGCGCTTAGCAAAAGGCACTTGGCAGTACAGAGTAGTTACTCAATAATCTAAGAGGAAATGTTTCATCTTAGTGAGTGAAATAGTTGCATCATGATGGGTTGGAGGCCTTGATTATGTTTTACTTGTTCATCCTTTTCCAGTATAACTGTGGGTGTTCCCTTTATCTGTAGCAATGGGTTCTTTATGCATTTGTCTCTTACTCTTCTTCTAAGGAGCTCACATCCATCTTTCTCATCTCAGAAACAATTGTGAGGTCGATTAGGCATGAGGTCTTTAACTTGTCAAGGACGTGGACTCACCTACAGCCCTGGCCTGCAACATGGGATTCACCTTAAAGTGCCCAGGGAATGAGAATGAGGGCGAGGGGGTGAATGTGTGGTCACATTTTCACTTCTTTCCCCACCCAGTGGCCACCAATCAGCATGGGTTGTTGCATCATCCGCTCCTTTTTCTGCCCAAACCTATTGGGAACAGAGGAGGAACAGACAGTGGTATGGAACATTGCGTGTACTATGCAAGAGAGAGAGAGAGAAAGAGAATGTAAGGCATAGAGCAAAGAGAATGCTTTAGCAGAGGGAAGCAGGCAGATGGGTGGGAAACAGAGGGGGCACAATGAAGATTGGGGAGCTTGGTGAAAGCCAAAGTTAGCACTCACAGCCAAAATCTCTGGTGGGATTAACCTCCACTAGGGGACCACTTGCTCTGGCTACTGTTCAAACCGCAGAGTTAAGCCTCAACACAGGGTGACAGTAGCAGCACTGCTGCAACCCGCTTCTGTGCCCTGACCTATTTGTGGAAGACCTCTGGGTTAGGCTGAAAACTAGTGAATTGCCCTAGACTACCCAGTGGGTTTCATGGGAGAGCTGGGATTTGAATGTGGCCTTCCCAGATGCAAGTCACTACACTGGCTCCTCTTTTGCTTGCATAGTTCAACAGCTGCCTGCCTCATCATAATGTTGATGCTATACTGTCAGTAGAACAAAACAAACCTGCATCCATCACTGAGTAGTGGAGGAAAGCAGGTGGCATTTAGAAGCCATTATTGTGTATTTTGCTCCTTTCCAGTACTTTGACCCTGAAAAGTGTCCTGGATTAGACTGAGCTCTTCAGGTCCTGGTTCACTGCAATTCATACTATTCTCATTTTTGCCTTTGATCCTTGCCACATGCTTCATGCTATCTTGGACATGCTGAGTCTTCAACATATGTACATATACGCCTAAATACAGTTTTCTTAAGTCTGCCTAGTTTGTTAACTCAATATTTCCACAATCTCAACTAACAGTTAGGCCAGCAAAGTTTGGCTGGCACAAGGGACATGATGTGCACCATCCCTCCTGACTCTGAGAGTGGTCCAAATGTGCTTTATGTTGGCCCTTGTGCCAGCCAAACTTTGCTGGCCTAACTGTGCCAACCTAATTCCAGGTTAGGATTGCACCCTAAATCGCTAATCCTATACTCACATCTGGGAGTACGTTCCATTGAACTTCCTGGAGTTTACTTCTGAGTAGACATATATAGGCTTGCACTGTTAGTCCTTCAGTCAGAAATTGATGTTTGATCTCAGTCACCATGGGATTTCAAATCTAAAGTATTAAATCTGCTTCATAATTGGGCAAGACTGGAATACAGATCCATTCTCTCAGTTGGAAGTTTAAAAATGCATGGTTGTATTGCTAAATTAGGAAAACAGAGTTCATGTTCTGAATCATAGACCTGTGTGTAATGGAACAAGCATGTGGACCCACAAGTTATACAGAAAGCCCCAAGTCTCAATTGCCGAGAACTATTAGAGATCTTTGGTAATTTTATCATGTCTGAAGAATGACTCAGAAGATTTTGTTGCCCAGTACTTCTCCTCTCTCTTCTGTTGCCAAGATCTTTGGGATTTGGAGTGAGCTCATTTGTTTGGGAAGAGAAATTCTCATCTGGTTTTATCTTTTGAAGGAAGGGGAAAAGAAAAGATAAGAAGGGGAAACGAGTATTATTTGAAGAATAGGGTGTGAACTGGTGACCGCCATATCAAAGTCTAAATGTAAAATAATATTATATTATTAAGGCTGATACAAAAATGGCTTTCAAGAGTTAATGGAATCTGAACAGGCTGATCCAGGAAGGCGTAAGATCAACTCCGACAGCTATGGGAAAGATGTAGGTATACTTGAATCCATATGACCTGGTCATGCATTGTGATAGAACCCCTCTGGTCTGAGGTGTATAAGAGCTTAAATGTGACATTGGAAACCTCATTGTCATTAAAGAATTCGCATGTGATACTGTGCTATTTAAAAAAAATGCAGCAGCTGAGCATAGGAGATGAGGCCTTGATAAGATATGCTTTGCTAATGACCCAAAAAATACTCTTGCTACAAGCTTAGAAGGGCAAATGCAGTGATGTTATGCAGGGGGTACGCGGGGGTACGCGAGTACCGGTTTATAGGATTATAGCTGGCCCCGCCCATTCACCCGCCCACTCGTCGACTCCACCCTCTGCAACGTTTGAATTTCCTGCATGTTTGAGTTGCCTGCATGTTCTCAGAGCCAGGCAGGCAGGCAGTGAGCGGAGCCTTTCCTTTCCTTGCCACTGAAAAATGAGTTGCTCTGGGGTTTTAACATGATGCCAGGCCTCCTTAACATGTTCTGAGGGTGCTGTGGAATACTGTTGCGACTGTTGGGTCAGTTTAAAATCATCTGAGGCCTCGAATAGGGCTTTTTTCATGTCACTTCCTGCCACGACCACACTTCCGGCTTATGATGTCACTTCCGGTGGGCGGGTCCCGACACGTGCCAATCAAAAGTGAGTACCTGTTCTTAAATCATTTAGATGACACCACTGGGCAAATGTGTACCTAACTTGATAGTTTGATAGAATAAAAATATCTGCAAGACAGTACTAAACCTGAACACAATACTGTATGCCAGAGATGCCCCTGTCCTCCAGTAATGTGCAGTGCAGGCATGGCAGGTGAGGCAGAACTGCCCTATCAGAGTTCTTCAAAAAGTGCCACTGCGGCAGCTGGATTTGCTGTGATCCAGCAAATACTTATAACCTATGGGCTCCAGCCAGTGGTGTCATCTACTCTCTCGCAAGCCGGAACGCTGGGCGGGACTTGAGTGATTGACAGCCCGTCGACTCACTTCCGGTTTC
>JAJKFI010000052.1:4047407-4058683 GCA_029204185.1 Lerista edwardsae | reverse complement strand
CGTTTTACAGTGATAACCTAATTCCAGGTTACATTTGCACCCTAAGGCTGCAAGCCTATCCACTTACCTGGGAGTAAGCCCAATGGACTATGATGGGACTTGGAGACACTTCAAATGTCTACTTGTAGTGTTAAAACTGCGCCCACTGAACACCAGGGTGGCAAATGCAGAAAAGGTTTTTAACAGACAAGCCTGAAGACTCCTTACTGTGCTCCAGCCAGCCCCTAAAGTAAGCTGTGCATAATACCTCAACTCAAATTATAACTTAGGCGTCCTTTCTGATGCAGAAAGGACCTGCTAGGTTTAGCTGGAGTCCTGAAAGGAAGAAAGGACAGTAGCTGCCTCTCTGCATCGTGATGGCTGAGGTGATAAGCCAGAGAAGTGCTGCAGTGCCCTCACATGTGACTCTGGCAGTTTTGCAAAAAGCAAGGTGTTACACGGCCTCTGCATTGAGACCTTGGCTCCCAGCACTGTGCACCGCCTTCTTGCTTTTCCCCAAAAGGGGCCGCTTATCTTTGCACTTTACCGCATTTGGGTTTCTCACAATATTCTTCAGCAAAGCTCCTACAGAGCCTTCAGGAAACCACAGGGAGGGTGGTGCCCTTGTAGGGTGTGTTTTCTGAGCCATTGGGGGGAGAGATCCTTCTTCCCAATTGGCACAAGAGACAGTGAAATTGTTCTGACACAGCAAAGGCCTGGAGTCCTTCTTAACTGCTTTCATGTTGGTCGTTTTCTCTGGAATTGCCATCTTTCATTCACTCAGTTTTCACAGAGGACCTGGGTAACGTTTCCAACCTACTGCAGTGTTTTCCACGTTCCACAGTTTTGTTTCAGACCTCCTTTGTATATCTTAAAATAACTTAACTTCATGTTAGTGTGGATTGACAAAGTATTATTGAGGCTTTTCGCAGCTACTGCCCCTTTAATTAGTAACTTCTTCCTCCCCCTAACTAGCAAATTAACTAGCAAATTAACTTACCTGGGGCTCATGTGTTCTTGAATTGCCTTTAATTAATCTGTTCCCTGCACAAGGGGCAAGAGTTTTCATTGCTGGTTTCCTCTTTGCATCTGGAATGATTAGTCTTTCTTATCACATTTGAAAAATGGCAATAATAAAATTAAAAAACAAATGAACAATGAATTCTGGTTGCAAAGTCTCCCCCACCCCCTGTGTGGAAAAGGAACTAATTAGCTGCTTTAAAAGACAGGCAAGGAAGAAGCTACTAAGGGCCCCGATCATATCGGGCTTAGTGCAGGCAGTACGAGTGAACCGCCTGCATGTCTGTCATGATGGTGCCATCAAGTGTCTTTGCTGCTAGCGGTAAGGCCTTGGGAAGGTCTTACCACTGGTGCCAGGCTAGCGCCAACCTCCTGCTACTTAAAAGCAACAATACAAGCCAGTGAGTGGTAAGTGCTACCTCTGCTGGAGATGCACAGGTTCCAGGTGGGATGGGAGGGTGTTCCTGGGTGGGGGGAGGGGCAGGGCAGGGTGGGGTGGTACCAATGGCAACCTTTGTCGCTGAATCCAGACCTCCATGTTAGGTTGCATGGCCCAATACAGAGGCCAGCGCAGGTGCTAGGAGTCCCATACATGGCCCTGTGCCCTTAGTCAGGAAAGGGGATGAATGTCCCCTTCTGCCAAGTAAAGGAGCTTCTGGTGCCTGCCTGTTGCTGGTACGATGCAGCAGTAGTCGCTTGGCTATCGCTGCTCCTATGGATGGCCAGGCAACATAGAATTGGGCTGTAAGTCAAAGGACAATTGCCTTAAGAAGTGGGCTTTTACTGACCAGGACTAAGTTCTCAGTAAATCTACTCTGAAACCTTGCATATATGGGATAGGCATTGACAGACCGTTGCAGGGTAAATGGTGCCATATTCTATGTTATGTTGTAATTTTACTTCCAGCTGATTGCAACAAAGCAGAAGTCATGAGTGAAGTCCACTGAGTGAGGAATAGGAGTGAGAGTAAAAGTTAAAAATTCACTGCTTGTACAGAACACAGTTGCCCTTCCTTACAGGGTGTATCCAGTAATTAGAATCTGAGAGGGGTGAATGTGTTCTTTTGAGAAGCCCCTTGATGGTTCCTGTTTAAGGGTCCTCTAAGAATAAAACCTCGTTTCCCTCTTTGGGGCTCTGAGGCACAGTGGCATTTGGCTCTCCGGGGATTCCAAATTCTGCTGTACTTAAGCTTAAGGTCTGTCACTGTTGTTCCACACAGGCCATTTTTTAAAAAGTTTCCTTTGCAGAGGGTGGTTTTGAAGGACATATATGTCCATCCATCTATCCAGACTCCAAACTTACTAATACAAATCACTAATGGAAAGAAGATAGCAGCAAACAATCGCACATTTTCTTTAAAACACTTGTGATTTTGAAGGCAGTCTTGACACTGTCATGCCCATGTTTTAATACAAATAGCAGAAGAATTCAAGTGACATGCTGTTTTCAGGCTCACCACAAGTGGGGCAGGAAGCTGGGAAGTGCTGCCTTATGCCAAGCCAGAGCAATGGCCTGTCAATCTTCTGGGCATCCTCTTTCCAAGATCTCAGGTGAAAGGCCTGCTGTTTCTTCCCAGCCCTGCTGCCTGTGATCCTTTAAGTTGAGATGGTTGGTGCAGGAACAATATGCTCTCTGGGGGGAGGTAGTGAGAGTTGGGGGGGGGAGAATACCTACCCAAAAACATCTGCTTATTTCCTCCGTGCTAAGTGCTGCCGTTCACAAGCGGCAGCAGAAAGATGGACGGGCGCCAAAGAGACAGAGATAGGGGTTGGCAGCCGCATCTCTTCAGAACACACGTTGGCTTCTGTGCAGCCAATCTCCCGCCCTGTTTGGAACTGCACAGTTAGTTGAGAGAGTGAAAAACAGCTGCTGATAAAACTCCATGAAGCCTGGCTGTCAAGGCAGCAGCCCACAAACCATCCCTGGGGATCTGCACCAGCTGGGAGACAATGATAGGCTTCATTGCCCACCGTCTGTTCACCCTCACCACTCTGGGGACAGGGACGGATATCATCTCCCTTCCTCCTTTATGTTGCCTTCTCTTCCTGTCTGGGTCTATATTTGTCTCCTCAGACCGTGTTAACTGGTCCCTGCACACTCACTGATTTTTTTTTTGTCCATGCTCTGGTGAGTTTGGCCCACTCTTTCAGCTCAATTGGCTGGTTTTTATTGCCCTTTTGGTAGGTGCCCCATAGAGCCAGCAGCCGGTACAGAGGAAGATTCTAAAAAATCCTGTGGTGCTGCTTGTCCTATAAAAAAGGAATTCAGGCCATTAAGACGGGAAGAAAGTCTTCCTTGCTTACAACTGGAGAAGCGGAGTAAGGTACTTCAGAAAGGGCTTAAGGCATTTTACTTTGAGTGTGGTAAAAATTCTGGTAGTCCAGTTCCTTACCAGCGCACTTACCATATCAAATCAAAAGAATTCAAACGAAAGCCCTCTCAACTGGATTCGACAGTACTAGGTGTGCATATTGCCAGGATGAAACCCCGGGAAACTCCGAGTACCAGAAGTGGGCCATTTATAAGATGCCATTCTGAGAATAGGCCAAAATGCATTGAAAAGTCCTATACGTAAACTGCGCCAGTCCCAAGCTCGGACACAGTCCAACCACAGGTATGACTGCAGTTTTTCTCAGAGCTGGGTGTGCACATTGCAGGAAAGACAGTCCGGGAACTTTGGAGTACCCGGGGTGGGCCATTTCCACCAGGTCCCAATCTGTAAATGGGCCAAAATGCATGCAAAATCCTAAAACCTCAGACTGGAACCTGGTGGAAATGGCCCACCCCGGGTACTCCAAAGTTCCCGGACTGCCTTTCCTGCAATGTGCACACCCAGCTCTGAGAAAAACTGCAGTCATACCTGTGGTTGGACTGTGTCCGAGCTTGGGACTGGCGCAGTTTACGTATAGGACTTTTCAATGCATTTTGGCCTATTCTCAGAATGGCATCTTGTAAATGGCCCACTTCTGGTACTCGGAGTTTCCCGGGGTTTCATCCTGGCAATATGCACACCTAGTACTGTCGAATCCAGTTGAGAGGGCTTTCGTTTGAATTCTTTTGATTTGATATGGTAAGTGCGCTGGACTATGGAGTATTTTCACATGTTCACATATGGACAGTAAAGTACAATAATGAAGTCTGCCTTAACTCCTCCTCCTTCAGAATTTAAATTCTGAATGGGAGAGCAGTTTAAATTGGCATTCAATTCCCTGAAGCAATGTATCGCTTCAGGCAGCAGATTCCAAGTATTGTGTAATTTTTCTTTGTCTAATCGCCACTTCTATGGATTTGTTTGGGGTTTTTTTATGAGTTCTCATCAGACTTGTACTGAGGGAGGGCAAGATTGCTTTGATCATTCACCTCTAGTGTGCAATGGCAAAACTGTTCTCTAATGGCTGTGGCCTCCTTGTGTGTGGATATTGTTTATTTATTTAGATAATTTATATGCCATTTTGAAAAAAAAGACATTTTAATTATTTTTATATTTTAAAAATAATTATTTTTAAAAAGTTTATTTTGCCTTTTTCTTGTTGGACCCAAGTTGGCACACAGTAAAACTACTGGGTATACAGATAGCTAAGTACATGCATGAAGGATCATCACATTAACAGAGTATATGCCTTGGTCTTGAGAACAGGGGCTGCTTCACACATGCATATCCATCCCTTGATTACTGCAACATCAATGGTAACTTGTATGTAGGAATCACCATGCCGACCTCACAGACAGAACTCTTGTGTCACTTCAAATTCAGTGCTTCTCAAGGGAGCCAGACATACAATAATCATGTACAGAGAAACCAAGTGATACATTACATGCACATGTGAAGCAATCATCAGTTTAAGTTCCTCCTTAGCCTTTTGGCCAGCTAAGAGCGGTATTAGAGTCACAAATGGGCGTGGATGGCAATGAAGATGTTTGGCACAGTAGCATTCCTAGAAGGTGGGGGTGGGGTGCTATGTTTTGTAAGGCGCCTTACCTTGCCATGTAAACCACACCTCTCCCTCGCCTTCATTGCCAAAAGGCAATGTGCAGGCGCTGCTTTTGTTGCTGGCTACAATGGCGAGGGAGAGGAGCGGTTTACATAGCAAGGTAAGGCACCTGGCAAAACCTAGTACCCTGCCCCCATCTAGGGACACTACTGATTTGGCATTAGTGGTGTCAAAAGTGCTGGCTATCCAATAACTCTGTGTAACACTTGCACAACCTCATTCTAGACAGCACTCCAAATAACAATGGCCCTATCGTATATTGCAGTCGGAATGCTGGAAAAATGTGATGTTCCTAAAACAAAACTCCTTCACTGAGAGAAAACATCTGGATTCTGAGTAACCAAAGAAGCCAGAATTGCAGATTTTTTGTTTTTGAACTGTACACTTATTTTCTTGAAAGGCTTTAACAATTCAGAATGTGGTGATCTAAGCTGGAGTGTTTAGTTTATAATGTGAAAATTAAATTAATGCAGGTGTGTGTGTTTAAGAAAACTGATCATAATAAAAATGAGAATAAATGGTACGGTAACAACCTCGCCAAGATTCAGGGCACTTCCAAACATTCTCCTTCAAGCCAAGGGTGGCCTCAGCCTTCCAAAAACTACACTGGATTTTGCCCCCCATCCCTAGAATTTCCACTCCTCATCCACCCACCACATCCTCATCCTCCCAGCCACCACACCGTAATGTTCTCCAGCATAGAAGTAGCAGCAGGGCTGAGTAGAAAAGGGGATGAAGGAGGTAATGGCCCTTCCCTGGAAGAAGATCATTTGGGAAATAGTTCACAGCAGCAGGGCTGGCACAAAAATACTGGAGAACATAAGAAGAGCCCTGCTGGATCAGGCCAAAGGCCCATCTAGTCCAGCTTCCTGTATCTCACAGCAGCCCACCAGGTGCCCCAGGGAGGCATGAGACAACAAGTTGCTTGCATCCTGTTGCCACTCCCTTGCACCTGATACCAGAAGCCCACCACCTTTGTAAGGAGGTTGCACAATCCATCATTGCCTATAGCCCACGATGGACCTTTCCTCCAGAAATCCATCCAATCCCCTCTTAAAGGCATCCAGACCAGATGCCATCACCACCTCCTGTGGCAAAGAGTTCCACAGACTAACCACCCGCTGGGTAAAAAAGTACTTCCTTTTATCTGTTTTAACTCTCCCAACCCTCAGTTTTAGCGGATGCCCCCTGGTTCTGGTGTTTTGAGAGAGGGAAAAGAAAAGGGATCTTTATCGACTCTATCCCTTCCATGCATAATTACATGGAGCTAACAGTCCCTCTTGACTAGGGAATTAAGTCAGATAGAGGTTAAGATGTGTTAGTCTTAACCGATAAATTAAAGGCCAGTAAGTTACTGGGTCCACCAGATGGCATCCACCCAAGAGTTAAGAATCTGAAAAATTAAGTTGCTGATCTCTTAACTATAGTAGGCAGCTTGTCCCTTAAAATTTCCATGGTACATGGTACATAGCAAGGGTCACACCAGTCTTTTAAAAAGGTAGTAGAGGGGACCTGGGAAACGACAGACTGGTCAGTCCAGAGCCAAATCCTATCCAACTTTCCAGCGCTGATGTAACCATGCCAACTGGATGAACACCACATCCTGCAGTGGGGGTACAGTCAGGGAGACCTCCTCAAGGTTGGGGAACACTTGTTACCTTACCTTGAGAATGCATTGTGGCTACACCAGTGCTGGAAAGTTGGATAGGATTGGACCCCTAATGTCCGTTCCAGGTAATGTCAATCAAATCAATAGTATTTATATACCACTTTTCAACTCAGAATTCACAAAGCAGTGAACTTATATGGTGGAAAGTCTCATCAAAGATAAAATCCGAAAACACATATAAAGCCAAGCCTTGCTGGGGGACAATTGAACAAATTTATCGAGGGAAAACTCTATCATAGGTTACAAGCTGTGATGGATATGTCCAGTCTGAGATCAGCTGGTCGTTCACCATGAGGGCTGGGTAGGAATTTTTTTCTGTCATCTGAATTGGCCATGGATGGCAGGTTTTTTTCCTACCCTACACTGGTGAGGGAGGGACAGTGTGTTCAGTTCAGTACAGTTTTATGACTTGAAAATTGGTAACTTCTGTTTTATAAAGCTAAACCCCAACTCCAGTCTGGTGTCTTCCTTGGGGGGTGATGCAAGGGTCATAGGCTACCTCAGAATACCAGCTGCAGGGGAGTGGCAGCCAGATACAAGCATCTGGTTGTCTTGTGTGCTCCCTCAAGCATCTGGTGGGCCACTGTGAGATACAGGAAGCTGGATTAGATGGGCCCTTGGCCTAATCCAGCAGGGCTGTTCTTAATGGGACACTGGTGGGGATGATGCTGGGGGCTGCCTAGTTGGCTGCTGCCAGGTGGTTGGGGAGCAGGAATAAGTGAAGAAAAAATGTGAGTCCTTTCTTTGGTTTTAAATGCAACTTTTCAGTAACTGGGAAGGATTTGAAGGAGGTATACAGTAATACTGTACTGTAATACTGGATTATTGTATACTGGATATACAGTAATTGTTAGGTAAGGAAAAATGGACATACTTGTGTCAAAGTTCCTTGAGATGGGAGCTCCCTCCCTGAGGATGCTGAGAGATCTATATTAGAGATACCAGATGTGTAATCCTCAAGACTCTTGCTATTCTAAGAGATGGTCAAGGTTTTGGGGTGCATTCCACAGTCAGTCTTTTAATGGGGCTGGTTGTTTTGTTCATTCTCCATATTTGCTGATCTGTTAACGGATGCCTAAGAAGGCTTCCAGTTGTAAAAGCCCCCCAAGCATGCAACCTTTGGGGATGCCAGAGGCTACAGTTCATGCTTCACCTGTGCACAACTGTCACTGCTCGCAAACTTGGTTTCTTTTCCTCTTTGAATGAATGGGGTCATCTCATTAGTGGCAGTTGAGTAGGTCTGATACAATCATAAGAGAATGAGGACCAAACACCTGTTTGGCAATGGGCTTACTTCTGGTGAACTGCATGCCTGTGAACACCCAAGAAAAACCACAGCTGGCACCAAAGGCAGGGGGTGGAAATGGGCTACCCATATTCTTTCTGAGGTGGTAAGGAAGAAGGTGGGAACCTCTGCAGATCAGAGTGTGCTGCAGATGGGGGGTGAGTACAGTGGGACTATGTACCCAGGGTGGTGGCACCTGTAAGAAGCCAGGCAAAAGAGCCAAACGGCAAATTACATGCTACATGGAGTTTCATGTAAATTTCCAATGCTATTGTCTTAGCATGGTCTAGTCCAGTGATGGCGAACCTTTTGGGCTTCGCGTGTCAAAACTTAGGAAAATGCTTAACTTGAATCAGCTGGTGTGTCAACTTCCTCCCAAATAAGAGAGAAACAATTCTTTATGTTCATTTAATTAGACAAAAAATACAGTCTAATCATGTGTTGTGCTATGTGTTATATAAAGAAACATCAAATAATTACAACAATGAAAAATGAGTAAAGCAATCTCAGTTTTTGTCAGGCATTGGTGAATGCTGGTGTGTCACCCCAAACATTGTGATGTGTCAGTTTTGACACCCGTGTCATAGGTTTGCCATCACTGGTCTAGTCTGGCTTGTGAAGGAGGTGACATAGAGTGCAATCCTAATCTGGAGTTAGGCCGGCACAGTTAGGCCAGCAAAGTTTGGCTGGCACAAAGGACACCATAAAGTACATTTGGACCATTCTCAGAGTCAGAGAGGCCAGCACACAGACGTGCGCCATCCTCCCTGACTCTGAGAATGGTCCAAATGTGCTTTACGGTGGCCCTTGTGCCGGCCAAACTTTGCTGCCCTAACTGTGCTGGCCTAACTCCAGATTAGGATTGCGCTCAAAGTTCCATCACTGCTAACACAGTGCTAACACACTCAACAAAGCCAAAAATGTAGCCACATTACTACAATGAACATTTCAGCCCCAGCACCGACAGCTTCTAACTTTCTTCTTTCCCCTGCTCCAACGTCTAATTTGATGGCGTGCAGAAATACAGACTGGACATGCAGTTACCTAAAGGTGATTTGAGGGGACAAATATTAGGGTTTATATTTCCATTATTTCTACACTGTATGCTCCACCACTGCCACACAAAAAGGTGTCCACATGCACCTTTTTAAATGAAGAATGGATGACCAGGTGATTCCCCTCCTAGCATGGCTATTCCTTCCTGTAGCAAGGTCACTTGTATCCACATCAACTTATGGGTGCAGGGCATTCACACAGCACTTTTAGCCTGCGAGGGCCAGGACTGTTGCAGCACTGTACTTGGTATTAGAACAGATTTGTGATTTCCATTCTGGTCTGGAAAGGCCCTCAGTCAATTCTCAGGTGAAGAGTGGAGAAGTCTCTTTAAAGAGTTAACAAAAATTCAAGGGCTGGAGAACGTTTAGCAAAGTTTTGAAATCTGATTTTCTTTCTGCAATAGAGATTAATCAACTTCCTATTTGAGAGCAGAAGTAGAAGCTGGTGCAGAAGGGCAATGGGTAAGGTTTTTTGCATGCTGCTGTTATCATAGACAACCCAAATCAGCTCTCATCAAAATCACTGCCATTAAGCAACGTAGGAACAGGATCAGGCCCCTTACCACTTGACCAGAACGAAGCATTTTATGGGACTACTCCCTCTGGACAGAGCTGTGCATAGTCTATTCTTTAGTCATTGCTGTGTTGTCATTCAAAGCACATAACTAACTTTAGGCTTCCTTCCCTCAAACTAGAAGGTTTGTTTAAATATCCTCATAGCGATGTGGTGTTCTCATCTCTAGGACAAATCTGAGATGCATTTTAAAACTCCTCTGCTATGGAGACTTCTATCTGTTGCATGAAAAGTGTTTATGGAAATGGATGTTTTTACTTCAGGGTGGGGGCTGGGGCCATAGCTCAGTGGAAGAGCACATACTTTGCATGAGAAGGTTCCAGATTCAGTCCTAGCATCTCCTGGTATGGCCCCTTTCCAAAACTGCTGGCAGAAGGTATTCAGATAGCCAATGGCCTTAATCATTATAAGGCAGCTAGCTATGTTCACTAGTTTTCAGACAGACTCTAGGAGCCAAGTGGCTACAGAGACAAATTTATACTAAAGCATTGTAAAAGCCATAAAAAGGAGCCACATGCATCTAAGCCCCAAAGTGGTGTCTGGGCTCGACATTCAGACATCTAAATGCTGTGAAACCTCTCTCCATATGCAGTACCTCTGTCTGAAATGGATGACATTGCGCATTAGATGACATTATAGGAGTCGTGGTCTTATTCACATATACCCAAGATCATTCAGTGAAATGGACTGGCAGGAGAGTAACTGCAGACAGAAGAAAGGATTTCTTCACACAACACATAGTTTAAGGAACTTGCTGCCTGGGATGTGGTGATGGCTTCTACATTTGATAGCTTTGAGAGGCTATGTGCAATGGAGAAAGGTCTATTGTTGGCCATTAGCTGTGTGGATGCATGTATCAGAGGGAGTAGTCCTCTGAATGGTAGTTGCTGGAAGAGGAGCACTAGGAGAGAGTCATTGCCTTTGAGTCCTGCTTGTTGGCTTTGCAGAGGCATCTGTTTAGCCGCTGGAGGAAACAGAATGCTGGACTTGATAGACCTTGGATTAGATCCAGCATTATGGCAATGAAAGGCAATGAGCAACAGGTACTTTTGTAGTAATTTTTGGAGGGGTTATTTCCATGATGTTCCACCTGCTTTATCTTTTTGAGACCCAGGATGGTAGTGGTTCTGATGTTGGACTTAGACCTACATGTTCCAGTCTCAGATCTGTGCTTACCCATGAAGCTTCCTGGGTGGCCTTGGGCCAGTCACTATCTCTCATCCTAACCCACCTCATAGGGTTGTTGTGAGGATAAGAGGAGGAAAGGAACACTACATATCGCCCTGAGCTCCTTGGAGGAAGGGTGGTATAAAATGTAATAAATAAATATTTGTAGAATTTTATTGCCTGCATTTGCCACAGAAGGAATATCATTATTGAGATGATATGTGTGCAGAAGGCTCAAAAGTTATTAAGTATTGCAATAATGACAGTGTGAATTTTCGTAGATTCTGCTTTCTGGAGTGAATACACGGGAGACATGTAGAATGGGTCCTTTCTCTGGAGATGTTTCCATGAACCAATTTTTATGAAGAGGGTGCTGTGCTTATCATCAGCAACAGTTCCTTCTTTAACTCCAGTCTCAGGGAGAATCAAAGGGAGCAAGATATCATAAAAGGGTGTGTTGTGTGTGTCCCCCACTCAGGGGCGTATCTAGACAAAATTGCGCCCGTGGCACGCAATGAAATTGCGCCCCCCCCCC
>JAJKFI010000052.1:3998164-4047397 GCA_029204185.1 Lerista edwardsae | reverse complement strand
AGAGAGAGAGAGACCCAGCCAGGGAAATGCAGCCAGCTCTGCTGGCCGTCCCGTCCCGCCTTACCTCTTGAAATCCTGCATGAGGCGCCTCCGGGCCGTCGTGGACATGGTAGGCTCGTGGTTATAAATAAATAACTCATATACCAGGCGGCCCAGGGGAAGGGGAGGGAGGTGAGGTGTCAGGGCAAAAGCGGTGGCTCGTTGGTGAGTGAGGTGCTGAGGAGGTGGCAGCGGTGGCTCCCCGAGTGGTCCACTCTGAGTGGTCCACTCAGAGCGCCTCAGAGGAGGGGGGAGACAGGAGGAGGAGGCCGTGAGGGCTGGGGAGAGGAGGTGGCGCCAACCACATAATTGAGGGCGACAGGGCGCCTTAAAGCAGCCTTAAAGTGCCAGCGCCGTGGCAGCCAGGAAAAACTAGCAACGTTAAGGCCACTTTAAGGCGCCCCTGTGGTTTGCAGAGCTGGGGGGCACGGTGGTGGCTTCCTTCCCCGGGGCTGCCGCTCGGGCACTTTAAGTACTTGAGCGGCAGGCTGGGAGGGGAGACGCCGGCGCGCCTCCCAGCTCAGGGCATGGGGGGTCACAAATTTGCAGGCGGGAGATGGGGTGCCATGCCAACGGCGCCCCCCACCTTATGGAGCCCCAGGGCTCGTGCCCCCTGCTGCCATACCCTAGTTACGCCTCTGCCCCCACTGCCCAGTAGCCATTTGGGTGAATATGGCCTTACCTCAGTGTCAATGACTGATGAGTCTATAATCATAAAAAACATAAATAAAGCCTGAATAAAGCCTGAAGCAATCTCTTTGTGGACTATAGGCAATGATGGATTGTGCAACCTCCTTACATTAGTAGTAGGCTACTTCAGAGTACCAGGTGCAAGGGAGTGGCAACAGGATGCAAGCATCTTGTTGTCTCGTGCCTCCCTGGGGCACCTGGTGGGCCGCTGTGAGATACAGGAAGCTGGGCTAGATGTACCTTGGCCTGATCCAGCAGGGCTCTTCTTATGTTCTCTCTTGATTTATATTAAGGATTTGCAGATTCTTGTCATAAGCATCATAAGAAGAGCCCTGTTGGATCAGGCCAAGGGCCCATCTAGTCCAGCTTCCTGTATCTCACAGTGGCCCACCAGATGTCTCAGGGAGCACACAAGACGACAAGATGCTTGCATCCGGTTACCACTCCCTTGCACCTGCCATTATGAAGTAGCCTACTATTAACCTAAGGAGGTTGCACCACCCATCAAAGCCCACAAAGGACTTTTCCTCCAGAAATCTGTCCAATACCCTTTTAAAGGCATCTAGGCCAGATGCCATCACCACCTCCTGTGGCAAGGAGTTCCATAGCTTAATTACCTGCTGGGTAAAAAAGTATTTCCTTTTATCTGTTTTAACTCTCCCAACACTCAATTTTAGTGGATGTCCCCTGGTTCTGGTATTGTGAGAGAGGGAAAAGAACATCCCGCTATCGACTCTATCCCTCCCATGCATAATTTTGTATGTCTCAAACATGTCCCCCCTCAGGCGCCTTTTTTCTAGGCTGAAGAGCCCCAAACACTGCAGTCTTTCTTCATAAGGGAGGTGCCCCAGCCCCGTAATCATTTTTGTCGCTCTCTTCTGCACCTTTTCCAGCTCCACTATGTCCTTTTTGAGATGTGGTGGCCAGAACTGTATGCATCTTGACACAAGGACCACAGGCAGTATGTCCCTACAGGCATAATCTGTATGTGCCTTCATCCTGCATGTTTAAAAAAAAGTGACAATATGCATGATTGCCAGTAATAAATGATCACAAATAATGAAGAACAAGAGAAATCTGCAGCAAAGTGTTGCATCTCCCCAACTCAATCACATCTGGAAAAGGTTTGAGCTTTCCCCCTCCTGATTTTTTTCCCCATCTGCCACTTCAACATTTAATAGTTCCACTGAGCATGCATCAGGCTGGATTGGTTGGTTGGTTTCCCTTTCCCTTTCTTTTCATTTACAAATGTGTGTCTTCTGCATCCTTGGCAGTCCCCCCAAATATGTACAAACCACTGCCTTACTTTGGGGGTGGACCCATTTTGCTTCCAACTTGATTAGCACTCCACCACCCAAGTTTGCTATTAGTATGTAGGTGAAGCCCCAAAAGTATCAATTTTGGTAGGCAAGTCATCATCTGAAGAAAAAAAATAAAAGGGCTTCAAAAATACTGGCGTTGGTTTTGTTTCCTTGCCTGCCGGGCATGCTTTCTTTTCCTCAACTATGATGCTAAAGCAAGTTGCAGTCGTCATTCTAATACTGCCATTGCTGGAATTTTTAAGTGTCATGCAGGGGTGCAGCACTGCCAGTACTGTCCTGTAGTGGCTTCATGGGAGGGTGCAAATGCCAAGTCTGTAGTTCTTTTTCCAAAAGCTTGCAGGATTCCCATTTTCCACTGCTCTGTTTGGGAACCTCTAGGCTGGATTTGCAGAGGGGATGAAAGTCCATGGTATTTCCAACTTCTTCAACAGAAATGTTTCTTCAAAATGGACAGAGACATGCTGGGCATTCTCTTTTTTTTTCATCAGAGCTTTCAGTGAACCAAAACCAGTGGCACTGATGCTTGTTCCGAGTCATGTTTACCTGGAAGCAAATCCCACTGAGAGAATTCTTCCTAGCTAGTGTGATTGGACACACCATCTGTTTCAGTTCATTTATCATCATAAGGTATAATGTAGTATCAACATATATGCGTCATTTAGGCAACAGCATTTATACCCTGATGTTCCTGCAAAGAACTCAGCACAAAATAAATGGAGCATGGGGCCTACACATCTTAAAGAATGCCTTTACACCATCACACATGTTCAGTTTCTTTCATCCTTGCAGTCAGAACAGAATCCCTTGGTCTGTGCTCTGTTCTTCGCTCATGTGTACTGTCTTAGAATGCAGGGCAGGCATTTTCAGTGTTAGTGCCCCCACTTTGCACTGTACATGGTCTACCTATTAGAAGTAGCGCTGGAAATAACTGGCGATGATGTCATTGCCAGTTACTTCTGGGTTGGGAGGCCAGAAGCAACATGACAAACACCAGTAGGAGGCTCAAGGCAACTGTGAAGGCTTTTTGTGCAAATGTGAATGGCAGCTCACAAACAGTGCATGCAGGAGCTCTGCCCACCAAGCCCCCCACTGCTGATTTTTGCATCACATTTCCAGGTGGTGGGGGTCTGGGGGTCCTGCAAGTACCATTGAACACCACCTCAAGCACCACCTGTGAGTACTGGTTGAGAAACACTCATGCATTTAAGATCCAATCATCCAAGACTGGATTTCCCAACATCTTTCTCTTTACTTCAGAGTGACTGCCGGGGACTTCTAATTTGAATAGAAAAGCATTTCTGGGCGAGGAAGTATTCAACTCAACTGGGCACCATTTTCCCAATCTTAATTGCATTGTAGGAAGCTGCTAATTTGTCAAGAAGTGGCAGGGTGGGGAAGCATTTTTGCCTCCAGGTGTTTCTTTGAGCTAATCCATATTACTGCTTTTTTTTCCCCCAGCAGGACTAGTAGCAGTTGTAGGATGCAATCCTAACCTGGAGTTTGGCTGGCACAGTTAAGACGGCAAAGTTTGGCTGGCACAAGGGCCACCGTAAAGCATGTTTGGACCACTCTCAAGAGTCAGGGAGAATGGCGCACAGAGTCTCTGTGCTGGCCTCTCTGACTCTGAGAGTGGTCCAAACATACTTTACGGTGTCCTTTGTGCCGGCCTAACTCCAGGTTAGGATTGCGCCCTCAGGTTGGGAGGCGTGATTAGAGAAACAGCATAGGGGGAACACCCAAGGCACCACTTCCCCAATCACATTATCAGCTCCCTGCAACTGCTTTGAAATAAAGGGAAAAAATATGGGGAGAGCTGATCATGGACATGTAGTTTGGCCTTCCCATTACAGGCAATTACATTTAATGCTGAACAGTGAAATGTTCATCTAAATATAATCTAATATTATGTATTATTTAAGTTAGACAACTTTTGAGAAGCTAAGTGCATGTCCTGGAAACTCCCAAAAAGTCAGTTCAATGCGAGATTACTCATTTTACAGTTGTTGGTTTACTCAGATTATGATCCTTATAACAAGTGACGTGACCAGCAGTATGAAGATACTTATCAGGAAGCTGGTAGGTCACGGTTCTGGAGCATACTTTGTGTTTCAGTGCCTCTGCTGCTCTCACAGAACATTTCAAATCATTATCAGGCTAATTTTCAAAGTATTGTGTTGATGGAAGATGCTTTGAAACAATGATTTATTTTAACACACAAAGTTGTTAACATTTACAGTCACCTAATAAAGAGGTGAAAAACACTGAAACACATTGGGCACATGGAATTGTTAAAAAGATATATCCTATTTTTACCCTCTTATACATAATAAGTTGGATTTTTTTTTCAACTCAGCATCTCCAATGCCCCAGTGCATCACTCTCCACTTCTTTACACTTTCTCTTCTGGTCCATCCTTTAAAAAATAAATAAATTCCTATTTGGGGGAAAGGCTGAAACAGCACCAGATAAGGAGGGCAGCATCTGACATCAGGAGGGCCAGACATGATGTCATTGTGCCCTGTGACCCAGAATGACATCATTTCCAGGTCACTGCTAGCTTTGGCATGCCTTGTCTTGGCTCCTGGGGGGAGGCTCCTGGCCTCTCCTGAAGCTGGGACAAGGCATGCCAAAGCCCCCCCTTCAGACAGAATTCTGCAGCGTTCTCTCGAGGATGGGTCTTCTCTTCTCCCAACTTCAGGGAGGTTCCTGGCCTCCCCTGAAGCCAGGACAAGGTGTGCCAAAGTCCTGCCTTCAGAGAGAATATCTTACCTTTCTCTCAAAGGGTGGGGCTCTGGCCACTTCACCACACCTATCCTGACTTCAAGGGAAGCAGGGAGCTTTCCTGAAGCTGGGGTAAGGCACAGCAAAGCCACCAGCACAGACGGGGTGTGTGCAGTCAGGACACAGTTGGGGTGTGTGTGCGGCCAGGGCAGGTGAGGCAGAGCCCTCACTTGCCTCTAATGACCACATGTCCCTGAGAAGGACTTAGGCTAGCCCTGCCTGGATAACCAGGTGGCAACCTTGCCTAAGAGTACATTTGCTCAGCTTACGGTGACACACCAGTTGCACCCTTCCCTGGAAAACACCAATGCGGCCACAGTTGCACAAGCCATGGTGACATGCTGGTTAGATCACTGTAATACACTGCAGTGTATTACAGTGTATTCTACATGGGGCTGCATTCAAACAGTGTCTGAAAGCATCAACTGGTGTAAAATGCTGCAGCTAGAGCCCTGGCACATCATTTTCATCAGTATGGTAGGAACTTCACTGGCTCTGCACAAGAAAACAAAGCAGAACAAAAATCCTTACCAAACTCCGTATGTGCTGCTATGAAACCTGGAAGTGTGGAACTTCTGGTTCCCTTTACAGGGACAGCGCAAACTCTCACATCAGGTAGCTGCAACATGTACTGTATGGGCCACTGGGCCCCAGGAGACTGAGAGCGCAATCCTAAGCAGCGCTGGAATGGCGAGGCCAACGAGCCTGTGTCATATCCTAGTGATGCTGCTAGGGGAGGCTGGAGCCTTCCCACGGTAAGGGAAAATTTGTTCCCTTACCCTAGGGAAGGCTCCAGCCTCCCCTATGTGCTTCTCAGATCTGAGGACACTGCGCAGCCCAAATCAGGGCTGCGTGGCCTCCTGGGCAGGCTTAGGATTCAGCCTTATGGTCAAATCCCAAGCCCGCCCATCGTTCCACCCCCAACCTCCCCCCTCCCACCAATCCCGTGTCCGTATGGACACAGAGCCTTCCTCCCGCCAGCTGGCTTCAGCCAACGCGAGGGAGGCTCTGTGGGAGCACAGCAGCATTGGTACTTCCTGCAGCACCAGTCCTGTTGCTCTAGCGCCAACATGGCGGTGCCGATCAGTGCCCCTGCATCAGCGCTAAGGCTATCACATCCACACTATGATGCATCGATGCAACGGGCAGCGTTGGATTGTGCTGTGACCTACTTTGCCTACTTTGAGACCTTCCTACTTTGCCTTTAGGCATCAGGTGAAAAAGTGTTAATACCAATTATATACGGATAGATAAAAGACTGAGCCATAATTGTCAGTCTGTTACTCACATGCAATCCCATTGACTTTTTGATTGATGCAATGAAAAGCAGAACTATGGGTTCACTGGGCTTGCCAAGAGTGTCAGTTTACTTCCTCCAAGGTGCAAATAGGGAGCAGAAAATAGATGCTTAATATGTCTGGATGCAGTGGTGTGTTTCATACACTGCTACTTTTTGCATGTGCACATGAGCCCCCAAAACCCTTGAGTAAACGGGTGTTGGAGGAAGACATTTTTAGCAGTAAGAGAATTACAAATCATTGAACTGGAAGCACAGCAAAACAGCGGCATTTTTAAAAATCAGTTTACAGAATTGAATTTGAACAGTTTAGCTAAATCCAGTCTTTTTGAAGCAAATTGATAACCTTAAAGAATAAGATCAAGCCCAAACAGATGACTATTTCACCACACTGTCACACATCTGGACCTGACATGTCATAAAATTATCCTTACCAGTTGATAGTATGATACAGATTACCAAGTTTCACTGGACTGAGAAGTGGTCATCTTGGGATGGTTTGGTCATGTGTTATCATGCATTACGAATGAAAAGTGAAATGATGTCGAGAATGGGGGTACTTACAGGACTAATCCGTGGTTTTCAGTCATTTTATTAAGCAGTCAACCTAAGAGTGTTTCGCATTGTGGGGGGGGGGGGGATAACCACTTCCTAGACCTTAAAAGGTAAAGGTAAAGGTTTCCCCACGACCGAATGGTCTAGTCGTGACCGACTGTAGGGGGCGGTGCTCATCTCCGTTTCAAAGCCTGTGAGCCGGCGTTTTTGTCCGATCATGGTGGCCAGCATGATTCTACGCCGTAGCGCACGGAACGCCGTTACCTTCCCACCAAAGTGGTCCCTATTTATCTACTTGCATTTTAGGTGCTTTCGAACTGCTAGGTTGGCAGGAGCTGGGACAAGCAACGGGAGCTCACTCCGTCACGCAGTCTCGAACTCCCAACCTTGCGGTCGAAAGCCCAGCGACAGCGGATTAACTCGCTGCGCCACCACGTCCTAGACCTTGCAGGCCAACTATGTGAACCTCCTGCTCCAACAAGGGGAAGGGAGGGACTACACGATAGTTTGTAGATCATTAAGTAGTATAGGAATTGTATTGACGTAGAATGTCCTAACATTGTTTTATGTTAGGCTGAGGCTTTAGATGAATAACGGTACCAGCAAACATTCCAGTATGCAGTTTGGACCCTGTGTCATTTGGTGGAGAGCACATTTGTGTATAGCTGATGCATGCTATCCCCATACTACCACATTTTTCATACTATACTATACCCCATATTCCCCATACCCCCATACTATACCATCATCACATTAATTAAATGCAGAGCTGTGCATCATCACAGTGGATTAGTGGAATGTGTGCAGGCACCCTCGAACCTGAATTCCTTCCCTATCAGTCACATCTTATTCTTTTCCCTGCCATAGCATGCAGCCAGGCCAAAACAAGCTGTGCTGCCTGCTATGATGGGAGGGAGGAATTAGAATGCTTGGGAAGAGAAAAGGAAAATATTCTCCCTTAACCTTCTGTAAGCCCTTCCTTCAACTGCCAGTGGGTCTCCTTGAATCTGCGCCAGCTCTTTAGCTGGTGGACATTTGCAGAGAATTAGATTAAATTAAATTAAGGGCATGTTGGCTGGCTCTGGAGGGGATAGCATCAGATACACGCTGCTCACACTGGGTGCCTTACCCTCCCACCTCCAGTGCTTCTGCCTGATCCACCCCCTGTCGTGTTCCACCCACCCTATTGACTTAGCTGCATCAGCAGGTCTCTCTTCGCCGCTGCCCCGCATGGTGTCCTCCCCACCACGTGCAGCCTGATAGCATGCAGCTCCACAGCACTATAAATCATGTACCACTTCCAGAATACTAGTTCTGGGAATGGTACAGCCACATAGTGTTGGGCCCATATGTCCCGTCAAGACTAACTGTGCATGTTAGATTGTTTTTATTTTGTTTTTTTGTATTGTTTTAATATTGTTTTTAAATGGTTTTTTAATGTTAAATTTTTATATTTTATGTTGTAATGCCGCCTTGGGTGCCTTCGGGCAAAAAGGCGGGATATAAATCTAATAAATAAATAAATAAATAATAATAATAATAATAATAATAATATAATGTGCAATTGGATCATCAGGTGCTGCTTTATATTTATGGTACAGTATTTCCACAGAGAGCCAAGGACAATTCAAATTGAATCATGTAATACCTTTCTTTTGGGATTAGTGTTTAATGGTTAGCATTCATCAAGTAGGAGATTTGTTTTGATTTATTTATTTATTTATTTACATTCATGTGATGACTGAACTCCTGGGACAGACACTACCCAGGGCCAAATCCTATCCAGTTTTCCAGTGTCGGTGCAGAGATGCCAAAAAGGCATGCCCTGCATCCTGCAATGGGAGGACAGTCACTGTGTAGTGGCAGCTTCATCAATGTAAGGGAACATTTGTTCCCATACCTCAGGGCTACATGGTGGCAGCATCAATGCTGGAAAGTTGGATAGGATTGGGCCCACAGTCTCATTTGAATTAAATTAAGGATCCAGACAAGGAACACAATGCCTTCTCTTTGACTCGGGTAGAATTCAGAGAGATAAAACATCCCTGGTTTGAGAGGTATTTTCCATAGCTTTCCTCTCAATTTACATCCATCTGTCCCAGACCAGAAGGTAGGCTTTGTGCCTGTTCTAAGGATCTGTATAGAAAAGAATGAAGGTTTAGTTTGCAAAATAGTACTCTCAAGGCCAAAACACATACAGGTGTGACATGGGAGCTATGTGACACCTGACTACAAAAGAGTAACTTCAAGCATATATTGGGGGTGCAGTTCTTGAACAGTTCCTATCGGGAAAGAGAATGATTAACCTTTCTCCCCTCAATATCTCCAATTGCTGTCCTTTATTCCCCCCCCCCCGGTGGAATTAGCCCCATTGGAAGAAGAAAATGCAGGTTCCTGTTTTGTGTCTGTATTTTCCTTCAGCAGAGCTAATAAAGAGAGGGCAGTTTGAATTAGGGAAATGATGTGGGGAAAGAGCTTAACACCCCTCCTCCAGCATTACTGAGTGATCAAAATAGCACCCTCCCAATTACTTTTAGCTTTACGACAAATGTTGGGGGGATCCATAAGAATTCTCTGCATCACATCTTTTAGACCTTCATGGCCATCTCATAGAGAAATGTCTACAGTACATCACTGTTCTGACACTTTCCTAGGGCTCTTTCAAACAGACACCTTCAGTTCAAGTCTGTGCATGTTTACTCGGAAGTAAATCCCATTGTGTTCAGCAGGGCCTACTCTCAGGTGAGTGTGCTCAAGATTGCAGCCTGCCCAGCTATTGGGTTTCGTGTGCCTGTGAAGAGATTTAATGTTCTCTAACCCTAACCCTTAAGGAAAACTCCCTGACTCCCACCACCACCACAGAATGCAGCACACACCCTATAGGGCCAGCTACATCAAGAATGGAAAATTGGATTGGGCCCTTAGTGGCTGGAAGGTGAATGTTATCATGGTGGGACCTTCATCCTCCCCTCATTGGAAGTAACATAATATCATATGGGTTACTGACATTTTGAGAATATAAGGCTGTTGTTGGGGGGGGGATGTTAGCGGTCTTTTGATTACAAATAGGCAGAGCCACTGAACTAAAAGAGGAGGGGATAACCAACTGATGCCCTGCTGTGTTCCTTTACCCCTCTGTGCTGGGGCTCCTCAGCCTGTGCTCCTTTCTAGGTGGAGGTTTGCTTTCCCAAGTGGGGCAAAAGTTTGTGAGATTCTCAGAGCCTCGCCCAACCAGCATTGAAGGAAGAACTCTGGAGGATCCCTCAAGATCAAGTCTGCCAATCAGGAGGTAGAAGTTGGCCCACCCTCTAGTCTTAAGATTGCCTGCTGCCCCCTTTGAGATCCAGCTGCTCATCATATCCAGGGCAGGGTTGGGCCAAGTCCAAATTCCTTCCAGATGGAAGATGGCCTGCTTAGGCATGTGTCTGCTGGCCAAGCCCTCCAGGTGCCTTCCTTCATTGCATTCCTCTTTGTCCTCTTCCTTACCTCGTTCCTTTCTTGCTTCTTGGTCCTTGTCCTCAAGTCCTTCTCAATCTCCTCTGCTGTGATTTTCCCACCAGGGGTTCTCTCCTTTTCACACCCCTTGCAGATCTCCTTGCTTTCTCTTTTCCTCCTTCTGCTCCCTTCTTTCCTGCAAAGTCCTTCTTAAGAGTTGGTACCAGTGACTTAGCTGCTTCCTAACCAAAACACCTTCTGCTGAAGTTTCCCCATCTCTCTCTCTCTCTCTCTCTCTCTCTCTCTCTCTCTCTCTCTCTCTGCCAGCTTGCCAAGAGCCAATGCATTCAGCTGACCACTGCGTCTCCCTGCTGTCGGTCTTTTGGCGAGCAAAAGGCATGGAGATGACAATTCATTCAATTAGAAATTTCCCTCTTCTTGAACAAAGAAAAATAATTAACATTTAGAAAGGATGCATTCTGGTCTTAAAATGTAAGCAACTATTAAATATTAGCAGATGTGTTTGGTTCACACACTTCAATTTGAGCTGAGATGGCATTCAATGCTCAAAGTAAACCACAAATGTGATCAAGCCCATAGCTTTTCTTTTTTGCTGAATTAGTTTCTTTTGATTAAAAAAAAGTCCAGACAACCACAGAGAAACGGTGACTCCAAAAACGTTAGTTGAAATCTCTGGTCTAACAGGCACCTTGTTGTTTTGAGCATGGCATGCTAATCATATAATTTTTAGTCACAGTTCTGCTGGCAGAAATGTGACAGTGATTTTGAACACATGGTTTGATATATATAAGCACCATGATCATCATGTACGTTTCATATACAAGTAGGCACCGGTATTCACTGATTTGGTATCCACAGTTTCAATTATCCATGGATATTATGAATACTGGGACGCTTATTAAAAAGATAGGGGAATATTAAACAAATCTCCTTTTTTCTTACCTTGTTGCAGCAAAACCACAGGTGTTCCCCTATCTTTAAAAAGACACCCCCAGTATCCACAGTTTCAGGTATCCATGGGATGGTCTAGAACCGAACCCCAGCGGATAACAGCGGCATGCCTGTATAGAAACACACACACACACACCATTGTGTACAGCAAAATCCAGGGATAAGGTCTTGCTTCAACAGCATCTGGTTAGGAGCAGGGTTGTGATCTGACTTTTCATGAGGTCATTTTTTTTCTTTTACCTTTCATGATGGACATTTCCTGGAGCCCTGTTCAAATCACCAGGATTGCTTTCAGTTGTCACCTGTAGTTTGATACTAGTTACTGAACACTCCAGGCCAATCCTGGAGGACTGGCAATCCAGAATATGCTGAAACAGATGATGAGCTACAACAGATTATCACACAGATATTAATATTCCTTAGTTGAAATAATGTTCAACTATGGCCTTAAGAACACTGCAAAATAGAACTAGAACTTTGCAGAGTGGCTGGGATGGGGGCAGTGATGTCATGCAGGGGGTACGCGGGGGTACGCGAGTACCAGTTCCTAGGATTATGGCTGGCCCCGCCCATTCGCCCACCCACTCATCGACTCCTGCAACGTTTGAATTTCCTGCACGTTTGAGTTGCCTGCACGTTCTCAGAGCCAGGCAGGCAGGCAGGCAGCGAACGGAGCCTTGCCTTGCCTTGCCACTGAAAAATGAGCTGCTCTGGGGTTTTGGAACTGTTGGGTCACTTTAACATGATGCCAGGCCTCCTTAACATGTTCTGGGGGTGCTGTGGAATACTGTTGCAACTGTTGGGTCAGTTTAAAATCATCTGAGGCCTCAAAAAGGGCTTTTTTCATGTCACTTCCTGCCACAACATCACTTCCGGCTTATGACATCACTTCCGGTGGGCGGGTCCCGACACGTGCCAATCAAAAGTGAGTACCTGTTCTTAAATCATTTAGATGACACCACTGGATGGGGGTCTTTAGCAGGGATGTGCTATAGCCACTGCGGCAAATCTCAATTCTCCCCCCCCCCCGTGACTTGTCTAGAGCATTGTTCAAACTCTGGGTCAGGACCCACTTGGTGGGTCACAACATGATGTTAGGTAGGTTGCAGAGAGCTGGGAGCAGCCATGTTGAAAGCTTCAGACCTTACTCTTCCTATATTCTTTTTGTGAATGTTAACAGTTTGAATTTTCAAGTGAGGGGTTTTTTTTTACATTGTTTTTAGTTCAGTGCTTTTACATAACATTTTGTCCTAATTTAGCTTTCTGTCAGAGATGTTTCATGGTTGTACAATTGCTGCAGTCCAAGATTTGCATTACAAGAGTGTCATTTTATTATGTTAATGATAGAACTTCCTGCTTGATTATGTCATTTCCTGCCATGACATCACTTCCAGGTTAATGACATCACTTCCAGTGGTTCCCAACACAAGTACCATTCTAAAAAGTGTGTCCCGGTCTAAAGTGTTTGAGAACCACTGGTCTAGAGCATGAGTCAAAGTGCATGCCAATGGCAACTCACCCCCTGAAATTCCCGAGTAATTTTGACTCAGGCTAGAGTCTTTTGTAAAGTGAGCTGCAGTGCAGATCAGGCATGACTCCACGGAAAAATCAACCATCATTCCATTTATGTAAACAATCAATCAAAAAGTATTTATATACCACTTTTCAACTTGAAGTTCACAAAGCGGTTTACAGGCAAATAATAATAAAGTTAAATGGCTCCCTGTCCCAAAAGGGCTCACAATCTAAAAAATGCAGAACACCATCAGCAACAGCCACTAGAAAAGGCACTGTGCTGGGATAAACAGGGACAATTACTCTCCCCCTGCTAAAACAAACAAACAAAAGCCATATTGTTATTACTTGAGTGAGTGTAGTAATGCAGTATCTACCATAGTTACTAGTGGCTGAGATAAAGCGTAAACAATATCTGTTTCTAAGGGTGCAATCCTAACCTGGAGTTAGGAGGGCATAGTTAGGCCAGCAAAGTTTGGCTGGCACAAGGGACACCGTGATGTATGTTTGGACCACTTTTGGAGTCAGAGAGGCCAGCACACAGACATGCACCATCCTCCAAGAGTGGTCCAAATGCACTTTACAGTGGCCCTTATGCCAGCCAAACTTTGCTGACCTAACTGTGCCAGCCTAACTCCAGGTTAGGATTGCACTCCAAAATAACAAAGATGTTCAGTGTTATATCAGTATAAAAATACTGTACTGTATTGGCTAAATTCAATTTGCAGTACGACTGTGATTGACTACAGCTAGTGAGAGAAATAATGGGAAATGTGTTTTGAGAAGTGAAAAAAAAGGAGAGGTGAAACTATAGGAGGGACAGGGAAGGGTGTGTTGGCAGTGGGATGGCCATCTATGTCAAAGAAGGGATAGAATCCAGCAGAGTAGAAACTGAAGGTGGGCCTGACTCCATCATAGAGTCACTTTGGGTTAAACTACCAGGCCACAAGAGCGATGTAATAGTGAGGGTGTGCTATCATCCTCCGGATCAAAAACTTGAAGGGGATCTTGAAATGAGGAAACAAATCAGAGTGATGACCAAGAAAGACAGGGTTGTAATCAATGTAAACTTCAATTATCCTCATATCGACTGGGTCAACTGGTGCTCTGGTCAAGAAAGAGAGACCGGATTCCTTGATGTGCTGAATGACTGTGCCTTAGAGCAGCTAGTCATGGAGCCCACCAGAGGACAGGTGACTCTGGATTTAATATTGAGTGGTACTTGGGATCTGGTTAGGGATGTCAGTTACTGAGCCATTGGGGAACAGTAACCATGCTGTGATTGGTTTCGCTTTGCATGTCCAAGAAGGAGTGCAGAGCAAATCTGACACAAAAACCCTCGACTTTCGAAGGGCAGATTTCCCTCAATTGCAGAGGCTAGTTGGAAAGAAATTGAAATGGAAGGTGAAAAGAGTCCAGTCCCTCCAGGCTGCATGGAGGCTGTTTAAAATAACAGTAGTAGAGGCCCAGCAGAAGTGTATACCGCAAAGAAAGAAGGGCTAGACTAGGTCCAGGAGGGTGCCTACATGACTGATGAATAAAGTCAAAGAGGCTGTAAAGAGCAAGGAAGCTTCCTTCCATAAATGGAAGTCTTGCCCAAATGAGGAGAATAAAAAAGAACATAAACTCTGGCAGAAGACATGTAAGAGGTGATACGGGAGGCCAAGAAAGACTTTGAGGAACGCATGGCCAGCAACATAAAGGGGAACTAAAACAATGAAAGCTTCTTCAAATATGTTAGAAGCAGGAGACCTGCCAGAGAGGCGGTGAGGGAGGGAGAGAGGAGACAAAAGGGGACTTGGTGATTGCAGAGAAATTAAACGAATTCTTTGTGTCGGTCTTCATGGCAGAAGACCTTCACGGCAGATACCGCTGCCCGAACGGCCTAATCAAGCAATTAAGTCAGATAATGGTTACTAAAGAAGATGTTTTAGATCAAATTTATAAATTAAATATAAATAAGTCACCAGGCCCAGATGGCATCCATCCAAGTGTTATCAAGGAACTAAAGATTGAAGTTGCCGACCTCTTAACTAGAGTATGCAACTTGTCCCTTAAAACAGCTATGGTGCCAGAAGATTGGAGGATAGCCAATGTCACACCAATCTTTAAAAAAGGGGGAGGAGGGGGGACTCTGGAAGCTACAGGCCAGTCAGCCTATCGTCTGTCCTGGGTAAGATGGTGAAAAGCCTCATCAAAGATAAAATCCTAAAACATGTAGAGGAACAAGTGTTACTGAAGGAAAGCCAGCATGGCTTCTGTAAGGGTAAGTCTTGCCTCATGAATCTTTTAGAATTCTTTGAAAAGGACAGCAGGCACGTGGATGTGAGAGAACCTGTGGATATCATATATCTGGACTTTCAGAAAGCGTTTGACACAGTCCCCCACCAAAGCCTGCTGAGGAAACTTCACAGTCAGGGAATAAGAGGGCAGGTCCTCTTATAGATTCAGAATTGATTGAAAGCCAGGAAACAGCGAGTGGGAGTCAATGGGCAATTTTCACCATGGAAAGAGGTGAAAAGCGGAGTGCCCCAAAGATCTGTCTTGGGACCTGTGCTTTTCAACTTGTTCATAAATGACCTGGAGACAAGGATAAGCAGCGAGGTGGCCAAGTTTGCGGATGACACAAAACTTTTCCGGGTGGTGAAAACCAAAAGGGATTGTGAATTGCTCCAGACGGATCTCTCCAAGTTGGGGGAATGGGCAGCAAAATGGCAGATGTGTTTCAATGTAGACAAGTGTAAAGTGATGCACATTGGGGCAAAAAATCAAAACTTCATTTATAGGCTAATGGGTTCTGAGTTGTCTGGGACAGCTCAGGAGAGAGAGATCTTGGGGTGCTGGTGGACAGCTCAATGAAGGTGTCGACCCAGTGTGCGGCAGCAATTAAGAAGGCTTATTCCATGCTTGCGGTAATTAAAAAAGGGGTTGAGAATAAAACAGCCAATATTATCATGCCATTGTACAAATCAATGATAAGGCCACATCTAGAGTGTTGCATAGAGTTCTGGTCACCACATCTCAAAAAGGACATAGTGGAGCTGGAAAAGGTGCAGAAGAGAGCGACAAAAATGATTACGGGGCTGGGGCACCTCTCTTATGAAGAAAGAGGCTCTTCAGTCTAGAAAAAAGGCACCTGAGCGGGGACATGATTGAGACATACAAAATTATGCATGGAAGGGATAGAGCTGACAGAGGGATGTTCTTTTACCTCTCTCACAACACCAGAACCAGGGGACATCCACTGAAATTGAGTGTTGGGAGAGTTAAAACAGATAAAAAGAAATACTTTTTTACCCAGCGGATAATTAAGTTATGGAACTCCTTGCCACAGGAGGTGGTGATGGCATCTGGCCTAGTTGTCTTTAAAAGGGGACTGGACAGATTTCTGGAGGAAAAGTCGATCGAGGGCTATATGCCATGATGGGTGGTGCAGCCTCCTTACATTAATAGTAGGCTACTTTAGAATGCCAAGTGCAAGGGAGTGGCAACAGGATGTAAGCATCTTTTGTCTACTGAGCTCCCTTAGGCACCTGATGGGCCACTGTGAGATACAGGAAGCTGGACTAGATGGGCCTTTGGCCTGATCCATCAGGGGTCTTCTTATGTTCTTATGGGAGAATGACGGTCTTTCTGTTTCTATGAGTCAAACACTTAGTTCTGCAGCATGGACCAATACAGAGAGATGCACTAAGGTCTCTTACACATGAATTTAGGGTAAAAGTTTTTCAGTACAATGGATCCCCACCAGTGGTGCCATTCAAATGAATTAACAACCGGTTCTATGATGTCATAGCCGGAGCCAATAAAAATCTGAAGCCAGCCGAGGTAAGAAAGTGGGCGGGGCCTGGCCATTTAACAACTGGTTCTATAGAACCTGGGCGAACCCCCTGAATTTCACTACTGATCCCCACAGAAGTTAGGAAAGGGATTTCAGTTCACATAGATCCTCCCTAACCTGACAACCATGATGCATCCATGGAGCTGACCACAGTGAGTAAAAAAATATATGCTGTTCAGTATTTAACTGATCCTTACTTATTGACAGCGCACTAATTGTACATGTATTCCAGCACCTAAGCCTTGAAAGTACCATCTGGACTTGCCCTAGCTTACATCTTCTAGGTCAATGGTCTTCAACCTTTTTCATGCAACTCCAATAAATTGAGAAATAAATACAGTATGGGACTGGGGATACACAGTTGATCTGCCCCCTCCCAGGTTCCTATCCTTTCACGACCCCCGTTTCTCCTTGAATGGGTTCCTAGTGTAGGGCCTTTGGACTGTCCTGCTGTGCTCTGTACCTACTTTTGGTCTTCACATAACCACTAAACCAGTGGTTTTAGCATCAGGACCATCCTAAAAAAAAGGTTCACTTGACCAGCCAGCTGCTCAAGCCCCTATAGCTATAATGGTGATTGGGCAGCAGTGCTCCCTGTAAGTAGTAGGTTATTTAACCCTTAATGCACATAGCCTTATCTGCCATGTCAGTTCTACAACCCACCCAAAATTGGGTCATGACTCACTGGTGGGCCACAGAGGCACAGTTTGGGAACCACTACACTAGACAACCACTTTGAGTCTGAAGCTGTGAATGGGTTGACAACTGAAGCTGGCTGTACTCTATGTTGAATTTGAAAGTGGGACAGTTGGGGTGGCTGGCTTGGGCACTGGCCAAGGGCCCGTCCATCAAAGGATCCACCTTTGGTTCCTGAACCCTCAGCACTGGTGGTCAATGCACAATCAGAAGGAAGTGGTGGCAACAGTGGTGCAACCCAGAATGCTGTCTGATGCCACCTTGGATTCATCACCCCTGCACAATTAAAAACCAATGACCATTAAACTTTACAGACATGCCCTGTCATCCACTGATTTGGTATCCATGGTTTCAGTTATCCACATATTCCAGGGATACTGGGGCAGCTATTAAAATGATAGGGGAACATTAAACAAATCTCTTTTTTTTTACCTAGTTGCAGCTAAACCACTTTAAAAAGGCTTCTCCAGTATCCGCAATTTCAGGTATCCATTGGAGGGTGCGGAATGGAACCCCAGCAGGGCATCCCTGTGTTTCTCACATAGTTTCTTCAGTTGGGAAAGGGCAGGGCATGCAATTTCATTTAAAGGAACGAAGGCGCTCTGTTGTGCCTGCAGTCTCTGGAAATAGAACCGGAAACCCTGCACTTGTGCGTTTGAAGAAACTGCACCAGGAGCAAGACAAGGAGGCAGATTATCAGTTTTCCACTCACTTTTAGCAGATGGAAATGGGTTCACTGGGTTTCATCCATGCTTGAGGGAGCGGGTGGGGCATATTCAGGATGATGGGCACATGGAATCCACAGCAAGTGCCCCCCACTATTGAAGTAATCCACATCACCTTGCCTAATGGATGGACCATTCCTGGGTGGAGGGCACCATGGGGGGGCAGGGCAGAGCTTTGCCCAAGGGCCCCCAGCAACCTGTAGCCAGCATTTGGGACAGTAAGCCTCCAGCCACCCCAGCCGGCTTTGTGGCTCAGAGGCAAGGCTTCTGGAGCGTTATGAAGCAGAAAACCAGCTGCTGATTGAAGCATTATCAGTCAGTGTCAACATGGTGCTGTTTGTTTTACTTTCTTCTTTTGAAGGCAGATATTCTAAGAAACTACAACAAATGGTAGGCAGGAGAAGCAGCACAAAAGGCCCTTTTGCTTATCTGCAACTTTCTGTGTCAGAGCAGGGTGTCATGTCGCAGGGAACTCAGATAGTGCTGAAGCTGGGATGCCTTGATTACCACGAATTGAAAAGGCCTTCTGCAAAGCCCAAAGGAGGCAGTTTCCCCCATAACAAAGGCCTGGTAAAGACTTTAAAGGGTTTCAAGTGGGGGTGGGATCCACAGACTAACCACTCCCTTTATAATGTCTTACTTTTGGTTCCAGGGTGGGGGAAGGTTTTCAAAACTGGGAGACCCCTATCTTTTGATCTTCCTTCCTCTGACACCTATGGGCTTTGGTTGTGTTAAAGGAGACAGGTATTCTTTCTCCATTCTCATTCTCAAGACAACTAGCACTGCAGCATCTTCTAAACTGCAGTCATAAAGCATTAAAAGCGAGCATGAAACATCCACAATATCATAAAAACAACACAACAGAGGAGGGAAAGCAAAACCAGAAACTAATCCAGAAAACTGACTCCAGAGTCAGAAGATTTCCAGAGAGTGACAACATGATAAAAGGGAGGGAGGACAATGAAATTCTTGGGGGAGTCGCTCCAAAGAGAGGGCCACTTTAGAAAGTCCACCTATAAGTCTCCTCTAATATCACCTCGGGTTAATATGGAATGCACAGATGGATCATCTCATCAGACATTAGGGTGCAGAAGGATGGTGATCCTTCAGGTATCCCAGTTCCATGCCCTTTAGAGCTTTAAAGGTAATAACCAACACGCTGAATTTCATGCAGAGGCAAATTGGCACTCAATGCAGCTAGAACAATAGGCAACTAACATTTGTGTAATATGCTCCCATTGACAGTACTGCAGCTGCATTTTGTACTAGTCGTAGCCTCCAGATTATTGGTTCTCAAGCTGTGGGTCAGGACCCACCAGTGGATCGCAGCCAATTTCAGGTGGGTCGTGAAGCAACTAGAGCAGTCATTTTGAAAATATGGGACGTAAGAAAAGGGGAGGGCTGTGTGGCTATTTTGCTTGTGTCAAAGTTGCAATTAGGCTATTTTCCTTTCTAATGTTCCTTTCTAATTTATTTATTGCCATTGAAAAATGGCTCAGAAATAATCCACCTTATTGCTGCATTTTCAGGAAAGCAACAGGCTCTGGTGTCACAATGATGGCACTTCTGGCCATGACATCACTTCCAGTGGGTCCCAGACAGCTGGTCATTCTAAAAAGTGGATCCCAATGCTAACAAGTTTGAGAACCACAGCTCCAGATAGTTTTCAAAGACAGCCCTGCAAACAGCACTTCGCTGCTCCACATGTCAGGTGACTCAGGCAAGGACACCCATGGCCACGTCCCAATGAGTTAGAAACAGGCACAGCTGGTGCACCAGCCAAAACTGGGCAAAGGTCCCCTGGACCATGGTCAACACCTGGATAGTCACATTTATGGCAGGGTCCAGAGGCACCCTCAATTTCCGAAGCTGGCCCTTTAAGGGGAGTACAACCCCATCCAGCACAGGTAAACATACCATCACAAAATCTGCAGACCACCTGAGCAGGAAGGCTTCTGCTGGTCTGGATTTAATTTCAGTTTCTTTGCCCACATCCATCCCACTTGCTCAAGACTCCAGTTCAAGATATCCAAAGCGTCTCCAGCCAGGGATGGCAGTGAGATTGCCACTGGTTTGGAATATCGGATTAATGTAAACGATGCTTCCTTTGTTGACTGAAGAGGCCATTCCTCGCTTGCCAGGACAGGACTACTTGCAAGGGACAAATCCATAATATACAGGCACTACTTAGGGCTGTCTTATTGCACAGAGTGTTTTATCCTAGAAGTGGGTTGCAATTACATTTTTCCCCAGTGTTCTGAGGCATAGGAAGCACTGCAGAGGGGTCTGCAGGTTCTCCACAACGCCCATAGGTCCAGCACAACCCAAGGTGAGTTTAAAAAAACCATTTTTCCTGCTGGCAGCACGACCCCCCACTTCCGCCAACACTTAGAGCAGTTCAAACTCTACACAAGGGTTTGAGAACTATTGCCCAAAGGTCTCACAGGCTAACCCTATTCATGTCTATTCAGAAGAAGCCCCACTAAGTTCAGTGGGGCACACTCCTCTGGGAATGAGCCCCACTGGGCACAGTGGCACTGAGTCGACATGCATGGGATTGTGCTGTTAGATGAATGCTTAGGATTGGACTCTGATGACTTTTAAAATATTTTATTTAGCCTTTGAGGATTCAACTATCCATTGTTGTTGTAAACTGCCCTGAGGCTATTTATGCCAAAAGGCAGTGTAGGGCTGTTGCAAGACATACATGTTATGCACAACAGTGTGCAAGATAAGCCTAATGACCCATTAGCAAATGGCAGAGCATTTAGCAAACAAGATTGGTGGTAACTTCTTGGAACGAAAATGCAGCTTGATGTTTAGGGTGATGTTCAGACCCTCAAAGATGTCACTCAACTTACATAATTAGCACAAGCTTTGCATAACATGCAGATTGGAATACCCAGAATTGCTGACCTGGAATATGGCAAGCTCAGGCATACCCAATAAATGCGTTACATAGTACCCCTTCTCCCTTTATCTTTATCTTCCCTTCTTTTCCTGGTGTCCTGGACTGCCTGTTGGCGACTATCAAGAAAAGGGGAAGCTGAAAGAGAGGCTGAAATCGTCCAACACCTGAGAAACTCTAGAATGCTTCCTAGTGAAGTGGCAGACCCTGCAAATATGACTGTTCTCCCCTGACTTCTCATCCTCCTTTTCCATTTCTACTTGAGTCTTGTGCACTTTGTTTTGCACATGCAGTCAGCCTCTCATCCATGTTTGCAGAGTTCAGGCCAGGTCTTAAAAGAACCCGCTGTAAGCAGTAATCAAGTTGGTCTCTAGAATGGAGGAAGCGGGAATCTCATCTCCTAAAGAAAACAACAAAATCTCTACAGTTGGTTTGGGCATGTGCCATTTCCAATTGTTGTGCTAAGGCAAGATTCTCAGAATTCACCATAGATAAAAGGCTTGTGTACAACCACGCCCTGTCAGTTTATCAAGTTTCAGTTTCAATAGCCATGTGGTAGGGGTCAACAGAGGTGATGCCATCTTTGAAGGCTTGGAGGGCTCTTTTCCACTGGCCTTGCTGGCTGGTTTGTTTGCTTTGTCTGATGCAATGCAAGCCCACACTTAGGCTATTTGAGAAAAGGAATGAATGGACAACCATATTAATAATTAAAACTGAAACTAGCAAGGAAATTTCAAAGCTGTCTCCCTACCAACACAATCACATCTCAGTCCTTAATATCTGGCTCAAGTATTTTACCGAAGTATCAGTGCATGGCATGATTCATGAATGCATTATTACCCCATTTTATAACCATGTGCAACCCCAAATCTTGCAAGATTGCACATGGGGATCACAACTTGGGGATCACAAGATGATCACATGATTGCACATGGGGATCACATCCCCTTGGGGATCACAAATCTTGCACATGGGGATCACCTTCTGTCTCAGCTTCTGTACATGCAAATGCATGCTGCAGACAGAGTTTTAGTGCTGGATTCTTGCATCCAGCAGCCACAGCTGCACCGATTTTCAGGGGCTCGCGAAGAGCTTGGGGCAGCCATCTTTAAAAAACTGGGCACCACCATCTTGGAAGCTTCATTTTGGCTATAGAAGAGGCTTCCCCATTAAACTGCCACTTCCTAAATGCTTGTGGCTGCAAGGGAAGTGAGGCTTGCTATGGGCTCCTCTTGGTGTGTGCATATGCATGTGGTCAAGTCTCTCCCGGGTCTCTCTCTGGGCGGGCACATCATGCCTTCCATGTGCAAGCCTAGATGAGTCTCAGCACATGGAGCAGAGGAACATAAATACTCTGAAGCATCTAAAAGTTGGCTTTACCACCTTGAACAGCAATGGCAGAGAGAAGCCACAATGTGTTCTGTGCAACGTTATTCTCAGTGCTGAATCAATCACTGAACTCAAAATTCAAATGTTGCTTAGATAAAAAGCATTCAGAACATCCAGAACATCAGGATGTGGAGTTCTTTCAACTTTCAAAAACTGTGATTTATTAAAAACAATGACTTCCCTTCTGGCTCTAGGTCTTAGGAAGGTCCTGACAGGTTGTTGTACCTAAAAAGGGTGATCCTGGTGCAAAAAAGGTTGGGTACCACTGTGCTAAAGACATAAGGACATCATTTTTGACAGCAACATCTTGGTTCAGAGTCCTCCTTCCTTCTCCACCAAATGCAGGACTGACCTTAGGGCAAATTTGGCCAAACTGGGCCCCACAGTAGGATGGTAAGCTGAGCATCTGCCCTGTAGCTGGCGTGGAATCTTCCATGCTGTGATGTTGCAACGAGATCACAGCAAGCAGAGCATTGCTGCTGGATGCCCCCCCCCCCGCTCCTGGGTTCAATTGTCTTGAAATCAGTCCCCCAGAAGCAATTGGCAGTGATGCCACTGCCAGGTGCCTTGCCACTGCCGCTCATCCTGGTGTGTGTGTGGGGGGGGGGCGTTCTGCAAAAATGTTTTGCATTGGACCCTGCGGTTCCTAAGGCCGGTTCTGACCAGGTGATTAGGGTTATCAGCACTAGCAGTGAAATTAATGTTTGTTCAAAGGCCTCAACATTCTTAGCATACTGACACAAATAAAATGAACATACTCAACATGTGAGTTTGGTCACGTGAAGTGGCTCTAAGTTAGGCTCAAAAGCAAAGCCAGGGATCTACTGTTATTTGGTTGTCCGTTGCCGAAGATGTAAAAGTCAAGCTGGTTCAATGCTCTGGCAAAAGTCTCGTTGTGTGGGAGCACTGTTGCAATGTAAAAGCAAGCGGAAAATGTGCATTCATGCTGGAAAGCTTCTGATTGCTGTCCTAGACCATGAAATTTGCTAATAAGGTCTGTGGCTTCCTTTTGCTTTTCTGAAGAATTTTACAAAGGTTCGGGTGCTATTGTAGAGCAGGACAGGTTCCAATGTTCCCAAACATTTTTTTATTTACTCCAGTGGCAGTTTAACCATGCAATCCTATGCATATCTAACAAGAGCAGTAAGTTTCATTAGGTTCCCTGCGGCTTACTCCCAGGAACATAGGTAATTGTAGACAGAATTCAATTCAAGTACTGTACTTTCATGGCCTTCTTCATTCAGAGTCTTTCCAGAGCTCCGTTCTGAGAGCATCGTTATGCTGGATGTATGATAAAATATGCTATTTGATCAAAGTGCAACCATTAAATGCCAGGTCTGCTGTTTGTCATTGCTAAATCTAAATGGGTACACAAACCATTTACATCTAGCCTTTTCATGAATGGTTCTGTTCAGCCTGATATTTCCTGGCACACAGGACACTGTGAGAAAGACACTGCATGAAGCTGTACTTAGGACCATGACCTGTCATGATTATAGTTTTGAAGTGCACGATTTGCACCATTTTAGACATGCCTAAGGAGGAGGCACATACATACACTCTGCTGAAATCTGCCTTGATCAGTGTGTTCCAATTCATTTTTCATTTTTCATCAGCCTTCTGCAGTTGGCTTTTAGCAAAATGCTCTTCCAATTATTATGTGATTGTCAATTGTACATATTGCACTGATTTTTGAATATAATGGTCTGATTATAAAACTTACATTTGGCATGAGCGTTCCGGCAGTTTTTATTTATTTATTATTATTTATTATTAGATTTGTACCCCGCCTTATTGTGCCCGAAGGCACCCAAGGCGGCATTACAATATAGATATAAAAACAATATAACAATTCACAATTAAAAACAATTAAAACAGAATTAAACAATACAATCAAAAATTAAGAACACAATTAAAAACAAATTTAAAAACAATATAAAAACAACAAGCCCCGTGGGTTATAATAACCAGCCAGCCTGTCAACAGTTAAAAGCTTTTTGGAATAAAAAGGTCTTCAGCCCCCGCCGAAATATAACGAAATATAACAAATATAACAATATAACAGTTTTTGCCTTGTGATGTTGTACTGCTTCTAGCTAAATCAGAGTTGTAGTTATTGGATAGTGCCTCTATCATCCCTGGTGATGACACTGCATAGCTCCTCCACATTCCTGCATAAAACTGTGAACTTTTTATTCTTTTTATGATTGTATAGCCCTGGCTCTGGACTTTCCCTCCTCCACAGCTCCCACCTGGGTGTGCCATTTGAATGCTGGAATGCTCATTCCGAAACAAGGTCATTTTTTAAGACCAAATAGCAGCAAACCGCCCTAGAAATAGCTGAAGACACTTGGTACCAGAGCCAGGAAATCTAACTAGTAATCCCATGATGACCAGGTGATTGATCATAATAAACTAACAACATAATTATATGCCTGTTTACTTGGAAGTAAGTCTCACTGAGTTCAGTATGACTGATTCCCAAACAGGCTATAATCTCATGGATACTTGAGTAACAGCCAGCTACCTATAAATAAGCTCCTCTCACAGGGTGACCAGACACCATGGAGGACAGAGTGCCTATACCTTTAGCCATTGTATAGAAGAGGGAATTTTGGGAGGTGCAGCTCAACCTGGGTTTAAAAAGCTGCATCTGCCAAAATTCCTATACAATGGCTAAAGGTATAGGCACTCTGTCTTCCATGGTGTCTGGTCACCCTGTCCATTGAGTGCAGGGGGATGTACTTCTAAGTTAGATTACTTTGGTTGGTTACTTTGGAGGGCTTCTAAGTTAGAAAGTTGGTTACTTTGGTGGGCACAGGCAGTGGTGGGATTCAAATAAATTAACAACCGGTTCTATGATGTCATAGCCAGAGCTAGAAAAACACCCAAAGCCAGCCGAGGTAAGTGAGTGGGTGGGGCCCGGCCATTTAACAACCGGTTCTATAGAACCTGGGCGAACCCCCTGAATCCCACCACTGGGCACATGTCAGGGGTCCATACACACACAAGGCCCATCCATGCCTGTTAAACCTGGAGACAAGCAAGGATCCACCACTGTTTCTATTTCCCCTCACTCCCCAATATACCAGGACATGTGCCATCTGCTGGGGCAACTGCTTCCCAACATTTTCTGATAAGCCAACCATAGCCAGTGCTCACTGGGGAGGCATACAAGGAGTGGCAGAGAGCAGATGGCAGAAGTGAATATGAGTCATCCTTCCATCCATAATTATAGGGCAGTGAAAGAGTACTGTCACCTTCTCAGCTGTCTGGTTTACTTTCCTGGCAAGGCGCTATCAGTGGTGTCCCACCAAGAAGCAGGCATCAAATAGGCGAGAATCCTCTTTCATTGCCACCACTGTAGCTGCAGGTAGCAGCTTGACTTCTGCCAGTTTGCTGCTTGGGTCCCAGTCACTGTGACGCGAGGTGGGGGGAGCAGATCATATACAGTGTATGCATCAGCTTTCCAAAGAATGGGAGACTATGCCATGGGGTCCTCACAGGACTTTTGCCCTGGAGTCTCCCAAAACGTATAGCCACTGCTGTTCTGAGTTAATATGCAAACAAGTACACTGTATATGATCTACTGTATATGATCAGCAGTTTCCTGCCTTGTTACATGACCCCCAAATCTCTCTTGCAGTGAGCTTTCTCATCCTTCTTAATGGTCAGGCCAGCCTTTAGCTTCAAGACCAAAGCTTCAAGTTCCCTCCTGCTACTCCGTTTCAGTCGCGTTTATTTGCATTTTTTTTTAAAGCTTCTAATTAAGAATGCTCATCCACCCAATATTTTTGGCTAATTTGCAAACAGCAGCATCAGTGTTCCTCTCCCTGCAGCAAAGCTGACCATTCATTTTATGCAGAGCTGATACATCCCCGTTGCTATAAAGATCAGGGCTAATGGAGATATAACACTAAGGATAGAAACTGAGAGTGCAATCCTATACCCCGTTTACGCTGGTGCTGCGCTCTTGGGCTGGCCGAACACTGTCGCAAAGGTGCCGTAAAGCGTATCTGCAGCGGCGCTATGGCGCTGGACTGACGCACGCAGCAGCGCCAACGCTTGGGTGCTGCTGCAACTGTCAGCAGTGCTGGCCGTGCGCCAGTCAAGCATTGGCGGCGTTCGGTTGGCGCAGGGCCTCTGCAAGGGCGTTCCAGAAGCGTTACGGGGGCCTAACTGGGTGGCACAGTGGGCGGAGACGGGGGTTGTGACGCAGGACGGCTGTAATGCCAAATCCTAAACCCCGTCCCCGGCCAGGGCGGCCCTGATTCAGGCCGCTCCTATCCACGTTCCTCTGTGCCTGCTTTTGCCAGTGCAGATCCAAGCAGAGGCGACCGGGGCTTATGCGGGTGCAAGGGGAAAACCTCCCCTTGTCCTGCACGTTGCTGCTGCTGCCTCCTAATGGGCTTTAGGATATAGCCCTACTATCTTGGCCTTACTATGTCGGCCTTACTTAGGATTGCGCTGTGAGTTTTAAAAAGTTAACTAGAAATATCCTCTGGTTCTCTTTTCTAATTTACATGTAATCCTGATTTTTGCTTGTGTCTTAAAAGTAGTGTCAGAATTACATTGTGCCCCAGAATAGATGGTCGATGGTGCGACTCCAAAACGTCATGCAGATGTTTTGTCAATCTAGGCAGTAAAGCTGTTGCTCTTCATCATGTGTGTGGTTCTTCAAGCATGGAGCATAACCACCAAAAATGGGCTGTGTCCAAAATAGAAACTGAATCATTGCTGGTTGTGAATAAAACTGAATGAACCAACGGATTTCATGGGAAAGGAACAGATTGGTGATTGTGTTTTCACCCAGCACATCATTAGTTTGTGGAATTCATTGCTACAAGATGCAGTGATGGACACTTGCTAGGACGGCTTTAAAGGGGACAAAGTCATGGAGGACAGGTATGATACCTAGATGTGGTGGCTATGTGCTGCCTCTGGGTTCAGTGGCAGTAGTCTCCAGTTGCAGGGAACAATGGTGGGAGAGAATCATGGACCATGAGAAGGGGGTAATTTGTACCCGGCCCCAGAAAGGGGGCCCAGGAGCCAAAGGAGGCAGCCTAGAAATTTCCTGGGATCTTATATTTCCCAATCTCACCTGGACTCACTGCCTGCGCAGGATGCTGGGGCACTACCACAGGCACATGATGGCAGCTACTGCCACAAGCCATGTACCCGGCGCCCAGGAATGCATGCATGAGACTCCTTAACACAGTATCAAATCTGGGAGGAAACTGGCTGGCTACAATAGCAATTTTGGCTTGTGGATCTGCTTTCCCTGAAGGAGCTCAGGGACACAGCTGCAAGGCTACAGCAGCTGCAGACGTTTTGGTGCACACGGAGTAGTTTCCATTCTAGTATGAGCCTAAATGCAATGATGCTGATTTTAAAAGATTTTAGAGAGAATTAAGAGCGTGTTTGGTTTTCCAGATTACTATATCTAGCTGCCGATGCTGCACAGGTGAGTACCTGGGCTCTACAGCAGGAAGTCTGGTAGACCTGGGCTCCCAAGGCTATTCCAGCTGTTGCCCTTGTTTTGCCTGCCTCCATTGCCACCCTCACCCACTCTGTTTTGCCACACACACCCTTTGGGAAGGGGACTTTGTACCCCCTGATAATAAATTTCTCTCAAAGGCCCTGGAGAGAAGTATGCCTTTTTCCACTCCTTGTGGGCTTCCTGGAAACACTGTGAGATAGACCACTGTGAGATATAGGATACTGGACTAGATGGGCTTTTGGCTTGATCCAGCAGGGCTTAGCTTAAGTTCTCATGAGATAGGCTTTCTGAAACTGTTTTATTTCACAGGGATTTACTATTGAGGTTTTTCCAGGAACATTATTTGTTTTTTTAGATCATGAAGCAGCATGTCATAAAATAAAATATGTCCTCTGTTTCTGTTCCATTATCTTTCATGTTCATCCATGCTCCCTGAGTGCCCCATAATCCATCTGCTGAATTTTTAGCAGCTCCTGTTGAAAACCAGTGGAAGTCCTGGGAATCCAAACTTTCTCTGCCCAGTACATGCCCATCCCCAGTACATGATGGTACATTGGGTGCCCGAAGTATTGAGGGTTCAGGGGTCCATTTGGCAAAAAGGGTGCTGTGATGGGAATCGCCCTCTTACCAGAGGACATCAGAGCATCAGAGATTGTTGAGGTCAATGTTTCTCTGCCTACTACCCACCTCCAGTTCTCCTGGGCTTTTGACTTGTTAATGTTTGCAGCACCCTTAGTTGGTGTGAAATGTTTTCAACTCCCTTTAAACTTAGTGCCGTCAGACTAGAGCAACACTACTGCTGCTAGCCCATTTTAACTGTAGTTTTGCCGTTTCTTGTACCTGCACACTGAACAGTCTTGTGGGGGGTGGGAAATAGATGTTCTCCTGCACAGCCCTCTCCCCTGAGCTACTCATTGCTGCAATTCCAGAGGTATAAGCCACACACCCCTTTCTTCTTAATTAAAGCTCCTATCACCGTTCCTCAGATATTTCCACCCACCCCTCATTTTATATGCTGCTACTTGTTTAATGGTGTTTTGCCTTATGAGTATATTGTTTTATTGTGATTTATTGCATGCTGCCTAGGCTGCATGATCTACAAAAAGAGGGGCTATAAATCTCCTGGTGCACCTGCCAGCTGTAGCTGCCACAGAAACTTCATCCGCCCACTATTATCATTAGTCACCATTAGTGTGTGGGGCTCCATGGAAGGAGGGGAAGTTTGCTTTCCCCCTCCCTCAAAAAAACACACAGCTAAGCAGGGCAGCACACCACGGTGCCCGTTTTTGAAGAAAAGAACATGAGAGACAATTTGAGTGATACTGCAGTGGTGTGGATATTTAAATCAAAGGATAAAATGGGTAATGATAAAAGGATGGCCAACTAATGAAGAGAAGCAAGACTGCACATCCTAACCAACCCCCTTACATACAGCACCTCCAAAGCAAGACAGACAGTCCTGCATTATCTGCTGGTACCTGTGCTACAGTTGAGATGGAAACGCCAACAATTGCTGCAAAAGAGCAGTTGGAATGGGTACTGGGAGAAACTGGGAATGCAACCGTTTGGGAGAAATGTCTGGATTCTCAGGAGTAAATGAATGAGCAAATGCCATCAATGGGGCCGCAGGTGGGGTGGGGGAGAGAGAGAAAGGCTATATATGTATACTTCTCATGATTGCAGCCCTGTGCACTCTTACTTAAAAGGCAGTTCTGCTGAACTCAGAGGGACTTTTCTCTAAGTAAACATGCATAGGATTCAGTTGTAAAACTGTAACTGCTCTCAGTCTTAGGTTGGTATTGGGAGCCAAAGCCTGGGAAATGAAAGCTGTGAGCTTATAAAGTGTTTTGTATTTGTTTGTTATCCTCCTCCTCTCCGCCCCGCGTGTGCTGAGATTCTCACACTACTTTTAAGATGAGTGGGGTTCCGATCTTGCTGATTGCACTGTTACGTTTCTTCTTTTGCTTGATCATCAGCTGCACCCTGCCACCCTCAGCAGTTGTAGCACCAATCCACAAAGCAAGCAAATAACCCGTTGCGCGCAAGGCACTGGTGGTGTGAGGCTTAACTGCTTTGCTTTGGCACAAGCAGTGATGTGGTTAAAGTGCAGGGCAGTGTCTGCCAAGCCTGAGCAGAGGCACCACAAACCCATTCTGCACCCCGAAGCTGTGTTCTTTGGAACAAAGAACAATTAGCCCACATTTGTTTGGCCCTCATTGACTTATGTGTCTCATAGGATGCTGAACAAGGAAGAAGAGAAGCTTTGTTCCCTCCTTCCCCAAACCTCCCTTCACAGCACAGTAGCTAAGCAGCTGCCACTGGTTGCTGCTTCAGCGTTAAGAATTTGGCTACCATCAGGCTCAGGCCAGTGCTGTGGATGGACATGCCCAAGTCAAGAGCTGAAATAGGACTTTCCAGTCCAGGTCCTTGATACCTGTTGCTAGAATCAGAGATCTGAGCTGCAGAAATTGCAAGAGTTAAATCATGACATGAAGAGCCATTGAATTCTGTTCAGTTTGAAATTTGAATTGAATTTGTTCTGGGCAAAGAATTTATACCAGGCCTCATTAATGGAAGCTTCAGACAAATTTGCCTGTCAGAAGGGGTTTGTGTGCAAACACTGCCCCATCCTGTTTTGTGCCTAAAGAGGGCTCAGAATCCTGCACACCCATCATCTCAGAAAGACTGAAGCTGCCCATGTGACCCCCAGCTGATGAACCAGAATCACGGACTGCTACTAGCTGGCAAAGGGAATAATGATATGTTGCAGCTAAGCTACATCATTGCATTATAATTGCTTGCACAATGTACTGAACAGGGTTGCAAATGTGCGATTTAAAAAAATACTGGTCAGTGCATGGATCTTGGTGTGTAAAGGTTTTGGTAAGTCGGAGTAGAGTCTGGTCAGGGGGAGGGATGTGAGTAAGAGTCTGGGGTCCATAGGAAAAAAGTATCCTTCCCTATGCAAAATCCTTTTTTATGTAGCAAAATGCCTGATAATGAACCTAAGGCTTATCTCCTGAATGGGAGAGAAGATCCCTGATAGTTGCCAACCTATTTAAATGCAATAGGACCTGTAAGGTATAGCTAAGGAGAGGGAAGACATATGTGCCTTTCAGTCTTTCATGCTGTGGTGTGTGAAAAGATGTGCAGGAGCTGAGCTCAACAACCCACCTCTTTGGCATGCACACAAATGCTACGCTACACAGTAGAAGCATGCACATTAAGTGGAAATGCTGCTGATTATTTTTTACTGCAAGAAAACCAATAAAATGTTACTCAAGAAACGCTAGCAACAAGCCCCTAATTCTGGCCTTGACCTCCAAAATTGGAAACTGATCCAGAATAAAATATAATTAAATCCGAAAAGGCCTTTTTCATGGCTGCTTGGCAACCCTACAAAAAGCATGAGTGATGTGTACAGCATATGAGAAACAAATGCAGATGGAAAAGCCCTGGAGTCTAGTTGCAAATGAGTCCCAGAGCACAACCCTAACCTGGAGTTAGGCTGGCACAGCACAAGGGCCACTGAAAAATGTGTTTGGACCACTCTCAGAGTCAGGGAGGATGTTGCATGTCAGGGAGGATGTGCTAGCCTCTCTGACTCCAAGAGTGGTCCAAACATACTTTACTATGTCCTTTGTGCCAGCCAAATGTTGCTGGCCTAATTGTGCTGGCCTAAATCCAAGTTAGGATTGCACCCGCAGTGAAATAAGAGGCACTTACCTCTGAGTAAATATGGTTTGGGCTTAAAGTGCTGAAAAGTGGAGTTGAAAAGGAATCCTTCTCCTGCAACTACAGTTAAACAACAACAACAACAACAACAACAACAATGACAAGCACATCAGGTCAGGTTCTCCAGTTCTGAGACAGAAGTCTGGCAATGTGCTGCCTAGGAGACAAAGAACAAAGGTAGACTGATGGGATCATAGTTTAGATACATCATCTTTATTTGAAGGCTGTTTCTTAATTTGCATAATCGGCAGCCGGATACATGTAACTCCCTATAATTCACTAAAAATAAACTCAGTAAGGGGCTTTCCAGCCCTCATTCAGCATTTACAATTTCTACCGCTTAACTTATCTGGTCTTGCAAATGCTGTCCTGCAGGGATGGGCTGCAGGTAGATCATGGAGCATTGATCACACTTTGATAGGCCACCTTGGGACAAACGAGACCATGGTGTTAAATGTGCCAGCATCTAGTTAGGGTTTTGTGTTTTTTTAATAGCAGCCTTCCAGAAAATCGTCCTGTCCCTCATAGCAGCTCTTTCACCCTGTGAGAGAATGGCACTTTCCAGGTTAAACTGCTTCTGGGGAGTGCAGTATTTTCAGCAGGCAAGTTGCATGGAAGCAAAGGGTTAAACATCCCTACCTCTGTGCTGTGGTCCCAATCCCAATGAGTCCTGCACAGATGTTCCTTAAAAAGGAAAAGTCCCTGAATAAAGTCCCTAAATAGATAAAGGTGTTGCTGAGATTCTGCAAGGAATAGCTCACATTTCAGTGGACCTTTTTGTACTGTTAAGCAAGATTCCACATTCCAGATGACGTAGATTAGTTATGCCTTAGTTGAGAAGATATACTGGTTATGCCCTTGTTCTTTAAAATGCCATGGACCAGTGGAGTCCTAGGTTGTTGTTGTTTTTAAGTTTATCACTTGCAAGTTTATCAAGACTTAAGTCAGTCCTCCTGACTTAATGTAAGATGTATATAACTTAAAATAAGATGTATTTCCAAGATGTCATGCATAGGATTGCACGATAGATCACAATGGAATGGTATACTTGAACTCATCCTCTGCAACAGAGAGAGAATATGCCGTATCCATTATTCCTTATGCAAAGAGTTACTTACATTTTTCAAGTTGGACAACCCAGACCTAAGACTTACTTGCAGTTAAATACTGAGAATGGGGCATGCTGATTGCTACATCAGTATAACCCCCCAACCAAGATGTCACAATAGCAATGGCAGGGATATTACATCACACTCTTAAACATTATATGTGTGCAGTCTAGTGCGGGAGAGAAAGAGTGCAAAGCCTATAAAAGGAAGCAAGCTAGTCACAGAAGTTGCAAGTTTATGGTTTGAGGGAAAGGGTCCTCTGGCTAATGTTGCCACTTTGAAAAACTGCAAAGTCTGCAATCCTATGGGAGTAAGACCACAGTTCCAAGCACACTTACCTAGGAGTAAGCCCTGCTGAATGGAACTTTCTTCGGACTTGCGTAGGCTAGTTCTGTTAAGTTGCACTGAGTTAATAAGATGTATTTCCAAGGAGTCATGCATAGGATTGCATTATAGATCACAATGGAATGGTATACTTGAACTCATCCTCTAAACTAAGCATTATTTTAAAAAATGATGATGATTATATTGCTGTTTTATTTTTGTACCGTATATTAGACATTTGAAAACTGATTTTAGTACATTTAATGGACACAGTCTGTTCAATCTGTAGTCAGGCGTCAAAAATATGCACACTGGATCAAGCAGAGGGGACCAATTGGAAAGCTTCAGCAGGGAAAAGGGATTTAAACCCCCTTAACCCTATGTAAGCTTCTGTCTCCACAATGGGCGTCCTTGGACCTGTGCTAGCAATTTTGCTAGCAAGTCCAGAGAGAGAAAGGGGACAAGGAGGTAGCTGCCAGAGAGGACAGGATCCAGCGCACATCATTGCCACCAAATCCATCTCCTCCTGCAGCCCTCTTATTCAAATAATTAGCTGGCCGCAAAAATGTCCAAAGATAGGTAGCCCTTACTGGTGTTCTTTCACATAGGCAAAATCCTGAAGCTGCAATTCTATGCTTCATTGCTCACAATGGGACTTCTAAATAAATAGGCACAAGATCAGGATGTACACCTATCTGTATCTATCGGGATTCTGATAACTGGCTTTACTTTGAGTCAAAATTCCACATGAAGAGTAGAGAAGAGACTATTCCTTGGGGTGTTGCAAGGTCTTCTTTGGAATCATCAGAAAAGCATTATTGCAATTCTCTCCATTAAGCTGAGTTTAGTTTTGGAGTAGATTCCAAAGCATTTTTCCATAGGGTGTGCTGTTTTACCTTGGCCTTACTCCTAAATTAATATAGACACACTCCAAGACATCACCACTTTATCATATGTTTTCATCTGCATTAAAAGAAGCTTCAGCAATAGAGGGAGGTTCACAACATATGTTGCGTTTTTTGTGATTGCAAAGACCAGTGGTTCCAGCGATACGATGGTCTGCACGATATTCCTAAAGGACCAGAAACCAAAGGCAGATACAAAATAAGTGGAGATACAGATTCTCCATTTAGTTGCACTGCAATTGAAATATTGCTATTTTTGGTGAGCAAGGATAATAATCCTTTTCCCCCTCTTTTTAATATTGGTGGAAATTGTCCATAGGCATGAACAAATTTGAACACCCAGCTGGTGTAAATCAGTATAAATTTTAGTTAACTATCTTTCAGATATCCACTAACATCTTGGGAATATTATGAATGTATTGTACCCCTTCTGAAGAATATGCAGAGGAATTCAGATGAAGGGACCTAAGAAAGTACAGGAATGTCTCAGATCAGGAATGTGCCTCAAGCAGAGGTAGTGTCAGAGGTTGGCCAAGCTGGACACTGGTCAAGGGCACACATCATCAGGGGCACTCCCGACTTCCTGATCCACAAACACTTCTCACATGATCTCCAAGAAAGAGCATGAGAAAATGATGAGACAGAAACTGTAGGCAATGGGACAGGGCAGGTGGAATAAGGCAAAGATTTGTTTTCTGCTGCCCCAGAGAGTAAAACTAGATCTAATGGGCTGAAGCTGCAGGAAGGGACTGTTCTGCCAAAAACTCCCTGGTGGGCCTCTCTGAGGGCCCTGATGCCCACACTAGGCTGACTGGTTTCCCCTTTAAGCAGCCTCAGAGATAGGCAAGAGGGAGGGGGTTCCTTCACCCACTGGGTCTCCTCTCTTCCAGTCAATCAATCCACTACCACTTTCCTTCCTACACCTGCCCAGTGCTACATCTGCCCGGTGCTCCTTTACTGCAGCTCCTGCCTTCAACTTTATACTGAGGCAGGCCAATCAGTGTCTGTTGTTGGGCAGGTTTTAATTCATCAGCCACACCCATCTGCACCTGTGCTAATCACCCTTTATAGCCAGGGCCCTCATCAGCCTGCAGCTGTGTTCCTGCTGCAGGTAAACACTTTGGGGGTTAACCCTGTAATCTCTGGCTTATTTGGACAAGGGGCCACTGCTGATACCATTCCCTATCTCCTTGGGGTATCTCCTGCCTTTTCCAATACAGGGACATATCGGTTGCATATCAGGAACAAATTATTTATAGTAAGAGCAGTTTGACAATGGAACTGATTACCAAGGGAAATGGCAAATTCTCCCTTCCTGGAGATCTTCGGGCAGAGGATTGACAGGTACTTTTTGGAGATATCCTAGAGAGGATTTTCCTGTTTCAAGCTGAAGCGTGGACTAGATGGTCTTCAAGTAAACATGTTTTAGGATTTGGCACAAAAAACTCTTATTGTAAACAGAAGGAAGGTAAGACATCACAGTCAGGACAGTTTTATATAACTAAGGAAGTGTCTTCGTTGTCAATCATGAGCTGGGAGTAAAATATTTCTGACCTCAGTTTTCACTAAGGGCACAATCCTAACCAACTTTCCACCACTGACATAGCCATGCCAGTGGGGTAGGTTCTGCATCCTGCAGTTGGGGAGCAGTCTTGGAGGCCTCCTCAAGGCCTCCAATGTTTGCTCCCTTACCTCAGAGCTGCACTGCCCTTACCCCAGTGCTGGAAAGTTGGTTAGGTTTACACCCTAAATGGGTGTAATCAGCTATGGGATCTACAAATGAACAAGGGGAATGCTGGGCGGGACTTACGCGGGGCTTCTGTGTGATTGGCTGCCCGTCCGTAGCGTTCCGCAGCTGTCCTGGTCTCGGGGGGGCTGCCCCTGGTTAGCGCGCCCCCCCCCGCTGCTCGCCCAGGCACCCGGCGCAACCGTCACCTGTCCCCTGCAGTGAGCAGGAGCCCCCCCGAGGCCAGGGCAGCCGCGGAACGCTACGGACGGGCTGCCACTCAAGCGGAAGTCCCGCCTACGTCCCACCCAGCGTTCCCCTTGTTCATTTGTAGATCCCATCCCTGGGTGTAATATGTTTCCCTCCACTCCAGGGACTTTTGGGAAGTTCTCATCATCTGTTGCAGAATTATTTCCTTTTGTAGGAGACAGCATTTGTTGTCTCTGTGTATTGTATTTATTTACACATATGCATATTGAGGAGATGTATGGGGATAAAAAAAAAAGTACACATAGGCTTCTAATTTAACGGGAAAGAAGGATTGAGTTTGAAAGCATACTTCATTTGATCTAGGTAAACATTTTTGATCCTGTGACAAAAATGGAAAATTATAAAGCACATTACAAAACCACCTGTCTTCTTAATTGTCATCTTGGGTATTTCCTACCTTGGACGTTGTAGCTATGATTCTGATTTGTGTGGGCTAGGTTTTCATGTCCCTCTGATATATTAAGAAGTTTCATTATGACATCACTAATGATGTTTTAGTCATGCTATGATAGGGAAGGAAGAGCATGATCTGAATAGCCCAGGAAGAGCCACCAAGAAACATATTTTCTGATTAACATGGCTGCCATTTTGACTTTGTTCAAAGCTCATAGTTTTGTAATCAAAACAAAACACTGAAAATGAAAACCTAGAGCATGAGTAAGTGTTACAGCCATGGAGTAGGTCACTGTGTCTGAATGTTGAGGAGAAAGACAATTTTAACTCTTAAATGTCATTGTGTCTTAGAAATCACAATAATTGCCATATTTGGGAGCACAAAGGGCTTTCCTCCTTGGTAAACAAGATGCTACCATGATTTATATATCTGGATATAATTTACTCTTCCTCTGCAAAGTGGGATATCATTGCACAATGCTTTTCTGATTAGTTACCTACAAACATAGGGATCTGATACCATAGTTATATAGGGACTATTGTGATAACAGAGGGACATCCTATGGTGATCTGCTGCTTATATTAAGTAATCCTCAGCTATGCTGCTCCTGACCTGCCAATGCACACACACCCCAAACTACACAGAAGGTAATTATCTAGCCCCCTACTCCCTTGCCTTGCATTTCTTCTTCATGTGGTTCCTTTCAACAGAACTGAGTTCTCATGCTGAGAACTCACAGTGTGTCCTGCACTTCCTGCTTAGTTTAAAAGACCACACAAGGAATGAGAAAGGTGAGAGGACAGGAAAGTGGACTGCTGCCTTCCACACGGTTTCCTCATGCAGTTTTCTCATGCACACGTGGTAGTGGCAGTGGCAGGAGTGGCAATCCATTTCCCTGTCTCCTCACCTTGGTCCTTCCTTGCATGGTTCCTTCAGGGTGTGCGCTTGCTGATTTGTTAAAGAGAATGCATGAGGAAGGAACAAAGTAAGGGGGCAGGGAAGTGGAATGGAGCACCTCTGTCTGTGGTAGGCTGGAGAAGGCAGCAGCAGGCACAAGGTGAAGGGTACCCCCAAATCTGTTTGCTGCTCCCCACAACCTGCCACTCAACCTGCACTATTCTTCAAACACAAAGGAAGGTACTTATGGGAGTTGTTGGCTTTGTGAGGAATAAAGTACAGCAATTCCATAGCAGCAGCCTTAATCATGACTATAATTCCCATAAGCACTTTCACCTTCTCTGCCTGTTTGGAGAAGAGAAATGGCTACTGTTTTTTTGCTTGCTGTTTGTTGGTACCTCAGAACAATTACTGGTAAAGAAAATTGCTCCTTTTTTTCTACCCTCTGCTTTCTGCGTTTTAGCCGCCACCCCAGCTGCTGTTAGAAGCTTTATTAACCATATTGATCTGTGTACAAGTCGATCTGTGATTTCAGGGTCAATTTTCAGGCATACATTTTTATACATGAGTATATTGGTACATCAGTTGGACCAGAGTGCTCCTTTTCTGTTTGAGAAGCAACTGATATAGTCTCATCATATATCCTCTGTGGAAAACCCACAAGAAACTACAGAGATACAAAACAGTAATGGAAGCATGGCTAGATAATTGGAAAAACTCAAAGTAGTATCAGGTTGGCTCTTTTTTGTAAAGAACACTATAAAATATCTAATGAGAAATCTGTGTCAAATCAGGAGAATTTCAGTAGGTAACATCACATTAATGAATCCACCTTTAACAGCTTATACTTGACTTTCAGAAAGGCTTCCACTCCCTGTGGCCAGGAAACATTTGAAGAATCCATGAGAGAAATGCCTGTGTTCATCAATACAAACCAGTCAGCTGAATTTAAACTATGGTTACCTTCCATTCCACTTTTTTTGGCCAACATCTTTTGGTTTGTACAACGGCATCAAGTTCTACATTTTCAGGGAACATTTTCAGGCAGAGACTGTGTTCTTAGCCAAACATGGGGAAACCAGAGTGCTGATTCTCATTCCTAAGGCTTTCTGGATCAAGTATTTGGACTGAAGGTTCAGGCCACACACTAGACACAGTCATCCCCTAACTTTCTCAAGGGCTGGCTCTCATTCGGGCTGGAATATTTTGAAGTGAAAGCTAGTGACAGAGGAACAGAAAGGAGGAAAACAAAAAAAAAAACAAACCAAAAAAATTGTTGCAAAACCAACAAAGTGTTCCCTCCTGATGATGACTTGGCAAAACCAGGACATCCAAAACCGCATTATCAGGCTCAAATGGCAAAATCCAGCAACCCTGAAGAGCTTACTGAATGGGTAATTGGAAGGGAGGGAGAGGATGTAAAGAAAACAAGACTTTGACTAAAGATGAACAACTTCCTGGCTTTCCTGACAGGGAACTTGGCAATGAAAAAAGGAAATTCTTGTAGAACATTAAAAAAAAAAAACCCAAAACCCTGAGGGTTTCTAGGCTTCCACCAACTACATTTTCCTTTAATGAATCACAGAGAATGATAATATCTTTGGTTTATAGATGTTGGTGGTCAGTAGTGGAGATAGAGCTTGACCAGAAGGAGTCACTGGCATCGACTGAGGAGAATGAATGGAGAAATAGCCAGCTTTGTCAACATTACAGTGACATCTAGACTAGACTTTGGTAATTTCATTCTCCAATTTTATACCTTCATACTGAAGTTCATATTGAGAATCACGAATGAATTCCAGTTCTAAAATCTTGCGGATTAGTTGCTTTTTAAATTTCTCTGGTCTAGGCCAGAACACATATTATCGTTGCCACAGGAATACTGAAGAAATTGGTCTTCACTGGCGAGTTATTCTCCCCCACCCACCCCCTGCCATGACATACAGAACTGTGTATCAGCACTATCATGTTAAGAATCTTTGTGGTCTTGCCATCAGTGGCCAGTGCGGACATTGTAGACTGCAGACATGGAGTCTGACAACATAACCATAGTACACACATTGTCAGGGAATGGCAATCCCTTGCTAGATGGAGGTGATTGTAATTTATGCTTCAGTCCTTAAGAACATAGATGGAGTATCCACAGAGATGGCAGTGATGGAATGTGTGCTTTGTCTGTCTGTCTGTCTAACTGAGCCCTTAATAGCATAGCATAGATTACTTGATCCAGTAAAGGCATAAGAACATAAGAACATAAGAAGAGGCCTGCTGGATCAGGCCGAAGGCCCATCTAGTCCAGCTTCCTGTATCTCACAGCGGCCCACCAGGTGCCCCAGGGAGGCATGAGACAACAAGATGCTTGCATTCTGTTGCCACTCCCTTGCACCCGGTAACAGTAGCCCTCCACCTTTGTAAGGAGGTTGCACAATCCATCATTGCCTATAGCCCACGATGGACCTTTCCTCCAGAAATCCGTCCCATCCCCTCTTAAAGGCATCAAGACCAGATGCCATCACCACCTCCTGTGGCAAAGAGTTCCACAGATTAACTACCCGCTGGGTAAAAAAATACTTCCTTTTATCTGTTTTAACTCTCCCAACCCTCAGTTTTAGCAGATGCCCCCTGGTTCTGGTATTTTGAGAGAGGGAAAAGAACATCCCTCTATCAACTCTATCCCTTCCATGCATAATTTTGTATGTCTCAATCATGTCCCCCCTCAGGCGCCTTTTTTCTAGACTGAAGAGCCCCAAACGCTGCAGTCTTTCTTCATAAGGGAGGTGCCCCAGCCCGGTAATCATTTTTGTCGCTCTCTTCTGCACCTTTTCCAGCTCCACTATGTCCTTTTTGAGATGCGGTGACCAGAACTGGACACAATATTCCAGGTGTGGCCTTACCATCGATTTGTACAATGGCATGATAATATTGGCTGTTTTATTCTCAACCCCTTTTTTAATGACCCCAAGCATGGAATTGGCCTTCTTAATTGCTGCACTGCCAGATAGCTTTATTCAACCCTGTAGGCAGGTCAGACCAGAGCATTAGTTTGGCCAGTTTCTACATGGAGACCACTTAAGAACCCAGGTACAAGGCATTGAGTTTCATGAAGGGTGGTGGTGGAAGGAGGGAAACCAATGTTATCAGCCACTAAGGTTTTTTACTGCAGAAATTGGTTCTCCCATGGTTATCCATATATTTGGTTCTCCAGTCTTGCTCTAGTATTGTTACCTTTAGTCCTCAACTTGTCATCTTCATTTTTAAATAGTTCTCACTTCCTATCTATCCTCTTCAGACATTGAAGGGAGTAGGCTTTTTGCATGTGAAAGCTCACGTCACAATAAGCCAATCAGTTTCTTAAAGGTGGCTGTAAGTGAGGCATTTTTAAAAGGGTTTCTGTGCTGTGAACCAGTCTGCCCACAGTTGGGCAATTCATTCCACTAATCAGTAGACCCCTCTTTGAATAATCCTTTAGAACTCCAAGGGAAGGTGGCATTGATGGTAGAATTAGCCTGGCTACAGCGGAGCCATTAATTGAATTTGGCCTACAATACAATGGCCATATCAGGTTACATTACACAACTGTCCTAAGGCTCAGGCACTGGTTAAGGAATAGAAAACAGAGCATAGGAATAAATGGAAGTCTTTTCCCAAAGGTAGAAATTAAGCAATGGAATCCTCCAAATATTGTGTTGAAACTGCTGCTATTTGACATCAATGAATGATCTGGTGTTAGGATTAGCAGTGAGATATCCAAGATGATGGAAATGGAAAAGACAGTGAAAACTTAAACAGATTGCAAAGAGTTCCAAAATAATCTCTTCAAACTAGGCAAATGAGCAGTAAAATGGCCACTGAGATTCACTGTAAATGTAAAGTGATGCACATTTGGTTAAAAAAAAGTCAACTTTGCATAAAAATGAATGGAATCTGAACTGGCTGTAATGATTCAGGAAGGAGATCTTGGGGTCATTGAAAATGCCAAAGCAGTGTTGCTGCTGCAGTAAAAGGCAAATCTGAATTTCTTCTTACAGATTGCTAGGAAAGGTACTGAAAATAAAACAGCAAGTTTCAAGATGCCTTTATAGAAATCTATGGTATGGCCACATTTAGAATAGTAGGTACAGAACTGCACAGGGTATTCTTCTGATCACCTCATCTCAACAATGATTATAGAGGTGGAAAAGAAGCAGGACAGGGCAACAAACATGATCAAGAGAAAAAGACAAAATCATCTGAGAATGTTTAGTTTAGGAAAAAATATGATTAAGGGAAGCCATGAAAGAGGTCTGTAAAATCACAAGTGGTGTGAAGAAGGTAAATTGATAGACGTTTTTCTCCCTTTCCCATAATTTCAGAACCTGGAGTTATCCTATCAAATTGATTGGCAGTAGATTCAGAATAGTCCTGCTCCACACCATGCAGAATTCTCTGTCGCAAGGTGTGGTGTTGGCCACTGACTTGCTGGGCTTTAAAAGATGATTACACAGAACTGTGTAGAGATCTATTAACAGCTACTAGTCATGATAGCGAAATAGAACCTCCATATTTGGAGTAGTAGTGGAGTTCTATTGCCTTCCTGCCCTGCTTCTGGGAGGCATCTGAATGAAAACTAGGAGAAGCAGGAGACTATAGGTTTGAGCCAGCAGGGCCCTTCTTATGTCATAAGAAGCTGCCTTATTCCGAGTCAAACCATTGGTCCATCTAGCTCAGTACAGGTGGGCCCCCATATCCACGGATTCCAGATCCGTGGTTTCAATTATCCAAAAATCTGGGGGTCCCCTTATCTTCCTTTATTCTTACTTTGGGTTGCTAAAAATCTTCTGATGGGGGGGCAGGGGAGAACCCTATACTTAACATAGGTATAGGGGGGTTCCCTTTTATCCATGGTTTTAGATATCCAGAGGGAGTCCAGGAACCTATCCTCTGCAAATACCGGGGCATGCCTGCACTGTATTATTGTCCCAGCAATCCTGCAACAGTTCAGACAGGAATGTTTTCTCTGCCCTACCTGGAGATTGAAACTAGGAACGTCTGCATGCAAAACATGTGAACTGCACCCTCTCTGCAGATTTTGGGCCCATTACAAGTAACTTCTGTTTGATGGTCAAATATTGGAAAGCGCATGACATTGAACTCAGTGGGATTTATTTCTGAGCAAAAGTATGTAGGGTGCATTGTAAAAGTGCATATGTAAATATAATGCCCCTGTGTGCCACTTAAAACCTTTTGTAGTTCTGCAGGGGTGCTTGCAGTGATCCAAAACCGATATTGATAGCCAGGAAGAAAATTGTCTGGTTTTTGCAGTTTGTGAATGCTCTAGATTAGTTGGTTGAAACTATGTGGTCTGCAGTAATGAATCTGCACACAAGGTCTAGCACTACCCTAATGTTAAATGTAATCCTTCAAAATAAGCTGCATAGACAGCATGGAGACAAAGCCGAGACCTGTAAGGAACCCCAGCGCCCAGAGTTCAAGCCCCCTTATGCCACTTGCACACACTTCCAAGAAATACCTTTTGGATTACTGGAGACCACAGGCAGCAGTCTTGAAAGAAGGCAGCCATGTGAGAGAAATGCTCAACTGGCATTTGGTGGCAAGGGTTTGGAGTCCCTGTGAGGGAATCCAAGAGCTGGAGGGAGCCCTTTTGCCAAAGGAGAGACCAAGGGGAGCCTCAAGGAGAGCCTCAACAACACTCAGGAAAACCAAGGTACTGGTACCCCATCTAATTTACAATGCACATACTAATTTGCAATGCACATGCTTGCTCTAAATATGCAAGACATGAAGCCAGAGAGTTTTAGCTCCATGCCATGCACTCTGTCATCCGGTCTCCCCTGGCAGAGATTTTTGTACTGGGTTTGGTGTGCAAAGTACAGTCCTGTTCTACTCTAATAAGGTGGGCAGGGGCAGAGAGGATTGTGGGAGTTGATATTTTTTGCTGGGTTTTTTTTTCTTTCTTTTTTTCTTTCTGCATGAGCTCTGTAATTGGTGTAGCATTTTGCTGACGTGTGGGGAATGGCTGTCATGTGGAGGGATTTGGGATGTTGATTCCTTCTCATCCGGCCCATGACCCTCTCATGTCTCTACTCTGATAGGGAATTTATCCTGGCAGTAATTGCACTAGCATTGTAGGTATGCCGCTGAGTGCAGTGTTGCGCCAGCATCTGTGGCAGATCTGTTAGTGGAACTGGGATTACCACGGTGGGACTGTCATTGCACTGGTGTAGCTGTCATTACGCTGGTGTCTGAGAGCACACACTGTATGTAATGCCACTCAGACTGGTGCTAGATTATAGGAAGTATATAAGAATAATTATACAAATGTACAGGATTGCACTGTGAGAAAATTATGTCATTTCCACTTATTCCCAAAATGGCAGTCTTCATAAATAACTCTTGCTCTGTTTCTCTAAACTAAAAACTAAATTGGCTGTTTGGTGGTACAGATGTTTAGATGCAGTTCAAGTCTTTTCGGTTGTCCTGATCTTTTTGTACTGCAGAAGTCTAGTTATGGCACTGCTACCAATTTATGAAACCTAGCTTGCAGCTTTGAAAGAATGGAAACTGCAAACAATATGAAATATGCAGTTCTAATAGCCTTCTTTAGGGAGCTAGGATGCTGTAATAATACTGTATAATTCTATTTAAGCGTAGCCTTCTTTGAAACCACCGTGGGTAACTGTGATATTTCAGTGAGATGTGCCTTGTAATTCTGCAAAAACTGCAAGTTGCAGTCATATGCCAAAGCAATGCATGTTTCTCCATAGCAGCCTGACTTCTTGGTATATGCCCCCCACCCCACCCGCCTCTTGTTAATGTAAAGAGCAAGAAGTCGTGAAGGGAAAACGGGGAGAGGTGTTTCGGTGTGCACATCTTTGCAGGCCAAATGCCTCGGCTGCGAAGAACGTTCTGTTAGGAAAGGTTTACTGGGGTGCAATGGTAATAATAAGGAACTCTCTTCCCCTGTGATGGCAGCTGTCTGGCGGAGCCTAGAAAGGGGCACCAGACCTCCTCCCTCCTTCCCTTCGAGGAGGAGGATCCCGGGCCTGACTCCGCCTGTCTCGATGTTCTAGTCGCTGTAGATTCATTACTGTCAGTGCAACCGGGAGTCAGGAGGAGTGTCGCAGGGGGAGGGGAGGTTGCTTCGCTGGGCTCGGTGCTGTTGCTGGTTGCTCCAGCCTGTTGCCGGGCTGTGCGTGCAGGAGAGTCCTCCCCTCCCTCTTTCTTTCCTTCCTTCCTTCCGCTTCCAGCTCCAGCTTGTGGATCCCTTTTCCAGTCCCATCCACTCCACCGTCCCCATCTGCGGATCCGGACACATGGAATTGCTGTGTGTGGAGGGGGTGATCCGGGCGAGGCGGGACCCGCATTTATTAAGGGACCGGCGGGTGCTGCAGAATCTGCTTAGCCAGGAAGAGCGTTACAGCCCGAGGGTCTCCTATTTCCAGTGCGTGCAGAAGGAGATCCAGCCCTACATGCGGAAGATGTTGGCTTTCTGGATGTTGGAGGTCTGTACCGGCGTCCCGCCCCGCACAACACCCCCCCCCGCCGCCGCCGCCCCACTTCTTCCTCTCGCGGGCTCTGAGCCCGGCTAGCAAGGAGCATTTTTCCTACTCCCATCAGAAATCTATAGGCGTTTTGTTTTAAATATGTATATTCCGAAATACGTTCCATTGATCCAACGGTAGTTACTTCCAGATAAGTGTGTACTGCAGGCATGCAGCCCGATCCTTGGCATGTTCACTCAGAAGTAAATCCCGTTGAGTTCAGTGGAACAGTACGTTCACGTAAATGGGCGCAGGATCGAGACCTTAGAAAGTTTCGATCTGGTGGAAGAACGCAGCCTAAAGTCAGTTATGCGGAGCTAGATGGACGGAGTAGAGGGGATTATTCTGGAGCAGGAGGGGAAACCCTTGAAAGGGTTTGTTGGCTGCAAGAATCGATGCAGTTTAAAATAGGGGAAGACGTAGGCAAAATTGCTTGGCGCGGAAGAGGTTTGGGGCAGTCATGACTTGGTGGAAACTCAAAAAGGAAAACGGTTGACGAAGAAGGCCTTTGACTCCCTTCCGATGCTGCCTTCCGAGTATAGGGGCAGTTATTAAAAAAACACCCTTTAGGTGCTGTGTCGGGAAAATGTGTCTCGGCATGCACCTTTCGTGGCAGTACGCAGCACAGTCTCTAGGGGTCTCCAGTCACCCTCCCAGTCCTGTCCTCAAGATCGTAGTGACTAAGAGACTCATCGCATTTGTTTGTTTGTTTGTTTATTTAATAGTACTGTACTATATACTTCCTTTATTATAGACTCATGGTGGTTTACATAAGCAGGCTGACCATAACGTCTGGTTTTTGTTTTTGTTTTCAAATGGGGATTCTACACCTATGAGAGAAATTCATAGAACCCTCATTTCTACAGATGCTTCCTTTTCAAAGTGCAGTTGTCCTGACTGCACAGCTCTTGTGCTTTTCAAGCTTTCACCAGCAGCCACAAACTCCGCAGTCTTCAAAACTAGAGTGCCAGGTTGAAGAGGAGGTGGAAAAGGAGAAAAAAAATGCCTAGTGATGAACAGTACTTTGATCTATTGCAGTACAGTATTTTAAAATACTGTAAACAATAACATTGGCCTGAAATAAAAGTCACATAAAGTAAAAGTGAAATTTCTTAAGCAAATAAAAGCTGTGTGTTAACATCAAAATTGAACTGGAATGAAAGCATGATTACCCCTATCCTGTCCAGAATCCTTTGCAATGAGTAGTTGCATAGCAGGCAGAAATTCTACAGGCAGAACTTTCCCAAGTTGTGAGATGAAGTGTTGAATTGAACCCTTGAATTGAACATCCTGTTCCAGCAGGGCACTTCTGTGGTAATTTGTTTGGATGAATATATTCAAGTATATAAAAAACCACTTGCCCTATGCTGGATAAGAATCACTTCCACAGGGGGTAGGGATTGATCATAACTGAACAAGTCAGCTTTTATATAAAAAACTTTAAAAAACTAAAGGTCAGCAAATCCCTACAAAAACTGCCTGTTGGTAACTCATAGGCTATGTGAAAAACAGAATACAACAAAAAAGAGAAACCTTAGTGTTTCATGATTAAGCTGAAATGAGGAATTCAAAATGAGCTGCCTTGATAATTCAGTCTGGTCAGTGGTCAGAATGAGAGAATGAGTAGGACCTTTTTGAGTTCACAAATGGTTCTTAGTTAATATTGTCATGATTTGTTGGCTTGCCTTGGGCAAGCACCGTTCATGTAAAAGGAGTTTACATTGGCATCAAATATTGGTTCCTAAGGTTCTAGTTGCCAGAAAAATTAAGGGTAGGAGGAGCTGGAATAGTTGGGCTCTTACTCATTGGGTGTGAGACACAGGGACAAAATTTTCAAAACCAACTACTGATTCGGCGTTCCAAATCAAAAACATCTTTAGCCTGGCTTCAGGGAATACTGACTAAAAGAAACTTTCCACCTAAATCAGTGAATGTGTAAATGGGACATGAAGTTGCTCAATTCCTCTGGTATTTGAATGAAGGTAGGCTATTACAAATGTTGGTCTGTTGTTGTGCCCATTGTACAGAAAAGTAACATGTTTCACTTCAAGTACATTGCTGGATAGAAAATGTTGTGTCTGTGATACCATCTAAGACCTGATCATTGTAATATCTGAGTACCTGCTGAACTGACAACTCCCTAAGAAAAAGAGAAGAGAATTTCCAGTTGACAGGTGAAGTGTAGTTCACAGTGCAATCCTATACACACTTTCCTGGGAATAAGCCTCACTGAGCACAATGGGACTTACTTCTGAGTAGACATGGATAGGATTGTGCTATCAGTGACTTGGGCAAGTTCACAAAAGAAAACTGTGGCAGAGCAGGGAATTGTATCTTTCAATTTGCACTTTTATCTTCATGCCTTTCTTCTTTTTTGCAAAAAGCAGGCAGCACTTAGATGATGAATATTTTTGAAGCTTCGTATAATCTCGAGCGGATGGTTGCCCTATATATAAACTTCCTCTCCTTTGTTGGCTTTTATCAGGTTTGTGAGGAACAGAAGTGTGAAGAAGAGGTTTTTCCCTTGGCTATGAATTATGTGGATCGCTATCTGTCCTGTGTCCCTACTCGCAAGAACCACTTGCAGCTTCTGGGGGCTGTCTGCATGCTCCTGGCCTCCAAGCTGCGAGAGACAATGCCCTTAACAGTGGAGAAACTCTGCATTTATACAGACAATTCCATCACACCTGGCCAAGTTTTGGTAAGCTGTTGTCTTCCTCAGTTGTAAGGTTCCTTCTTCATATTTCTACAGGTCACTTTTTCTGCTGCTTTGTAATGGACTGGCACTGTGATGGTTTCTTCCTATGCATAATCCAAGTTTTCCTTCTCATAACACGGGACCATTCCATGACTCTTTGCCTCTGCCCTTTTGAACCCTTCATTTATTTCCAGGATTGGAGCAGAGCCACTGTTAATCACTTTGCATACAGTTCCCCTGAGAAGTCTTTGCTGCCCATGCACAGGTTACATTGGAAAGGCTGTGCCTCTCTCATACACTCTTTCAGTGAGTAAGGAGTAATGGACGATGTGGTAGTTGAAGAGATGTGCAACAACTTTTGTGACAAATATAAAAAGTCACTTAGCATATTAAGTGACTTTTTATGTTTGTCGCAGAAGCTGTTGCAAATCCAACAATTGACTGCACTGTCTTTCTGTTGTTGGTTGTCTTGGAATGCTTGAAACAAAGTGGTGGATTTTGCAGAGGTAGCAAAATCTGACATAAACTGAATTGTCCCCGATGAACTACAGCAATATGAGCGTGTCCAGTCATAGCTCTAGTTGTGAGAAATGCACAGCTCTCTCAGCAGAGGGAAATGCAGGCAGACATGCATCTAGTGTGCAAGGATAGCTCCTTCCGTGGCAGACTCTTCCCTGCTCAGTTCCCTCTATAGCCATATTTATAGGGCAGGGGTTTGGCTGTATGGAAAAGCATCTGCTTTGCATGTTGAAGATCCCAGGCTCAGTCTTCAGCAACTCCAGGTGGGGCAAAGAAAAATTCCTGTCTGGAGTCTTGTGATTCTGCTACTGCCAATCAGTGTCAGCAAGACTGAGCTAGATGAACTAATGGCCTGACTCACTGTAAGGCATTTTCCTAGTTGCGGCTGTACTTGGTCTAAGGCAGTGTTCTTCAGCCTGTGGGTCAGGACTTCAGTGGGTTCACAAAGTCTCATTTTGGGGATCATGGCAAGTTTTCGAAGCCTATGCAAGAGAGGGCTTGGACCCAATCAAATAATGGTACTGCCTTATTAAAACTGAGTTATTAATATAATCCTACACATCCTTTTCTCACTATCTTGCCCTGCAGTTTCTTAGTCCAGGCCTGCTCAGGCTACTAGCTCACAAGGTTGTTTTTAAGACATGTGAGGTGGGGGGAAATGGGGTAGATGGAGATAGGGGATGGGCAGCGATGGGAGCAGATAGTTTCCCAGGATGGGGCGGGAATGGCTGTGGGTCTCCAGCCTCATACTTCATACTCATACTGGGCGCTGATCCAAGTAGTCCTAACAGGCTGGCTGGCTCCTGATGCGGGATAAGGGGACTGAAATCCCCTTGCTCCAAGTTGCGTCCAATCCTGCTCCTCACCTGCACTGGATACAGTGCAGGCCTGTTGGCCTGCCTATTCCAATGCAGGTTAGGATTGCATCCTGAGTGTAATACGAACATCTTCTGAAACGTGGGGAAAAATGTGAAGCTTAAAACCTTATACTCCCTTTTCCAGGTGCAAGTCTCCTTCAATTCAGTGGATTTCTTCCTAGCAGACATGCCTAGGGTCAGCTGGTAGATTCCTGCTGCTGCTGGGTTTCCATTGGTTGAATGTGCTGCCAGGTTTCTAGAGACCTAAACCCTCTTGCCTAAGGAAAGGGCACAGCAAAGGAAAGCAAGGCATGTGCTGTCTCTTCATGAATGGTGGAGTTTTCCTGAAGGGTGCTGGCTTCCCATGTCTGGTATCCCTTTATCTTTTGCTTTGATCGCTTGAGCAAAGGCAGTGGCCTCTGGCATAGCCACCCGGTTTGGGGTCATTAGCAGCGCAATGCGATGGGCAAAGGGATGGCATATTCTTCTGATACTGTCCCAGTATCAAATCTTGGGAGTGAACTTTAGGCATATCAATCAATCAATCAATCAATCAATCAATCAATCAATCAATCAATCAATCAATCAATCAA
>JAJKFI010000052.1:3930518-3998154 GCA_029204185.1 Lerista edwardsae | reverse complement strand
CAATCAATCAATCAATCAATCAATCAATCAATCAATCAATCAATCAACAGGTACTTATATACCGCTTTTCAACACGAAGTTCACAAAGCGGTTTACAGGCAAATAGTAATAATAATAAAATTAAATGGCTCCCTGTCCCAAAGGGCTCACAATCTAAAAAAAAAAAGGCAAACCACCAGCAACAGCCACTAGAAAAGACTGCGCAGGGGTGAAGAGGGACAATTACTCTCCCCCTGCTAAATATAAGAGAAACACCACTTGGAAAAGTGCCTCTTGCCCAGTTAGCATACCAGGATTTACTTCGGGTACTCTGGGGCAGTGGTCACCAAACTCACGACTGCTGTGTTCCCCAAACCCCTTCTATTCCCCATCGCAGGTGGCACTTACCATTCTGTGTAAGCACCACACCATTTTCAGGGAGGGGCAGGGGCACTCTGGGCAGTTCGTTCTATGCCCGGACTCCTGCTGCACAGCCTTCTGGGATGCCCGGTCATAGATGCGACTGCCCAGAGTCTCCCTGCCACCAATTCTGCTTGAAAATGGAGCCGTGCTTGCATGGAAGAGTAAGCTGACGTGGGGGAGGATTTTTTCCACATCCTGGATTTGGTTCATGGGCCGGGATTTGGAGACCCCTGCTCTGGAGTATAGTGAGAAGACAGAATAAACCCACACCGTGAGAGGAAAGTTATGTCTTGCCACACGTCAGAAGAAAGCCACTGACTTATGTCAGCAGGATGGATTGGTTTCAGTCCATTTAAATTCTGACTAAACCAAGAAAGGGGACCAGTTTCAATACGTGACTGAAAACAAGGTTCCAGATTTCTAACTCATACATTTCCCAAGCAAACATGTAGAATAATTGGTTGCTATAACAAGCAAACTAAATGCTTGAAGCTAAATAGGGCCTCTGTACAACCTAGGATCAGAATCCCAAAACATTTGGGATCATTTTTTTACTATAGAATTTTATATTGTTTGAGGGAACAGTTGTGAATTTGAGGATTTCTGTTGGCTTTATTTATTTCAATATAAGGGCACTGAAGACCCAATCCTATTCAACTTTCCAGTGCTGATGCAGCTGTGCCAACAGGGTATGTGTTGCATCCTTCAGTGTAGGGGGCAGTCATGGAGGTCTCCTCAAGATAAGGGAACATTTGTCCAAAATTTGGGGGCTGCACCTGCGCTGGAAAATTGGATAGGATTAGGCCCTAATAAGATCATTTACTTGCCCAGAATTTTCAGGAAGTGAAGGATGGTAGTTTCTAGGCAGAACAGTGTTTCCACTCCTCCAGGACAGCTTAGGATTCAGCTGCCTAAGGGCGCAATCCTAACCAACTTTCCAGCACTGACATAGCTGTGCCAGTGGGGCATGTGCTGCATCCTGCAGTGGAGTAGTAGTCATGGAGGCCTCAAGGTAAGGGAATGTTTGTTCTCTTACCTCAGAGCTGCACTGCCCTTACCCTTGTGCTGGAAAGTTGACTAGGATTGCGCTCTTGAGTGTTTGATGAAGGGTCATGGATTCTGTTTTAAGAATGTATAGCCTGTACTATGCTTGTTTGTGTTGTTTTAAGCTAATTTTAGGGAACACTTACTTGGGTGTATTGATTTTTATCTACCTTGCACATCAATATGCCTGATATTCTTAAAGAGAATTTGCTTGGTGGATCAAAACCAGATTAATAATCATTGGGCTGGGATTTTTTTTAAAGGGAAAGGAGGATGGGTTATTCTCGAATGACCTTTTCCTCTGAAGGTGGCGGATGAAGCACAATATGTGAGTGAGAACAGAGAGATGATGTCAGAAAACTTATAGTTATGATTTTTCTTAATGCAAATGTGAACTGGGGAATCCCCTGTACTTCCATGCACCTTTCTGTTTGACACATGCCAGGTGGTTTGCTCGAAGAAAAAGCATAGGTGCTTTTTGCAAGTATATGAAGATCTGCGTCAGCTACAAGAGTGGGATGTCAATTCAGCCATAAAGTATTATTGTAAGCTCCATTTGCAAGACATTTTGGCTTAAGATGTGTCATACAAAGAATTCCTGTACATGGGCAGCCCAATCCAATACTGGGCTTACATGAATGGATCTTGTGATCCATCAGCATAAGACTTTTTCTGGTGGTGCAGAAGCATTGACACCGTTATGAGCCACCAGTGCAATTGGCCAAAGGCCCCACTTGCACACTAGCAGCTCTTGGATACCTTGCCTGAACAGGTCAGATGGCAGCAGAGACGGTTCGGAGGAGGGTTAGGTGGGGACCAGGACAAATTGGGGCAGAAGGGGGACGATCTTGGTGGTAGTAATACGTAAAGGTAAAGGTTTCCCCACGACCAAATGGTCTAGTCGTGACCAACTGTAGGGGGCGGTGCTCATCTCCGTTTCAAAGCCTGTAGAGCCGGCGTTTTGTCCGAGGACAAGCTTCCGTGGTTATGTGGCCGGCATGACTATACACCGTAGCACACGGAACACCGTTCCCTTCCCACTGAAGTGGTCCCTATTTATCTACTTGCATTTAAGTGCTCTCGAACTGCTAGGTTGGCAGGAGCTGGGACAAGCAACGGGAGCTCACTCCATCACGTAGTCTTGAACTCCCAACCTTCCGGTTGGAAAGCCCAGCAACAGCAAATTAACCCGCTGCGCCACCACATCCCTCATACAATACACACCATAGTAATACATACCAAGCTCCTATTCCCCCTTTTCCCATCCTGCCGCACCCCCTGAGTCTCTTTAGACTTACACGAGGTAAATAGCATGCATAGGTCCAAAGAGATGCATTGGAGGCTAGGCAACCTATGGAGAAGTAAGTAAAAAAGATTTTTATTTACCTCTCCCAGGTTGTCTGGTCATTTCCGTTTCCCACCATTCTCGATTGGCAGCGCTGCAAGCTATGTAATGGGGCTGACAAGAGATACGATTGGGCCATAGTATAGGTCTTGGGCAGTTGGAACTCACCTTAAGATCAGATTGGTTATTGGTCTTAATTTCCATCAGCTCTAGTAAAGATGGAATATGTCACCAGGATAGCAGGAACTTGAGTACAACTAGGTGTGTTTATCCGTTTCTGCTCATTACAACATAACAATGATTCTCAAAGTCTTATTCTGACTTGGAGAGCCACCTAAGCGGGGAAGGGGGTCGTGATGGCACTGCAATGATTGCTGCACTGGCACTACGAAGGAGCTTTTTACTTACCTGGGGGACAGCACTGGCCTTCTACAGGGTACGTGGGGCTTACAGACCCCTCTGCGCACCTCCTCACTTTTGTAAAAAGCCCTCTTATCTCTTATCAGAATTGTAACTTTTGATTGGGATTAACTCTACAGTGGGAAAATACTGTAGAGGGGGTCTGCAAGCCCCCCCCCCCCCAATACCCTGTGGAAGGCCAGCACTACCTCCCAGGTAAGCTAAAATATCCTTGGTAGCTCCGGTGCCATAATTATTGCAGTGCCCTTGCTACCATCCTCTGCAGGGCATTCCCCCTAAAGGGAAATGCCCTGCTTCCGGTACTCCTGATGGCTCGAGACTCAAAAGTTTGAGCACCACTGCATTAGAGAGTACAGAGTAGGAAAACAATATAGGAAGAATGAGAAGATGCTACTCAGCCTGGCTTTCATCCACTTGAGTTAGTCTACACCGGCCAGTATGCTTAGGCCATGTGTTTCTGATTCTAGAATGTTCCAGTCCTCAATGTTTGGAGGCTGTCCATCTTTATCCATTGAAGATGTGCAGTATATACAGTGGCCTTGTCTCTAGTTTTCATGTCCAGCTATCTGTCTCTGGGGCTAAGGGTGGATATCTTTGTCTGAACGCAAATAATCATGGTAGGGAAGTAGATCTAATTCACAATATGAACATAAAGCCACTGTGTATTGCTTGGAACCTGAAGACCTGAAGACTTATTGGAAGGCACTGGGTGAAGAGTGCAGGAGACTAAGATCAGGATTTGACTCCATCTCTTGAGTCTGGATCTGTGATTGACACACCCTCTAGCCTTTCAACAGGGGTCTGCAGATTGATTCTTACAGCCCAATCCTATGCATAACTATTCATAAGAAAGCCCCATTATAGTCAGTGGGGCTTACTCCTAGGTAAATATGTGTAGGATTGCAGCCTTATTTCCTTTCTGCTCTTGGAAGATCACCAATACTAAGAAAGGTCAATGACAGTGGGTAATGCTGGATGGTGTTTGTTTCTGGGATTGAGAGTGTTAATACGTTGATTACACAACTGCAGAGAGCTGCTACTTCCCTCCTGTGTGCTAATGATGTCCCATGCTTCTCTTCTTTCACAACTGGGTAGTGAGAGTGCTCCATGGGGAGAGGAAAGAGAGAGCGTCTTCATCAAGGTTTGGACAATAGCTGCATCCTGGTTACTTATCAATATGTAGCATCTAGTCAGCTCCCTGCTGGCTCCTGGAAGGAAAGTATTTCCTAGCAGGTCAATTTCCTCTCATAGAAGAGGATGCCTGCTTGACACCAGCTCAACACTCAAAATCATGATGAAGTTATTCTTAGCAGAAGGAAATGATGCAACAAGGAATTTATCCCCTTGGAGGAAGTTGGGTTTCCGTCCATGGGTATTATCTAAGCTGTCTTGCACTTTTTTCATTCAACTATTTTACTGCTTGCACGTTTAGCTGCAAAGATGGTCAGAGAGCATTTAGTGTCAGCAGGCCACAAGGTCTCTAGCTTGATCGGATCTGCTGTTGGGGTTCATTCATTAACCAGATTCATGGGATCTGGTTCTTTAAGATGCTCTGGACTGTGCCATAGATTTTGGAGACTGTATCAGTGCCAGTACACCAGCATTCAGGGCCTGGAAAGCAACAGAAGCTTCCCCACAATCCATGTTCTTTAGTGTCAACAAGGGCTTTGATCATGGTAGAATGAACTGTACCACATCAGACTGCAAAATGGGGGGAATAACTCCTTGAACCATGCTTTAGGGGAAAAAAAATACCTGCTAGGAGAAAACTAACATGGCAGTGAATGAGAACTGGCTGAGAATGTTTTTTCCTTGATGTGTTAATTGTTTTTCCTTTCATGGAAGATGGGGGAGGGGAAGCACTCAGTAATGCTCCCCCACCTGCATCCTTAACTGGCATAGTCCACTTTGTCACCTCAGGATTCTGCCATCTCATTCTGCTGTGTGTGTAGAGTTGGCCACAGTTAAGGATACCCAGGGCCCAGCTTGCTAAAACTGTGCTGTGAGATCTGAAGGGTGTTGCTCAAAGTTGTTCCAGTTCTTACTGAGGACTGAAGGTCCGTGAGCTTTGATCCTTCATAAGAGAGGCAATGGTGCACACTGAACACTCTTTTCCTATTTGCAAGTGGACTCCCTTCCTCCTACTTATTTGAATATCTCTGTATCAGTTGCTGAGTGGGTTGGGTGGCTAACCGTGTCTTGACAACTGCCCTTCTTTCTGTCTTTGATTTTCCTGCCAGTTCGATGCTTATGTAGCCTCTCATAGAAAGAATGAATCTCTTTGGTAGAGTATCTCACTGTAAAATTGCACCCTCGGAGCTGCATTGGGATATGTTCAGGATCCAAATTTTACAACCTAGTGAGCCAAAGAGGCTCCTTGCTTTGACCTAGTACTGCCAAGGCCAGCATGCACTTGACTTTTGGCTCCATCTTGGGCATCAGTCATAGACCAGTCTGTTATAAATGGAATAGTAAAGCTCATAAGAGTTTCATGTGGCTATTATAGAAGATAAATTTAAGCTTGTTGTCTTTTTGTTACACTATATGGTTAGAGAAGACCAGCTTGCCTCTTGGTCAAAATAAACGCAAGGTGTAATCCTTACCAACATTCCAGCAAGGGCAGCACAGCTCTGATGTAAGAGAACAACATTCCCTTCCCTTGAGGAGGTCTCCATGACTACTATTCCACTGCAGAATGCAGAACATGCCACATTGGCACAGCTGTGTCAGTACTGGAAAGTTGGTTAGGATTGTACTTTTAGGCACTTTCAAAGCGAAATTTGAGGTGGATGCACACATGCTTAATGGATGCCATTTATTTAGGAGCAGGGGTAATATGTAGGACAGTAGTTCTCAGGCTTATATCAGTAAACCTCTCCAAGTGAAACAGTTAGAGCTTCCGCTGTTGTGAATGAGACAAATCAAAATGACTTGCTAGAGTGAACTCACATTTGCACCAGGTGTGAGGCAGGGTCAATCAGGGGAGAGGGTGGGGTGCACATGTTTTCAGTTAGAGTCCCTGGGGGAAGTGAGCAGCACTGCACAAACAGGAAGTTGTTCTACATGGAACTGAAGGAAGAGCCTTCAGGAAGGAATATAGTATACGCCTGTGCTAGCCAGTATTTGCACTTCTGACGAAAGGTCCGCTTGAAAAGTACTGGGTGTGAAAAAAGTGTTAGCTAAATTATGGGTGGGCCAGCCCATCCCCTTACCTGCTACCCTGGAGCCTGTCACCTGTCCTGGAAGCTGCTACTCCTGGAAACTAGTGCCCCAGTCCTGGCCCTCGTGTTTCCTTATGATTATTTATTTTCCACATTTGTATACCACCTTTTCTCCAAGGAGTTCAGGGTGGTGTGCATGGTTCCTCCTTCCATCCTCACAAATAAACCCTGTAAGTGAGGCTGAGATATAGTGACTGGTTCAAGATCACCCAGGAAGCTTCATGGCTGAGTGAGGATTTGAACCTGAATGTTCCAGATCTAACTCCCAAACCACTACACCATCCTGTGGCATGACAAGAAGGCATGGCCAATGGGATGAGTCTAATGGCAGCCAATGGTAGTGGAAAGTGAGAGAACAGAAAAATGAGAAAGCAGTGATGATGGAAGGAGATGGGGCAGCAGACTCCAAAGGCCAGTTGGAGAGTGTCATAGACCTGATCTAGCCAATGGGACTATGTGTTGAGGAACAGGGCTATAGAGGATGTTGCGTTGTTGACATTGCCCTCAAGGTTCAGTGTAATGAAATTTGTTGTAAGCTAATCAAGCTGGTTGAAGTGTGGAGGCTGGAGAAACCAAAAACATGCATATTTAGTATGTTAGAAAACAATGCATTACTAGGCCCTAGTCAGGCTCCAAAGAGTTCATGTGCATGTTTCACATATGTACCGTTTTCTCCTTTCAGATTTCCCCCCTCAGAAGAACTTGCCCTTTAAATTCATTAAATTAAAATTTTGTTTAAGAAAGCAGTTTGAGAATTAGGAGTGAGATCTTTTCCAAATCAATTGCCATGGATAACATTTTACATGCAGAATGCCGCTGTTTTGCCATGGAACAGCTTTGCGCCAAAGTCCCAAATTGCTTTTGAACTTGAGAGTTCAAAAGAGCAGTTTGTTGACCTAACTGTGCCGGCCTAACTCCTGGTTAGGATTGCTCTCTGAGTCACCTGGAAGAAACGGGAAAAAATCAAGCATGCTAAGAGAAAGCATCATGTGCACCATTCTGCATTTGTGTGTTTTAGAACGGGTCAACATGAGCTTATTCAGTGCTGGGGGAAAGTTCAAGAAAAGGATGTTTGCTGTTCTAAGCACAGTGCAGCAGCGCTATTCTTGCCATTCTGTCTGCCATGAGTTTTGGTGCTGCTCTTTCCTGTGTGAACCGATTTGGAAATTCTATCATGAACTTGAGTTGCTAGAAGAGGAAGGAGAGGGTTGTAATGAGATAGCCTTCTTAGGCAAAGGCCACTTCCCTGATGCTGGCCCTAAAAGCGGTTGGACTTTTGCTTGTTTGCTTTGGGCTTGGCTCTCTGTAACATAGGCTTTGCAGCATGGAGTCTTGGTGTTGATTGAAAAAATGTTCATTTGGACTGCCATTTGCTCTTGGTTCCATCATGGGTCTTCATTACAACTGGGAGTTTCATGATTCAGAGCACTTAAGAAAATGTCCAGTGGTCTGCACCAGCTGTGGCTGAATGGGGGCATCAGTGGCGGACATGGATCATGTAAAGCTCTGCTTTCTTCTTATCCTTGCAATTCCATGAGGAAGCAGACAGGATGTGTGTCTAAGGCTTGCTTACATCCTGGTTGTTGTTCAGCAGGAGCAATAGCAGAGGGCTTGCACACCAAGACTTGCCACAGTCCCAGTTTTTTGTTGGGACAATGCCTCATAGAGATCCTATGACTTTATGAAAGTTTTCAATTGTCATGTAACATCCCATACTCTACAATTTACAGTAAGATCCCAGCTAAGCTCCCTGACCTCCCTGCTCATTTGATTGATTACCTTTGTTGGGATGTTTTCAGAAGCACATCGGCTCACTGAGTTACAAACATCCAAGTTACAGACAGTTGCATTGGTGTTTTCAAGCCAATGCAGTACGCCCTTCAGTGGTGCTTTTGTGCAGATGCCATAGCACTGACCAGAAAGAACGGATGTTTCAACTTATGGAATCTAACCTGTACTTAACTATTGGATTTCTGGCCCAATCCTGTGGCCTGATAGCAGAACAAGCATTTTGCTGTCATAACGGGCCCACTGACAGCGTTGAACACCAAGCTCCTGCAGTGGTGGCAGCTTCACATCTCCTCCCCTGTGGATCTCAGTTGCACTAACTCCAGTAATTTGGTAGCATGTTGTGGCAAGGAAGGGGGAGTTTTCGGGTGGGGAGGGCAGAGAGAGGAAGGGGTGGATCTTGGCAGCAGATGTGTGCAGTAGGATCCCCTTTTCCAATCCAGCCCATTTCTGTCTTCAGACATCTGCCAGCTACAAAGCTGGTGTAGGTCTGAGGTGAATCATAGGCCACCAGGAGGCCTATGCAGAGGCTACCTCTGGGCATGTCTCATGATCACTCCTCCCCCATTGGATGCACTGTGTGCCTGTTGGCATGGCTGCACCATCTTCAGACCTGGGGGATAGGATTGGGCCATTCCCATTCATACTATGCATTTCTTTTGATGCATCGTTGATCTTAATTGATTTCTTGTTGATGAGCTGTGTTTGAAAAGATCAGTTATGCTTTGAATAACTTCGGGACGTGGTGGCGCAGCGAGTTAATCCGCTGTCGCTGGGCTTTCGACCGCAAGGTTGGGAGTTCGAGACTGCGTGACGGAGTGAGCTCCTGTTGCTTGTCCCAGCTCCTGCCAACCTAGCAGTTCGAAAGCACCTAAAATGCAAGTAGATAAATAGGAACCACTTTGGTGGGAAGGTAACGGCGTTCCGTGCGCTACGGCGTAATCATGCTGGCCACCATGATCGGACAAAAACGCCGGCTCACAGGCTTTGAAACGGAGATGAGCACCGCCCCCTACAGTCGGTCACGACTAGACCATTCGGTCGTGGGGAAACCTTTACCTTTTTATGCTTTGAATAACATGTTCTCTTCTTCCTATTCAGGACTGGGAATACTTAGTCCTAGAAAAGCTAAAATGGGACCTGGTGTCTGTGATAGCAAACGACTTCCTGGATCATATTCTCCAGCGGCTCCCACTTCCCCAACACAAGATGGACCTGGTGAAGAAACATGCACAGACATTCATTGCGTTGTGTGCTACAGGTATGGTTTGTGTTGCAAAAGATGACCTTTGTTGAGCGGATGGAGCAGTAGCTAGATTCCAGGACTGAGAAGCTGACCTCACTGTTGAATTCTAGTTGTGCTGTCCAAGATGTTTGTGTCATCTTAAGTTCTAATTTTTCAAATAGACTGAGCATCTCTCCCATTGATACCAAAATCCTTACCTCTGAGCTTTGGTTTCCATGTCTGAAAGGCAAGGATGAATGGTATGTGATAGACATATCAGGCTAAATACACAGTTGTTTATAAAGCTTGAAAGGTGGCATATGTTCACTGTAAAAAAAAAATTTGTTTTGCACATTAGTACAGGGTCTCCAACCCCAGAAGTGTCTTGACAGGATAACAGAATCTTTTGCTAAAGTCACCATTGTGTTTGTGAGCAGCTCAGCCTCTGTCTATTGCAGGCCTGTTGGACTCAGATAATGTTAGTTTGTAGAGACATCTTTGTTCTGCATTTCTCATCAGCATGAAATGCCTGAGCTCACCAAATAGGGCAAGTCCTGTTGGCTCTTCAAAATGGACATGGAGTCACTGAGTTCTGAGTTCCTTCTATATCACTGGGGCAGACTTGCATTTTCATTGCCCTGAGCTCCTCCTGCATTGTACTATACATGTAAGGTCAGCTTCCATTCCGACCCTAGAGAGATGATGGACTTGTCATATGCATTGTGAACGTCTCCAGTAACGTGCTATCAAAGAACAGTTTTTCTATGTCCTTATTCTAAGGGGCAGGCTGCCTTTAGGTAATGTGGGTAAATATCCTAGAATAAAAAAGTGATTCAAAACCAAATCCTATCCTTCTCCCACCTCACTGCTGCAGCCATGCCAAAAACGTGCGTGCTGCATCCACAGCGTGGGGTGGGGTTTTGGATTGGGAGGCTTCAGAGGCAAAGGAAGATTTTAATCCCCTTCCACCTCTGCCATCCCATAATGGGTCTCCTTGGGCCTGCACTGAGGATTTTGCTAGTGCAACTTGAAAGATGGTGGGAAGGTTGCAGGAAAAGGGGATAGGATCTGGCATGCACCATTGCCACTGGGTACCTCTGACAGCCTCCCCACTCTTCTAACCTTCCCCACACACCTCTCCCTGCACCTATTATGCCCTTCCCCTACCCTTCCTGCCTCTCCTGCTGACTTACCTGCTTATGGCAGTCAGTACCAGTAGGTGCTAGAAGGAGGAGGGGGCAATTCAGGTCCAGGAGGTGGGTGGGAACAGCAGAGAAAGCCTCTACTGTATCCTAACCCCTTCCCAAGCCTGACCACCCTATGTGGGGCTATTTGAATTTGCGCCAGCAGTTGAGCTGACACTGATCCAAATAGACCCATAGGGGCTGCCAGGACTTGACATGGGGTAAGGGAACCAATGCTAGGTGCCACTGTACCCTGGGATTGGCAGCCCAGATAGGATTGTCCCGATAGCCCCGATAAGCATAATGTAGAAATCCCAGAGTTATGTTAATAGTAAGAGCTATGTGGCTCTACCCTAAGCTGTTTTGCTTTGTTCACTCACGTGGGGACAAAAATGGGATGAAAAAACAGTAAATAAAGAAAATACCATATATCATACCTTAATGGATTCAATATTAAGCAAAGGGATTTGAGTTCCTCTTCCTTTCTCCAATGCCTTTCCCTCCTGAATTTCTAGATTACACCTTTGCCATGTATCCACCATCCATGATTGCTACGTGTAGTATTGGAGCAGCGGTCAACGGTCTCTCTACTGCCTCTGAACATTTCTCTGATGAGGTGCTGATGGAACTGCTTGCTAGCATTACTGGCACAGAAGTGGTGAGTATGTGCTCAGGTGACACTGAGCAACTGAGCTCTGAGTATGTGCTCAGAGTTGGGAAAGTAGGGTTCTGCTAGCATTCTGCTTGACTCCAGGCAAGCTGCTATAGCACTGTTGCTTCACCTCCAGAACAAGGACCTGGCACAGCCTGACCATGTGTCATGGCAGCTCCTGGCTGCTCTCTGAGTGAGCAATTTGCTGCATGTTGCAGATGGTTCTCTCACTGACTGTTTGCGGGATGCACCAAATCAGTTGCTCTGTTTTGTCTTTTGGATGCAGGAGGCCTTTGAAAAAGATCTATTCACTTGAACGGACAGGTTTTGGGGATTGGGTTGGCCAAATGGAAGATGGGGATAGACCGAAACACATTCAGCATCTGTTCTGGTGGCCCAGTGTCAGATTCTTGTCAGGGACATATATGGAAGCCAGCAAGGCTTGACATTCCAGAACCTTCATTTGGTGCCAAAAGGGACATCCCATAGGAGAGGGAGTGTGACCCTTTCAGCGTATTCTGATGAATACCTGGTGGAAACTAGAAGGCAGAGAAAGGGCTGTGGATGTGTACTTCTTTGGCAGATTCCAGTATTCACTGCCTGACAGTCATGAAGTGGAAGGCCGTCTCACTGGGTTTCTTTGACTTTTTGCCCCAGGCCCTTTGAATTGCCTGCAGCCAGCTGCTCGCAAGCTGCTCCTGTAAATGAGGCCGAGGCTGAATGCTGTCCCTGTGAGCACAGTTGATTGAAGGCTGAGGAGAACAGGTGGGAGGTGGAGAGGATTACAAAAATGAATGCTCATAAAAAGATTAGATGCACCAAGGCCTGATGTCGCTAAGGGGCTGCAGCCCACCCTAACACAAGCCCCTCCGTTTGTCTTGCCCGTTGGGTTCTTTCCCCCTGCCCAGTTCCTTTTGACTGCTTTCCAACGTTCCCTGTGTTTTGAACTCACATTTCGCTTTGAAGGGCTCGTCTGGACTGTTTCTGGCTGGCAAACATCCATGCTGTGTGCATGCAGCCCTGGTTCATCATAATCCCGCGACAAGGTCACAGGTAGCTTTCTGAATGGTGTTGAAGATTCCCCCCCACAAAGCCGACTTGGGCAAGTTTAATTCACAAAAAGGAGCTTTCAGTTCCTGTGCAGAACCCCAGACACATGCTTCGACATGTCCTTAACCAATCCTCGTTCTTGCATCGCTTTTACTTCCCCTTCATTCCCAGGCACTCGCAAGCTGGCTGAGAAGTTCAGAATGGCCCTTGCTGAGATCTGGTTGCTGTTGGGTGGAGGTTTCAGAGGCCACAGTTACTGGAACTGTCTTGGGGAAGAAGTGTTGGGTGTTGCTATTTTTACTTGCCACATCCTCTGTCAATTTCTAAGAACCATACATGGATTCTTTGTAAGATTGTATATTTGACAGGATCCTGTCAACAGAGCCAGAGACCCAGTCAGAACCCTGAGGCTCCGCAGCATAAAATATCACTGTAGTGTAACCTGGGTGAAGAGGGTGACCCCTGGCCTTTAGAGAAGGAGATTGCAACAGGCTACAGCGTCTGTTGGGGCTCACCTCTGTGACTCATTGCAAAACTAGAGGGGTTTCCTCATCTCAGAGACAAATCATAGCTGCATGCGAGTCCTCCCAATGGTGAGGCGAGGATTTTCCCTTGCACTGGCAGTAATAATTCTCTGGAGACTCAGTCACAGACATTCTAGCACGTTTAAAATTGTGGGGACACATGGAAGGCTTTCTGGTGATATACTTACATCCTACATATTCTATTGGAGGAACTGACTGCAGGGTGTGTGCTTGTAGCAACCCCACCCCTCCAATCCACGATGCTAACCCTCCCTACTGAAACCAGGCACTGCAGCACTTGTGGTGACTTATGGTCCATAATGGACTTACTTACGAGTAAAATAAACAACGATGCAGACCTTGTTCTTGCAATCCTTTTGTGCGTTAACAGTTTAAATTTTCAAGTGATTTTTTAAAATTTTGTTTTCAGTTCAATGCTTTTACATAATATTTTCTCCAGGGAAATTTCATGGTTGTGCAGTTGCTGCAGTCCAAGAGTACCAGTTTGCAGTCCAGGGATGTCATTTGATTATTTATTTATTTATTTATTTATTTATTGAATTTATACCCCGCCTATTGCCCGAAGGCACTCAAGGCGGCATTACAACAATAAAAAATATAAAAACAACATTAAAAACAATTTAAAACAATATTAAAATACAATAAAACAAAAATTAAACAACAGAGTTTAAAACAAGCCATGTGGATCATAAAATATAAAAGTATAACCAGCCAGCCAGCCAGCCAACCTGTCAACAGTTAAAAAGCTTTTTGAAATAAAAAGGTCTTCAGCCCCCGCCGAAAAGTTAACAAAGAGGGGGCTGTTCTCAATTCGAAGGGGAGGGTGTTCCAAAGTTGGGGGGCCACCACCGAAAAGGCCCTCTTCCTGGCCGCCGCCCCTCTCACTTCTCCTGGTGGTGGCACAGTCTCTAGGGCTCCCCCAGATGATCTAAGAGTACGGGTTGGATTATATGGAAGGAGGCGGTCCCTCAAATACCCCGGACCTGAGCCGTAAAGGGTCACAATGTCACAATGATGCAGAAGAGAGTGACAAAAATGATTACGGGGCTGGGGCACCTCCCTTATGAAGAAAGACTGCAGCGTTTGGGGCTCTTCAGTCTGGAAAAAAGGCGCCCAAGGGGGGACATGATTGAGACATATGAAATTATGCACGGAAGGGATAGAGTCGATAAAGGGATGTTCTTTTCCCTCTCTCAAAACACCAGAACCAGGGGGCATCTGCTAAAACTGAGGGTTGGGAGAGTTAAAACAGATAGAAGGAAGTATTGTTTTACCCAGTGGGTAGTTAATCTGTGGAACTCCTTGCCACAGGAGGTGGTGATGGCATCTGGTCTTGATGCCTTTAAGAGGGGATTGGACGGATTTCTGGAGGAAAGGTCCATTGTGGGCTATAGGCAATGATGGATTGTGCAACCTCCTTACAAAGGTGGTGGGCTACTGGTACCGGGTGCAAGGGAGTGGCAACAGGATGCAAGCATCTTGTTGTCTCATGCCTCCCTGGGGCACCTGGTGGGCCGCTGTGAGATATAGGAAGCTGGACTAGATGGGCCTTTGGTCTGATCCAGCAGGGCTCTTCTTATGTTCTTATGGCACTTCCGGCTATGATGTACTATTTTTAATATGTTGTTAGCTGCCCTGAGCACTTATCTAGTGGGAGGGGGAAACCAGGATCTAAACATTTTTTTAAAAATAGTTTCCTTAGAAAAAAAAAGTCACGCCCTGAATATTTTTATTAGTTCCTACTATTCATTCCAGAAACATCTGATGCATTGAGTGGCCAGGAATAGACTACTTCAAAGCTTTGGGTTTCAATGAGCTGGGTTCACAGCCTTGCAGAGGCCTTGCATGACTGTGGTCTAATCCAGTGGTGCTCAAGTATTTTTTTGGCCTGGCAGCTTCCTTGACCTACTAGGCCACTGGCAGTATCTCCCCATTCAGGCTGCAATCCTATACATTGTATAGCGACAGGTTTTTTGCAAGGATTCTGTGACTCCCCTGGCTGGTTTCTGCAGCTCCCTCGGGTGCCATGGCTCAGAGTTGGGGAACCACTGTTCTAATCAGTCGCTGTGCGTGTGCTTCAGTGATACTATAAGCCCGCATTATTTTAGGAGGATGAAGTCTTCTGAAGTTTGGAAGTGCTTTATTAATGTGCTGGTGGACCTTGGGGAAAATAGAAATGCTTCACATTTTCCCTTGTTGCTTTTTTCTCAGGACTGCCTGAAAGCTTGTCAAGAGCAGATTGAGGCTGCCTTAGCAGAGAACCTGAAGCAGACTTCCCAGCCTCAGCAGGAATACAGCCCCTCCAAGAGCACGGCTTACCCAGATAGCCAAGAAGTCAGCCTGACTAGCACACCAACAGATGTCACAGACATCAACCTGTGATGAACCCTTGCCTGTGGCCACTCAGGTTCCTTTAAGTAGAACTTCATACAGGAGAACGTTATCACGGAAGTATTGGGGGGAGAATCGGAGAGACTTCCTAATTGTACATCACTTTTATAACAAGACTGCATTGGAGGGTTTTAGGGAAATAATTGGGTAGGGCTTAAAAGGGAACTGGCCTCTTGCAGTATGACTGTTTCTGCCTTGCCAGTCTGGCTTTCCTGGGGATCAGGGCAGCTTCCTGTGTTGGATGAAGCATACCTGAACTTGGGAAGGCGCTTAAAGTCAATTGAAAAGTTCTTCAGTTTGGGTTTGCTTTTTTGGTGGGATGCTGCCAATGCCTCCCATTTTATCCTCATCTTTGCTGTGTGGTTGTTGCATGCATATTGAGAGAGGAAACGCACTTTTGTTATATAGACCTTCTTCACGTTCCATGAGGAAGTTTAATATTAATCTGAGACCTCGTTGGTTGAGAGACAGCCTTGCTCATGCTGCCATATATGGGCATTGGTAAAAGACCAAATTCTGTATGAAGCACAAGATAAGAATTGCTTTTTAGCTTTACTCAGTATTGCAGATCTCTTAGTTGCTCTTTGAAGATCAATCTTAGCACAATCCTCTGTCTTGCCCAAGTTTAACTTTTTGGGGGAAACGCATGGCTTTTGGCTTGCTTTTCATAGGTGCTTGTAAAATGCTGGCTGCCACAATTGGTGGGAGGGGGAATTCCTTATCCACAAAGGTGTAAAGAAATACATTCTACTTGCTTCTCAATGAGACCCATGAACTAATTTATTTATTATACAGACCACTTTTTTTGCAAAACTGCAGAAAGGAAAAAAGAAGGGTGGTAGACTACCTTATTGTGGTTCATCCCTTCTTGCCAAATAAAATAGTGCCTTTAATGACCCTCCTCACCCTCCTTCATACCTCTGGGTTGCTTACTTTGAGAGATTTATTGATGCCAAGATCATTCACAGTCAGCGTAGGCCCAACAAGTGCTGCTATACTTGCATGTACAAATCCGTCTTCACTGCCACAAAATAAATGATTGCTACATGCAAAGGATGGATGGAGCTGGTAGGAAATCAACTTATCACTTGCCTTTCTAAGGGGGTAAAAGGCTAATCTTTTTCCCTCAAAAGTTTACAATTTAGTGAGCTGCAGACTGCACTGGAGTTAAGAATTGTATTGTTCTTCGTTGGGGTGTGTGTGTTTCTAAATGCTGCTTTTCTGATATATCAATTTTGAGAAATATTGTGTTAGGTATGGGAGACTTGCAGAGAGGGAAGCACGCTTTGTGTTTTGGAATCTGGTGCTATTCTACTCTTTAGTCCTCCAGCTGCAAAGGAAATATGAACTGATGCTACATAAGACACCACTGGAGACCATCGCTTTTGCCATCTAAGAAGCTCTCTTTTGTCTTTTCTTTCCCTTCGTTATGCTCAAGCCTGATTAGCCATAAAGTGCCATCAGTGCTTCTGAGACATGGAAAATCACTATCCAGTTGAACTTCATAGAAGTTTGAGGATGTGGGGAAATATATATATAAGAGCTTTAAATAAATATTTGTAACTTGAAATGTTGGGAAAAATCCAGATATTCTACGATGTTGCAATAAAGGATTTTTAAAAACCTGGCACAATCTTGCCTTTCTTGTCATCTTCCTATGATAAAGTTTGTTCCATTCATAAGGAAAACACCGTAGCTCAGTGGTACAGCACATTCTCGGGATGCAGGGGCCCCAAGTTCAATCCCGGGTGTCTCCAGGTAAGGCTTGGAAAGACCTTCCTCCCCATCTGAAACCCTAAAGACCCACTTCCAGTTAACATAGATTGTACTGAGTAAGATATAAAGTAACTTCATACATTTTAGAACAGGGTCTCCAAACTATGGTCCGAGGACCACAACCGGCCAGCCACAAGATTTTATCCAGCCCTCAGCAATTTTTCTTTATCAGAGCACTTGCTAGTATTTGACATTTTTACTCACTATATATCACTTCTCAGTTTAAGCATGGCCTTGTTTTTTTGTAATTGTCACATTTCTCTTTTGTTCAGTGTCCTATCATGCCAATTACAAAAAAAAAATAACATTTTTAAAATCTTCATTCATTCATAAAACCAATTTTTTTTCATATATGGCTTTGTACTGAAAAGTCTGGTCTTGGTCTTGGCAGGCTCCAAACAGTGGACCGCTGTGCACAGAGAATCCTCTTGCCATCCTGAGCAGCGCAGATAGTTCATCTCGCAGCCACTCCATTTTGCAGTGGATTAGCTGCAGAGATGCTTTGGGCATTCATCTTTATGCCCAACATCCTGCTGCACAGCCTTCTGGGATACCTGGGCATAGACACAAATGCCTAGGAGTCTCTCTGCCAGCCAATTGGCTGTGAGATGGAACGATTCACATCACTCATGCTGGGGAAGGAATTCCCTGTGCACCTGATCCAGCCCATGGGCCATAGTTTGGAGGCCCTTGTCTTAGAAGAATGAAACAGAGTCACTGTTCTTTGTTTTCTTCCGTTTAAGATAATCATCTGTGTCTTTCATAATGTAGTTATTTCAGAACTCAAAAGATTGGATTATTTCTCCAATACAGCATCTTTGTAAGTTATGTTGGGGGCAGAACAACATGTGCTACACCTACAATACATGTACGTAGAAGGATGTCTACCAGGAATCTGGCTTTGTTGAAAGATGTTGGTCAATAAATTGTGGCTTAATTGGTATGCAATTTTGTTTACTGCTTAAAAAAGCCAAACCAGTTCTCAAAGTTATGATTTCAGATATTAATTTTGAAAGAGTTGTCCCCTAAATTTTGTATGACTTCTGAAAGCTTACAGGTGCTTTGAAAATAACAGATCAGCTGTACATTGTATGTCCCATTAGAAAAGCCACATATAAAAGTCTCAGTCAATTAACTACTGGTATATTTTGGCCAGTGAAACTTCGATGGCAAGGCTTCCCCAGTTTACCCCAGTTTGGCAACTTTTCCAGTGGTTTTTGCTGGTGTCTCTTTTGCATTTTTAGAGTATGAGCACTTTTGAGGACAGGAAACCATTTAGTTAGCTGTATATTTTTTGCTGAAAAGCATCATAAATCATAAACACCTTTCTAAGATGGCAACTAGCTCCTCTATTGTGGTCCAGTACATCTGTGTGGAATCACATGACACACATTTTGAGATACTGTATTAGCTACTTTCAGCTGCACTCAGTCTGCTCTTCAATTGGGTCTGGGAGCGACATGCTTTCTCAGCGTTGTGACAGTCACTTGGATTAGACTCTTGAGAGTCTAGTACAGTATAGTGGCCTGTCCTCCATGAATGTGTCTTACGCCAAATTTGCAGCCATCACATTCTGTGGCAAGGAATTCCACAGACTTCACACACTATGTGAAAAAACCTGAATTTATCTGTCTGAAATCTGCCAATCAGTTTTCATGGATCACAGATTGTAGACGTGTGATGGAGAAAAGCTCTCTACTCTCCACACTACATAGGTTTCAATACTGTCCTGTCTTCTTCCCAAACTGAACCTCCAGCTGCTGTTGCCTTGTCTCATAAGGAAGGTGGTCCCAGCCCTCCAGCCACTTTTGGTGCCCTCTTCTGCACCTCTTCCTGCTCTAAAGTATTTCTTTTTAAAGTACACAGAACTGTAGACAGTATTCTAAATAGCATATAGGAGCAACATTAGCAGTCTTATTTTTCTTTTCCTAATGACTCAAATCAGGGAATTTGCTTTTTTCATTTGCATACCACTCACACTTTGTTGCAAAAAGTGCCACAAGGCACCTCCAGTGCCAGCAGTAAGCTGTTACCACCGGTGCTAGGCGAATGCCAGCCCCACGCAGCCCCAAGGCGGCAATGCAAGCTGGTGAGTACACTGGTTGCGGGCATTGTGGCCTTTTTCAGCAGGGGAGGGTTGGAGTAGGACCAATGGTAGCCTTCGCTGCTGGAACCCGATCTCTGTGTCAGGCTACCCGGCCCAACATCTCCATGTTGGAGGCGAGGAGGCCCTTGCCTCTGCACCAGATAAATAGCGGCACAGAAGCAAGTAGACCCATCGCCCACTGATGTCTTTACCATAGGGAAAGTGGACAAATATTCCCTTCTCCCGTGGAGCCTCCTGTGGCTGCCTGGCTGCTGTGGGATGCAGTGGTAACCAGTCAGCTCAGAATTGGACTGTCAACTGAGTTATTTACCATGACCCCAAGAAGTCTTTCTTGGTTTGTCACCAACAACTTACACTCCATCCGTGTACATTTTTTGCCCCAATATGCATCATTTTACACTTAATGAAACTGAACAGCACTTGCCATTTGGTTGCCCATTCACCCAGTCTGGAGTGGTCCTTACAGAGCACTTCACAACCTCCTTTGGTTTTAACCACCCTGAGTAGTTTGGCGTTATCTGCAAGCCCCCTAGTTATTTATGCCCAATTGCAGATCATTTAGGAACACCAGTCCCAAGAGAGACTTACTCCCATCCACTATGAAAATTGCCCATTTAGTCCTACTCTATTTTCTGTTCCTTAACCAGTTACCAATCCATAAAAGGACCTTTCTTAATCTATGACTGTTAAGTTTATGCAGAAACCTTTGGGAAGGGATTTTTGACAAAAGCTTGAAAAAACCCAAGCGTTCAACATAGCTGAATCAGCCTCTGTCCATGTGTCTGTTCAGTAACGAAGACGTTTCATGAGATTTTTCCTTTACAAAATCCATGCTGATTTTCATTCACCAAGCCTCATGCTTCAAAATGCGCCACAATTTTCACATTCATTATGCATTCCGTTGGTTCTCTCCATTCCACCAGAGTTCCACTATATTGACTATGCTGATTTGCAACCCAGCAGTCCAGCTCCCTGCTTGTAGCTCAGAGGCTAGAAGAAGCATATGTGAAAGGGGCCTTCATGGAAACTTAGAAAAGGTGACACTATAACCAGAGGCAAAAGAAGCATGTCATTGTGAATTAGTCATGTATAGGGGTTTGCGAGAAAGCTAGGCTACTAGGTCTTTTTAGTGAACTAGTGAAACATTCTCAGCCTGTTTGCAAGGAGGGCTTCAACCAGACAGCTGCTTCTTCCTTGCTACTAATATGATGGTGATCACAGAGGTGTGACGAGATCTCAAGATCGAGATTGCACTGCTCACCACAGTGCAACAATGGTCTAGCCTAAACTGTCCTGCCTAGCAGCCACAATGGCCAGCCCTTAGCTTGATTTTGCTCCTGATGTTGCTCTGAGCTTCTCTCCAACAGGTTGCGATCAGGCTTGGGAGATCTCCATTTGCTCAAGCACTGTAAGCTGCCAGCAAGCTAATTTACTAACTCTGCATGGAGTTAACAGCTTCCACCTATGACCACTTCAGCTTAATGCTGCCAAGTAGATGGATGGGAGACGTGCAAATCGTTCAGTAATCCGTACTGTAGCAAATGGCCATCCTAAGGGACATCTCTCAGCACAAACAAACCTGCTGCTCAGAGCAGCCACTCAACCAAATCTCCCCTGGAGCTAAAACCTGTTCAAACTAATTACTCTTTCCCAGCTGCTGCAAGAATGGCACTGAGCAGACTACCTCAGACAGAGAGTAACAGATTCGCCCTGCTGAATGTGGACACCAGGAGGACCAAAATCACAAGCGTGTTAATGCAGCCCTAGGGCTTCACTGACCTGCGAAACACAGAAGGCATTGGCTTGCTGATTCCCTGCCAGGAAGTATGGACTGCCCTTTGATATCCTCACCATCTCATTAATCAAGGTTATAAACATGATGGCAGCAGCAGGCCCCAGGTATTAACGGGGGAAGCAAAACTGAAAAAAAAAAAAGTGCCATAGGCAGGGAGCAACTATGAGTACCTGCAGATCAGAAGGGTAGGTGGCCAACCCCAGCCATTTCAAGGTACCCAGGGGGGAAACTTGGAATTTTAGAATACAAAAGAGAGAACACAACTTTTAATTAGGAAGGCTGCAGGGTTTAGATCTTCTGACTAAAAGATTCTTTAAATGATAGAGGTGCTCCTATTGAATCAGGAAGCACAATATTAACTTACCACCATTATGCAAAAGCATGCTAACACAGTAAAGCAGTGGTTCTCAAACATTTTAGACCAGGACCCACTTTTTAGAATGGCTCATGTTGGGACCCATCGGAAGTGATGTCATTAACCTGAAAGTGGTGTCATAATCAGAAGTGTCATCATTAAGCAGGAAGTGCCATCATTGTGACGTAATCAAATGACACTCCTGGAATGCAAACTGGCATTCTTGGACTTCAGCAAGAGCACAACCATGAATGATCCCTGACAGAAAGCGGGATTAGGTCAAAATATGTAAAAGCACAGAATGAAAAACATTAAAAAAAAAAAAAAACCTTCACTTGGAAATTCAAACTGCTAACACTCACAACAGGAATATTGCAAAAGTAAAGTCTGCAGCTTCCAAGATGGCTGCTCCCAGTTTTCTGCGACCCACCTGACGTCAGGTCGTTACCCACCAAGTGGGTCCCAACCCAGTTTGAATAACCCTGCAGTAAAGGCATGCTCCCTTCTACTCACACACACACAAAATACACACATGGGAGGAAAGGCATCTTCTTGGAGAAGTGGTTCCCAAATGTTTTAGCATTAGGACCCACCTAAAGAAGATCCACTTTTCCAGCCACTCAAGCCTCTGAGGCTATACTTGTGATTGGGCAGCAGTGCTCCTCGCAAAGAGCAGGGAGCTATTTATCCCTTGATGCACATAGTCAACCCTGTCAGTTTTGCGAACCACCAAAAAATGGGATTGGGACCCACTGGTGGGCCACGGACCCATCATTTGGGAACCACTGTCTTACAGGATATTTCCCATGACACAAGCACATACACCTGAAAAACAAGAGGAAGTATGACTTTTTCCTTCAGAACTATTTTTATGCCAATGAAAATATAATTGATTAAATATTAGATTAAATATTGTTAATTAGATTTAATATTAGATTTAATCAATATTAGATTTAATATTGATTAAATATTGTTCAAAGGGCTAAGAATCTGATGACTGCCCTGGCAATTATTTGTTCCAACAGTTTTGTTGCAGACCAGAGAAGAGAGATGGGAGCCATTGCACACATGGGGGACAATAGGGGTAAAGGACAGAACTGCAAGTCATTAGGATGGGGTATGCCTCTCCCCCCTCCCCCGAGCTTCTTTGCCTTCAAAAGCTGCATGACAGACAGAAATAAAACAAGTGAAGCTTTTTCACATGCTGCTGCAACAGAAAGCCACACTGATAGAGCATATATTCCAAAGAGCCCCCTTCTGCTTCTGCAGACTAAAAATATTTTAATACTGAAAACACTTTACATAACAGCTCTAGCAGAACCACAAGACTTGCATCCCTCTGACAAGTGCTTACTAGTCACTCAAACGTTATTCTGCACACTTTACATACCTCATGTGAGGTCATAGGCAGGCAATCTGGGCTTTTACCCTGCCCTTTATTTTTAGAGCTGTAGCATTAGAACTGTATCAGCCGCTTTTGAAAGAATCTTGGTTACTAAGATTTCCATTAGAGGGCGGATTATACAATGCGAAAAATGACTCTCTGTAGATTTTCAGACTCTGTGTGCAGAGCTGATTCTCTTTCCTTCCTTTTAAGCAACAGCCAAACACTTTATCTCCCTGCTGTTTTAATTAGAATATTCATCCTCTGGACATTTAAAGGAGGAAGTAGTAGTTGCAGCAGTAGTTTAATTTCTGAGAGCAAAAGCCTCAGAGGACTTTACAAACATACCATGAAGCAATTTATGCATTGCGCGCATAAAGGAATCCCTTTACATGGCGGGGGGGGGGGGAGGAATCCCAGCTTCTAATACAGATCTGTACCAGCAAAAATGCATGTCAAGTTGAAATGACAACACTTATGATCTCCCCTGCACAAAGACAACATCATCACACAGAGAGAATACAAACCCACTCATACTATGATGCTTTAGCCTCAGTCTAAATCACCTGCTTTCCATTTAAGAAGTCCCACAGTGAGAAAAATCATAGAACTGAACTGCTCAAAATACAGCATCCTCCCTTCCTTCCTTCCTTACTCCATTGCCACTGGCTGCATTCCTTCCATGTCCCGACACTTGGAATTCACTAGCTCCCTGCGGATCTCTGGAGAGATCTGGGGATGGCTGTGGAACTTAAGCAGCTCTAAAAGGGCTTCCTTCTGTTCTGAAGACAGGTCCTCTTTGTAGCGTTGGGCGAAGGTTAAGAGGCACTGGTGCCACAGGACAGGCAGCGAACGCCTGTCCGTCCGGAAAGCTAGGAAGTGAAAGACCAGGGCGTCCACAACACGGAAGGGCAAGGCATACTTCTTATCAATGAGAAGGCGGAGAAAGATGCTGTTGGCGCCACTGTACTCCATCTCAGCAATCTTCAGCATGGCAGCCCTGCACAAGTGTAGAGAAGAGGTGGTCAATGGCATTTGCTTCCAGGCGCACACTGACAAATGATCTTACTGTTGCAAATTTGAACAAAGTCTCGGTCAATCAAAGAAACTGCCCTATGCCAAAGCAGAAACTCTCAAGTGAATTGCATTAGTATCTGCCTGGCTTCAAAGAACATTCTTGAACCAGTCTTTGACCAGGAGCTTGATTGCCCTTACCAGAAGAAAGGTGATGCAAGCGTAATAGGCTACTTTAGAATGCCAGATGCAGGGGAGTGGCAGCAAGATACAAGTATCTGGTTGTCCTGCGTGCTCCCCGAGGCATCTGGTGTGCCACTGTGAGTTACAGGAAGCTGGACTAGATGGGCACTTGGCCTGATCCAGCAAGGCTTTTCTTATGTTCTTAAGGCAGGGTAGACATTCTTCAAATGAATTTCTGATCTTTGGCAACCAGGGATGCATGAGAGACAAGCAAGAACGCACACTCACTCCCACAATTCCTGTTCCACCTCCTTCCACCCTCAAGATCATATCAGGCCTCCTTACCCAGAATGAAGGACAGGGATAGAGCACTTTGCGAGGATGCTGCCCACGATGATAGCTTCCCGTAGTGTACATGTTCCAGACTCACACAAGGGGATAAGGATCCCTGCAACACAGGGGGAGAGGGGTTCAGACAGAGTTCTTAAAACTGCACAGACAATTCACAAAGCATTTCATTCTAGCATTGAAAAGCTAGAGCTTTTATTAAAACCTAGCACCAGCAATGCAAATCAGGTCTGCGAATACCAATGCATTCTGTACGTTCCAGAATCATTCCTACCTTTTCCTGTATTAACACCAATGATTCAAAACTATTCCTTGTATAAATACAGCATCATCAACATGACCAGGCCTCCTTGAACTCCTATGAAACCAACCCACAGCCAAACTAGACATGACAGTGACAAACCTGTCTCTTTAAATGCAAATTTCTTCTGACTATGCAAGATGGGGGTTCAATTTTAAAAGGGCAATAGGAGTGAGGAGCATTGACCCCCCCCTCCACAAACACACATACCTGTCACTCACTTCCCTATACCCCTCAGAGGGACATGTTCTCCAACCAGGCTCACTTCCTAGCTGGAAGAAAAGTGCCATCAGGAAGCAGCCTGTGTCGAGATTTGGTGACAAGAACAGGAAGGTTCAAGCCATACACCTCTTTTGCTTATAATTCCTCTCCCCACCCGTGTTTTGCACTTGACTGGGACAAATCTGCTGCCATCACTTCTAGTTTATCTCATCATGCTCTATCCCAGGAGTGGCTAAACCGCAGCTCATGAGCCACATCCAGCTCTTTGACACAGAATGTGTGGCTCTTAGAAATACGTTGGCTCACAATATAAAAGATATGAGAAATTTTCAAGCTTTATAATTATTTATCAGATATAAACTGAGACTCCACAAGATTAAAACATACTTAATATTAATGGTGAGTAAATATATTTAAGATTTTAAATGCTTCTTAAATATTGCAGGTCTCAAACATCTCTCTCGCGGTTCTCAAACATCTGATTGTATGTGGCTCTTACATTAAGCAACTTTGGCCAACGCTGCTTTTAACATGCTCATTACAAAAAAATAAACAGCAGAAGTGGAGAATTATGAGGACAAAACTGGAGCAAATTCCAAAGCTCTACTTAAAAAAAAGTGAAGAATCCCTGGACAATCTAGCCTGCATTCCTCCAATCACAAGCTGTCCTCCTCTAGGGTCAGCTTTCCTCTTACCTTTGAACCAGGCTCCAGGTTTGAACAAGGCCTTCTTCAATGCCATGTAGAGATGAAAATTGAGGCGCTTATATTCAGCAATGTCATCTCTGATTCGTGGAAGAAGCACTAGGTTATAGAACCTCTGGGCCATTCTCTCTTTGAGGTTAGATGAAAAGATCCTGAAAGCCAATACAGACATGCGGGGGAGAGGGGAAAGGAGTAAGAATTGGAAAGCAGACACTGATCAGCTTCCTTCTTTGCACTCATGCTGTATATGTAGGATTTCAGCATCTGCATGTAGCCCAATTCAGATAAAGTGGTTTTTTTATGTGCACATTACGACGGACCCCAGGCTTTCACTTTGTGCACAATTAGAAATGTCCATTTGCTATTTTAAACAAACTAGTTCCTTCTCTCATCCCTCATCATTGAAAACCGTAGTTAAACTAGAATCAGATCATAATTTGCTTTTACGTTCAAGCTGGGAAGCATTGGCCCACTTCAGACTTCAAATTTGCAGATTCTTTATGAGATAATGCATGCACAGTAGGGAAGAATCACCATCTAAAAGTTATCCCTAAAAGCTTGGCTGTAAGAGGGGACAGATCCCTGTAACATCACCCACATATTCAATCAGAGCCGTATACCGTCATGTTGTCACCAGCAAAAGCAGAAGAGGAACTAAAGTTCTCCTGCACAAGACAATATAAAAAGAACACCAGAACATTTTCACTTGTAGTTTCCCCCAGCTGTGTTGGATTCCAGAAATCTAAGTGCTACATTCTCTTTGGGGTCTTTTTGGCTCAAAAGAGGTGGAAGGCTATTTTTACCTGGCATTGTATATTCTCCCTGATGAAGTGTTTAATAGTTTGCTTAGAAATATAATAAAGTGAGATTTTCTTTTACAAGTAGAGCTTGTGATAATGGGCAGATGCAATCAGCCTGCCACAGAAATGACAGTTGGGGTGGCAAGGAGTGAGTGGGGACAGATCTCAAAAGAAACCAAACTGCCCAGACCCCTAGAAATCTGAGGCTCATGTGCAGGACTCTGAAAGAATTTTTTCACCTCTGAAAGCAGCAAGCACAAGCAGGACATTGCATGCGCACTCACAAATATAAATGCATCAGTGCTATGGTCTCAATACAAGTAAAAATCAATGAGCTCCTGGCACTATTAACACAAATGGCTTCTATCTATCTACAAATTACACTTTCCACTACCTAGCAGAATAAGAACCAATATTGCAACCAAGAACCTTGCGAAGCCTTCTTCCATTTCTATATTTTCACCAAATATAAAGTTATTTCATACAATCCTGTATTTTGACTAACCTGCCAAAAAGATTTGAGCCATGCTATAAACTGGGTATTAGAGGAACTGTGGCACTCCATAGCAGGAGCAGGGGAAGCATCAAGATATTATATTTGTCCCAACAGAATCAGAGTGTGACCCACCTGGTTGCTTGGTACATGGCAGCCGCAGTCCAGGTTTCTGGCTCTGTGATATAAAGCATCTGCTCCCAGTTGGACAATGCTGGGATGATTTTGAAGGCTTTAGGCAGCTTTCCACTTCTATATTTAGACAGCACCTTTAAAAATGTTTGTAAGTAGCAAGAATCAGATTGGTAGACAAGACTGCTTTACCCCAAGGCTTATATCAAAGATTTGCATTGTCTCTCTGAAATATAAGAACTATTCAAGGGTGCCATTCTGAGTACCGCACATATGACCAACAAAATGGAACCCAGCAGCATGGAAAAGCATACTAACATTCACACTGTAATAGATTAACTTAAAATGCAACTTCAGAATGCTTTTTCTAGCCCTGCTGCGACAGCATGCCAGCTGCAAACAAAGGTAAGGATGCCACTATAATGAAGGTTTCTAAGCACCACAACAACTGGGCTCCGACTGACACTGAGCTCATAAGCACCATCATTTGCACTAAAGCAATTATTGCTCGTACTTCTCTGACACCCTTGTAGACCTCTAGGACCCGGGGCTCAAGTTGCGGCATAGGATGACCCGATACTTCTGACATCACAGTCTCCACCTCTGTTTGTTTTTCTGTGATCTTCTCCATGATAATGTCTGCCAAGGTGCGCCTAGTGGATTTTAAAAAGTCCAAAAATCAGTCAAATCCAATTGTAGACCTTACTGCTCCATTCATTAAAGAGATCAAGCAAAAGCAGCAATAAGACTGGCCTCCATTCTCAAGTCTGTTGTTTAGAAAGCTGGAAGTTCCATTTCTAGCTCTAAACAATGAAGGACTATTATTGTTGCCCTCCTTCTTTAAACAAACTGCAATACTGAGATTATTCCTTTCAACAGGGTACAATACAAAAATGCTTTGAAGTGGCAACTCAAAGGCAAAACTTTACTGATATTATTACTTAACATTGTTTTGCTTGAAGAAATTGAACTGCAGATTGGATATGAGAATGGATATGTTGGACGATTGACTTTTTTTGGGGTGACATTCACATATCTCTTGGTGCAGAAGTCGAGATGACTGATCTCCAAACATTTTGAAGATTGCCAAGGTAAGAGAGATTTCTATTTTAAGTTATTTGTTCACAAACATCTACAGTACAATGCCAGGACAGGAAAAGGAGTCAAACTCCATGTGGCACAAGGACATGTTGTTTTTCAGGTCATGAGGACTAGAAACTTAAGCTACCAAAGAAATTCTAAGGAACATAAGCAGCATGAGGGCAATATCTTACTGCCCCATGTTTTTGAAGAAAAAATGCTTGGCACTTCTGGATATAAATAAATGCTAAGCAGAAGGGGTTTAGATTCAGGCTCTGGCTACCAATCAATATATAAATTATCAATATATTAATTATAGTTTGCCATAATATAAATAACCAAAGCACCATCTACTGGCAAAACAAAAAAAATGAACTGAGTGCTAATTTTGGTACTGCTGTATTTTTACTGTGAGAATATAGCAAAACCTGCCTGAGACCCCAATCCTATCTGTAAGCTCCACCAGAAGCTACAGCAGAAGCACTAGCCCTGGATATCACAAAAGCAACACAAAGTGCCTTCCAACACCCAGCAAGTAAGCAGAGCTGGCCTGTGCCATCCCACGGGTACCACATCCCGCCCAACATTGGGCCTGGCAGAGGAGGGGCAGGGAGACATGACAGTGTTCTGGCAGGGATGTTTCTGAGTAGAGGAGGGCGGATTGGCCCCAGGAGGGGATGAGAATGGCAGGGCCGATCTCTGATGCTTCCTAACTCCTGTCTCGGATCTGCCAGCGTTGTATGGAGCTACTTGGTTTTAGGCCATCTAAATAGTTGGCACAAATCTGTGTAACCCCACTGAGCAGGCTGGGGCACCACACATCCCTTACCCTGAGGAGACCCAACTCCTACTGTAATCCAAAGCTGGATACAATGTGGGTCCAACAGCCCCACAATGCCAGCTTTGGACAGGATTGGGCTGCCCATTTTAGTAAAGCAGCAATAGAACCCTGGTTAAATATTTTTAAAGATTTTGTGCACACATATAATATTAGTGCTAAGTTGCCTACTTCACCATCCTCTGCCTTGCAGGCATCTGCAAAAGCGTGCTAATATATAAAATAGGTGGCTACCTGGAACTGCAGTGTGATCTCAAAGACACAAAAAAGCACATATGGTTATGTGGAAAGAGAGCTGGCATAGCAAAGTGGTGGGCAGCCCAATCCTAACCTGTGCTGGAGCAGACAGGCTGCTTGGCTAAGCAGCAGCTGGAGCTCCCTTTGGGGTAAGGGGATATTTTCCCTTACCGAGTTAAGCACCAGCCAGTCCTATGGGGCTGCTTGGATTGCGCTAGCAAAATTGCTGGCACAAATCTAAGTGACCCGGATTGGAGCCAATTAGATGGGGGTTAGGATCTGGTCTTGCAGCCAGATCTGCACTCCAACCCCTCCCCGGGCCAACCTGCCATGAGGCCACCCTCTCTCTGCCCCATTCTGCCTTTTCAAACCTCTTGTACATGTTATCTTCCAAACCGCACCGTATAAAAGAAAGTCGTCCCACAAGAAGTGGGACACTATACATGCAGATACTTTGCATGACAGGAAAAAGGGTGAGCAGCCCCCTGAATTCAGAGTTTTTCTTCATTTGGAACACAGTCAGCAAAAACAGCCCTATTTTCCTTACCACCTATCCCTTGGATGACCTACTCCCAGTAAGACCCATAAGGAATAAAAAAGTGACACCTTAGCTCAACACTTGTCTTACAGACCTACATCAACTATGCACCAGGTGTTTGCTCCAGCACTTACCTCAGTGGTGGGTTCTTATTCATGAACATCTCAATAGCCTTTTCATCTTCTGCATTCACTGTCATCTCCTCACAATACTCTGCCTTTTCCATGGCAGCAGCTTTCTCCAGCGAGGGCCACTCATCATCCTCTGTATCTGAATCGCCTTCCTTTGAAGCAGATCCTGCAAAAGGTCGGAAAAAGTCAGGACTGGGTATTTAATAGTAAGAATAGTAATAAAAACATTTATTGGCATAACGGATATTTAATCAACACAAGCAACTTTCTTGGAACGCCTGTATGAGGAAAAAAACTCACTCTCTCCCAACATCAAGAACAGAAATCTGCCAACATGCTAGACCCACTACTCTAATTAAAGCAGACAACACATGTACAAGAGCAGCCTCTTTGTTGTGTAAACAGATACACACTGCTTCAGCCATGCTACTAGAGAATTAACTGTCTCATTAAGAATCTATTCTTTGTTGTGCTTTGATCCCCATCATATATGTGGTTGGTCTTTGGTGGAATATCGCTAAGTGACACACACCTGTAGTCGTGCAGCTACTTCTTTTCTACTCTATAGTCAGACTAGTTCTATTCAGGTCTTCAGTGGAACATGAGGAGGAATGGCCAATGCAATATCCACAGCTGTAATAGGGTGGAGTCTGAAGGGCACCTGCATTGGGTGCTGCACCAAGGGGGGCACATGACTGTCTCTCAGGTTCCTAGTTACAGAGGGAGGAGCTGGTGGCTTTGCACTCGTGTTTTTCCTCCTGTGGAGGTTCCCCTTGAAGGCAAAGCTACTGCAGCAAGTGCCCCTCTTCCAGAAAAAAAAACCAGAAGTGACTGCCTTGCACCGTAAGTGGCACAAGGCAGTCACTTCCAGGTTCTCCCCAGAAGGGGCAGTACTGGTTCCTCTTGAGCCTCCACAGCAGAAGGAACAGGAGGCATGAAGCTGCTGCAGTGAGTGCCCCTCCTCCTGGGAGAACCTGGAATGGGACATCACATGACACAATGTCATGACATCACTGACCTGGGTGCCAGGGTGATTCGTTACACCTCCAGCGATATTTGACTTTGGCTGTAGTCACCAAGGGTTGTCAAATGTTTTAGCACTGGGACTTACTTTTTAGAAAGACATCTAGGACTCATCAGAAATGATGTCATGGCTGGAAAAGCCGTCATTGTGATGCCAAAGCCTGCTGCTTTCCTGAGAATGCAGCTGTTATTTTTCAGGCATTTTTTAATAGCAAGTGAAAGGAAAAATAGCCTATTTGCAACCTTGACACAAGCAAAATAACCACACAGCCCTCCCTCTTCCCAGTGTGCTATCTTATATTTTCAATTATGGCTATCCTAGATACTATGTGACCCCCCATTTGCGAAACACTGCTATACACATTTACTCAAGAGTAAGTTCCATTTAACTCAATGAGCTTCTAAGTATAAATTTGCATAAGATTGTGTGTATAAGCCTATTCCCCAATTTAAAAAAAATTAATCTACAAGGTATAGAGTTATAATCCCCAATATATAGGATGGGAATTAAAGCTGTGCCTTAACCAACACCACACATTAAGCCCACTGCAGATAATGGACTGCATTTTGATCCCACTTCCCAAACTGAAAACTCAGTTTGCGAAGACAGACAGCAAACATAATATGATAATTTTTACAGCTATTCCATAAACTACACAGAGAACCCCAGTACATCATGGAGTCACCCAATACCAGCTCTCCAATTAATGCATTAGTATGTCATACTTGCTTATATATGCGACAGAATTTTGCACATTCATATTTTGCATTTTTAAGGGGCAGAGTCTTATTCAAGTTTATTCAAAAGTAAACCCTATTGGGCCAAACAGGATTTCCTCCTTAATAAGCATTTCTAAAACGACACTTTTAAAGATATACTTAGAGCGCAGCAAAAAACAAAATGCAAAGAGGCCTTTACTGGATAAGTAGAAGAAGCACGCCGCCTAAAGGTGGTAGCGTCACAGTAGGTACCCTCATTAATTGTTTTCTGAAGAGGAAGGGAAAAGGAGTCGTGCAGAGCTCTGGGCACAAGCCAAAGGTTGCTGCCCCTCCCCTTTGGGCCATTTTCCTTGCTGGGAGAGACCGTCGCTTCAGCCTGTCCCACTCGCACGCACCCAGTACAGTCGTCTTCTTTTTCGGCTCGTCCCCTCTGCCGGCGCCATGCTCGGCCTCCAGCTCCTCTTGCTGGATCCGAGCCTGTTGCAGGATCCTCCGGGAGAGCTTCTCGTCCACATACTCGTCTTCCTCCCCGCCACCGCAGCCATGCTTCCCCGCTTTGCCCCGTCGTTTCACCCGCGTGGTGGGCTTCACCGCATCGCCCTGGATGATCTGTTCCGCCAGCGACACGTTCGCCGCTAGCCCCGTTCCACCAGAGCCTCTCGGTCGCTTAACTTTAGGCATGATCCCAACCGGAGTGCTACACGTGTGAGGCCGGGCAGAGGCTACAGCGCATGTGCGCCCTCAGAACACGGCTTTGCGACCATAGAGTTTGCGACAACCAAGGATGTTAAACAGTTCCTGCTCAATGGGAATCTCTCGTTTCTTAAAGGGGCAGGCGGCCTATTTTTAGGTAGTTAGGTTAGGTAGGTAATATGGCGCTATAAAATAATGTAAAAGATAGTTGTACACATTCGTTTGTCGTTTGCAATCCCAAACAAACTAACAAGTAAGTACAGACAGACAGACAACCCAAAGAATTCGATCTGCATACAGATTTGGGAAGAAACTCAATTGAACACAGGAGTAAACATGATTTGCAAGTAAACATGTTAACGATTGCACTGAACGTGTTGCCTTCGCATTTTAGACCTAGTTTGTTTACAGCTCTAATTTATGCATTTCTGCTCAGATGTAAATTCCAACAAGGCTTTCTCTCTGGAAACTGTAGGATTACAGCCTTACTGAAGCAATAGCGATGAATAATAGTTCATCGGATGCACCTACCACCTCAGGTACAGCACTATCCTATGCGTGTCTACCCAGAAGTAAGTCTCATTGTGTTCAACAGGGTTTAGTCTCAGGAATAGTACAGTGTAGAATTGCAGTCCTTAGTCCACGCATCCGCCACCATAACAAGAAAAGCCAGCTAGTCTCTTGAGGTGTGATCGCGTACACTTTTACTCGGATGCAAGTGCCATTATGTTAAGTGGGGCTTACTTCCTAAACAGTGTGTTTCGGCTTATCTGCAACCTTGCGCGATATTTCTTAAGCGGCAGGCTTGATTGAACTTTATGAGTCGACAGTATTTCCAAGCATTAGAAATCAGGTTGCACGGCTCCCTCGCTTCGCTAAAGTCTCTGCCCTCGGCGAGTTCTGCGTTCCCTACGAGGGACTCTAGCAAGAGGCTCATTCTGGATAGGACCTTCCCACAGTTCTCTCGCTTACGTCACTTCCTGTCTGCTTTGGCCTGAGCGAGTACAGGTCGTGGAAGGCGAGGCTGTCTGTTGTTTCGGCTCACGGAGACCTGGTAGACTGACCGTTCTGCGGGAACTAACCCAGCCCCACGCGGACACCGCTGGAAACATGGGAGTCACCTGGTACGACATGTTGATGCCCTGAGGGCCTCAGTGGTGCATTTTGGCTTGGAATTTTATTTTATTTGTTAACGAATATATTTTTGCAGTGCGTGTTGCAATTGGGTGCCTGCTGGGAGGCGAACGTACAGGGTTTAGAAGTTGGGGGAAGGGCGTGGAACTCGAATGTGTGAACGACGTGCCTCCAGTAGGTGTCTTAGGTTCTGTCACCGGTGTCTTAAGCCCCTGGAGCCGTGGAAGGCAGCCGGCAAAACGCCTCGCGCGAATAGCTGTAACAAGCTGACTTGACTATACGTCGGTTACCTGAATAGGCTGCGTCTCCGGTAAAGGAGAGACGGTATAGTTCTAGAGTCAGTACGGAATAGTACTAGAGTGAAACGAGATGAGACCACCTTGCGCCAGGATGGAATGGAAACAGTTGTGCTGAATATGGTTAGGTAGCTAGCTATATTCTGCCTGGGTTGCGCCAACCTGTTCTGTAGAACCGCTACAGCAGGCTTTGGGTTGACAGCATTTGGTTGTTGCAGCTGCTTCTCCAGCAGGAGCTCACCCATGCACAGGCGGTGGGCTGGCCTTTGCGCGTGTGTGCCACAGCAGTTGAATATCACTGCTTTGTATTTGCCATTTTATTCTCGCCAAGGCTGAGCTTTTGCACATTAAAAAGGATAGGGAGTAAAAGTGCACAGGGCAGAGTGGGGGAACAGTTTGTGTTCTAGCATAGCAGGGAGTTTGTCCACATGAGCGGATATAATGCCCTCATGCTGGCTGTCCTTAAAAGTTCTTTCAGTTTTGGCTTGCCACTAGAATTTTTAAAAAGTGGGTGCTGAGCACATGTTTTTGGGCTCCACCAATGAGAAGTCCCTTTTTCCTTTCTGGCTCCTTCACCTTCAGTGGTGATTGTACCTGAGCAGAGTCTTGGCTGCACGCCTCAGTAATTGAGATGGTTTCGATGGAGTGTATTTGGTATAAACCAGTGTTTCTCAAATGGCAGATCAGGACCCACATGGTGGGTCACAACCTGATGTTAGGTGGGTTGTGGAAAGCTGGGAGCAGTCATCTTGGAAGTTGCAGCCCTTACTCTTGCTATAGTCCTTTTGTGAGGTTGAATTTGCAAGTGAGTTTTTTTAAATTTTGTTTTCAGTTCAGTGTTTTTACTTTAATTTTTTGTCCTAATTTTGCTTTCTATCAGGGATGTTTCACAGTTGTGCAAATGCTGTACATGCCAGTTTGCATTCCAGGAGTATTTTATTATTTCACAATGATAGCACTTCCGGTCTGATGATGTGACTTCCTGCTGTGACATCATTTCTAGGTTAATGACGTCACTTCTGATGGGACCCGACATGAGTGCCATTCTAAAAACTGGGTCCCAATTTAAAAAGTTTGAGAACTACTGGTATAAACTATATCAGCAGGCAGAGTTTTCAGCTATGTTATGTACGTAGTTCACACAAGTAGAACTGTGTGTTTCTCCACTAATATCCCATTACAAAAAATTCTACTAGATACTCATAATAGTCTGTTCATAGTGGCATACTGTTTGTGCCAGCAATAACCAATGCCCATCTGAGAGAGTGGGGTCTTCCACTTTTCAGTCTGCCTTAATTGTGTAATGCTTAACTGTCTCGTGATCACATAAGTACTACTATTTATAAGTCTTCCTTTATACAGTACTGTAATTACAGCAATGACTTTAGTCATAAAGACTGTATTTGTGTATTTCACACCAGTATAGAAGCCTCAGCATCAGAACTTTTGACATTTGATATAATAGAATGTGTTAGCTCTTCCATATTGGTTTACTCTACATAAATAGAGCTTCAGTGTATTCATTATTTGAATTTTTAGATGTTGTTCAGAACACCTGGATAACTGATGTGATATTGTACTGATATGTACAGTCCTGTACAAAAAGGGCTGAATTCAGCAGTAGAGTATCTACATTCCATGCAGAAGGTCCCAGCTTCAATTGTCAGTATCTCCTGTGAGCATGCTTGCATATGCATTTGTCCTGCTCTTTGAAAGAAGCTTGTCCACCCAGATCTAGGAACAAAACCTGAGGCTACCTAGTAGTTTCAAAGTTAGGCCGCCAAGCAAAACTCAGTTCTGAATCTATTCCTTGTATAATATTCTTGATTCAATGTGATGGTTCAGACATAGTGCCAAATTATAGTTTGGTGCTTCATAAATGAGCTGTCAGGGTGCCTTGGGCTTGGGTACTCCTCATCATTATGCATGGCAGTAACTCAAACCAGAATTCTAAAAGGTTTGTGAGTCATGACTTACCCTTACTTACAGAAGCCATGCTGATTCTCTATCAGAAAGTCTTGTTCTTCTATGTGTTTTAAGATTTTATCTTTGATGAGGCTTTCCACCACCTTACCTGGAATAGATTTAGATTGTATGCCCCTTGGGGAAAAGAGCCAATCTCTTTATTATTGGTAATTTGTAAGGCATTGGGTATGTTGATGGAGATAATGCAAATATGGGTTTGCTTGGGCCGCACATAAAGTGGATAGTGATTTAACTGTGATTATGTGGCTTTGGGTCTTTTTTGTTGGAATATTTTCTCCTATGTTAGTGTTTCTCAGATGCCAGTAGCAGAGGGGAAAAGTGTCCAGCAGACAGTTGAAATACTAACAAGAAAACTTGAACTACTTGGAGCAGAGAAACAGGGGACTTTTTGTGTAGATTGTGAGACCTATCACACTGCAGCTTCCACAATGGGCAACCAAGGTCAGCATATATATTTCTAAAATAATTTGTGTATTTGTGTTCCTTCAGAAACTGTAATAACTGATGATTAGCTGCTCAACCATTCAAAGAAAAGAGTTTATCCCTTTTTTCTGGCATTGATGATAATGCTTTAATTTTGTGTAGTATGTAATTATTGAATCTGCTTTATTGTGTAGTTGTAGCGTAGAAGAGGTATTAAGGAACTCCTATCTGATGAATGGCTATCTTGTTATTTACTTCCTTGTTATACACTTACATATCCACACGCACACACACACACACACACACACACACACACACACACACACACGTAAAGTTTTGTATAATGGTTGGAAACAAATTACCATTTAACTGATTTCTCGTACTATAAGAGATACTCATATAAGAGTTTAATTTAATGTCCCATATGTGGCTAACTTTGCATAACCCATTAAAATATTTTCTTTTGATTAATGGAATCTTCTGCTTTCTTCATTTCCATTGGCAGTATGTTTTTAGACTTTACAGATGTAGGTGACATCATAGCAGGATAAGGGAAAGGAATTGTCTTGCCTAGTTTCCTTAACAAAATTGAAAATGCGCAGGTCCCCCCCCCCCTTAATTTCTGGGATATGGCTGTAAGAGCCTTGAAATTGGCAATGCATGTTTGAGTTTTCTTGTGAATGACTCATTCATCTCTCTAGGGGTCAGCAGTGAGTTAAGGCACCCATTCCATTGTCTCACAACTGTGAATTTGGCTGGTTTCATAGTTACTTGCACAGAATATGTTATTTTTGCTGTTCCAAAATAAGACTTGCCTTACTCAGCTTTTTCTGAGGAGAAAAGTAGAAAGTCCTGCTAAGGCTGCAGCTCTACGCATCCTCATGTAGAAGTAAGTCCTATTGAATTCAGTGTGATTTACTTCTTAGTAGACATAAATACAATAGAATGCACTGTAAGACACTCTAAGCATATTTAGACAATCACAGGAGGCTGCCTTGGACTGATAGCCCAATATCCCTCTGTGCTAGCAGAGTGTGCACTGCCAGCAAAGACTGTTGCCAATAAAGCAGTGGTTCTCAAACTTTTCTCACTGAGACCCACTTTTTAGAATGACAGCCTGTCTGGGACCCACTGGAAGTGATGTCATGGCCGGAAGTGTGGTTACTGTGACACCACAGCCTGCAGTTTTCCTGAGAATGAGGCAAAAAGTTGGGTTATTTCTCAGCCATTTCCCAAGTTGGGTTATTTACTCAGCAAAGTAAATCAGAAAGAAAAAAAGCCTATTTACCAGCTGGACACAAGCAAAATAACCACTACACACAGCCCTCCCACTTTCCAGTGTCCCATCTTCCCATATTTTCAGTGATGGCTATGCTAGCTGCTCTGCAACCCACCTGAAATTGGCTCCCGACCCACAGCTTGAGAAACACTGCCATTAAGCATGTTACAATCACACAGAAACTACATAGTAGCACCAGTAGGAAGGCCTGTACTGTCCTGCTGGCACCAGTGTAGGCCTCAACGCATGCCAGAAAGGTAAACTTGGGAATGGGGAAGGGGAAGGAGGGGAAGACGTGGGTGGATCAGACTTGGGAGGGAGGCAATATTGGCGGCTGCTATACATACCATATCCTGTCCCCCTTCCCAAGCCAGATTCACTGACATGAAGCAATGGGGACTCGCACCAAGAATTTAGCAGGCGCAGATCTAAGTGGCCCTTTGTGGCATTTGGGGCTTACCCCAGAGCAAGAAAACAAATGTTCCCTTACTTTGAGAAGCCCAGCATTCCAACAACCCTCACAGGATGCAGCGGCACACATGGTGGCACCACTGCATTGGTGTGGAGAAGGTTGGATAGGATTGGGCTGTGAGTCACACCATTGGTCCATCTATCCCCATATTACCTATGACCAGGGGAAGCGACTCTCCAAAGAAAGTGTCTCTTCTCTGCCCTAAGTGAAGATGCTAAGGAATGGAATTGAATATCGTCATTGAAAGCATCTGCTCCACCACTGAACAAGGGCCTCTCTTTCCCAAGGAAACTTGAAGTTGCTTCTCAGTAAACATATATAGGGATCAAGTTGCATGCATCAGTTTAATCGAGAAGGAAACTCTTTTGAATAGAGAGTTTTTCTCTCTCTTAGTTAAAGTTCTTGGGGTCATTCAATGAAATTTCTGGCAGTAGATTTAGAGTTGGTATTGCATTGTGGCTAAGAGACTTAGCCATGAACTGGGAACTTCCTAGTTCAAATCTCACCTGTCTCTGCCACAAACTCACTAGCAGCCCAATCCACGCAGCTGTGAAGAATTATGGGAAATCAACTTGTTCTCGGTTGCAGGCCTGATTCCATCTTGGCCAGAGTTAGGTAAGGAAGAAGGACTCATAAAACAATTGGTGCAGGAGGTGTTAACTTTTGGCCTGGCCGTTATCAGAAGATGGTGAGAAAGAGAAGGGAGGAAAGTTCTCCCAAGGCCGGATGGCCAGATGGCCCGCCCTAAAAATGGCAACCAGCTGCAGTAAATCTCCTGATGAGTCCCTTTTGATGTTAAGCAGAATAGCAATTAAGGAAAACCTGGGACTGTTGTGAGCTATAAGAATCTCTATGCAACTGACTGAATCATTCAGCCCCTGACTGGGGACTGTTTCAGACATGCTGTTTTGGAACCCGAATTGATTCAAGCTGACATTGCGCAATGAGGAACATCCAGCTATGTAAAGTATCTTAGTGACAGCCTGTGTTAAAAGCCTGTAAGCTTAGCATGAATTAGCTTTGTTGTTTTAATTTCTACTATACCGGTATTACCTAGTCTGTTCTTTGTAGCCAAGTTTGGATGTGTTAACTTCCTACAATAAAACTTTTCTTTGTTGGAACTATCTGGGAGTACGTTTGTATTCTGTCCGGGGATAACCCAAGGTGCTGGCTAAATCCAGAGGATGCTACCCAATTTGTTGTACTCCAGGTGGGCTCTGAGGAAGGGTTGAAAGTCAGGCATCTGCCTGGACTTTGTTGAAAAGATTTCTGCCTTCCTCGGGCCTGCCTTTGACAGCAGCTATGCAGTTGTGCTGACACAGCTTCCACTATACCCTGCTGGAGGTCTCCTTGGGGTAAGGAGGCTTTTGTCCCCTTTCCATGAGGTAAGCCCAGCAACTGAAATTGGGCAACTCAGGTCTGCACCAACTCAATCAGCTGGTGCAAGTCTTTGTGGCTCTGTGGAGGAGGATCAGGCCCAGGAAAGGGGGTTGGATTCTGCATGTGTTGCTGCCACCAAACCTCACCTCCTTTCCAGGCCCAATCCACCCATTCTCTCATCTCCTCCCCATTCCACTCTACCCCTGCCTCTTCCACGCCATGCGTTCGACTTACCTGCTCCTGTAGGCCTCCTGACATCCACTGGCACTCACTGGAATGCTCTAGCCTTCCCACTAGACGCAGACAGCTAGCGCTGCCGCAAAGCACTTTACAGCTGCTTTGTTCACCCTGCACTGGCGGTATAAGTGGCATAGTTAATTTATGGAATTCACTGCTGCAAGATGTCCACTAGCACTAGTCTTTAAAAGGCACTGTGACAACCTCTTCCAGATGGCTCTATGTGGTACCTTCAGATTCAAAAGCTTGAAGCCATTTCATACTATTTTTTTAGGGAGGGGCGGTTAGATAAGATGAATGATTGTTATTTTTATAGTACTTCAACCAGTTAACAGAGAATTAAATACAAGTTGCTGCCTGCAGTCTGAAGTATTGGTATAAGAGGAAAGGATATTGAAGGGCAAAATGAGAGATCAGAGATGGTGTAAAAGTGATCAATCATTGATTCAAGTCTCTATAAATGTTCTTGTTTGATTTTGATGAGGCTTTAAAATATGAAATAGCAAATAAATGTTCGGGGAGGGGGGCATTCTTTTAGTATTAAAAGGAGCAAAGAATAAAAGGATAGCAAAGAGCAGAGAATAAAGAATTTCCAGAGGAGGGGGAAATTGAAGGCAGGAGAAGAAAAAAATGATGGTGTAACATAATGAAAAGCCAGCAGGGAAAACTGAAGAATAGGAAATCAGCAAATGAACACCCCCCCCCACCTCTTTGAAAGATTCCATCAAATGTTGGACTAAGCATCTCATTTGGAATGACTGACTAGTAGATGGACAAGGGAAGTGATATTTCTCTGGATAATGATTAAACCCACGGCCTCTTCTGCAGTCATTTCAATTTCCTTGTTAAAGTGGCTGGCTTAAACACATGGATGGTTTTCGGATTTCCTTCTTTCAGGTAACCCTTTTCAATACATGTTTTAAATACATAATACATGCTGAGCTGTGTGCCATGTTGCTCTTGCAGTGGATTCTGGGGCATGTGCTAATGAGCAGTGTGAGTTCATGCTGAGAGCTTGGGTCTTACAGTTGCCCATGCACCCTAGAACAGTGGTTCCCAAACTGTGGGTCGCGAACCAATTTCAGGTGGGTCACAAAGCAGCTAGAGCAGCCATATTGAAAATATGGGAGGATGGGATGCTGGAAAGGGTATGTGGTTGTTTTACTTGTGTCAAGGTTGTAAATTGGCTTTTTTTCTCTCTGACTCACTTTGCTGTTGGAAAATGGTTGAGAAATAACCCAATTTATTGTTGTATTCCCAGGAAAGCAGCAGGCTCTGGTGGCATTTCAGGCCATGGCATCACTTCTGGTGGATCCCAGACAGATTGTCATTCTAAAAAGTGGGTCCCAGTGCTAAAAAGTCACTGCCCTAGAACATACTGTACACTTTGTTGGGGCTATATACCGCAAGGGAAAATTAGACTCATGGTTTTGCAAGCTGACTTTCAGAGATGCTTGCATTTTGTCATTGAGGAACCCTTTGACAAACATCCAAAACACCAGGATTCCCTGAAACATAATGCGAAAATCAGGAAATTGAACCATTAAAAATGTGGGCTTAGGTTCATCAGTATTTTTTTTTAAGGCTTTGGTTCAGCTTCAGTTCAGATGCACTACTGTGAAAAGTGGTTCAGGAACTGGTTCAGATACATTGAACCAATTTAAGGTAAATACAAACATACAGGATAATATCAAGCTATTTTGTGTGTAGCATAGTTGTATAACAAGAATAGAGTGATGTGTCTCACTTCAGAATTTTTAAAAAGTTCCTTAAAACTGTTTACTTTTGAACATGTTTTAACAAACAAAATTGATGCAACCTGGAAAATAAAATCTGAATTATACAATTGAAACCTAGACGCGTGATTACTGAGCCTCTTAATTGGAACATCCCTCCCTCCCTCAGGGTTCAGTTCAAGGCAACCATGAACTTTTAGTTTCTGATTCAGTTCCAGGTTGCTAGAACAAATTACTCCAAACCACCCTCGGTCTCCTGGGGTATGTGTGGAGTCTCTGGTGACAGTTACTTCTCTCAAAGACGGTAACACTTTGAGGTTGTAGAAGACCTCTGGCATCTCTTGTTGACAGTATCTCAAGTAGGAGGGCTGAGCCCAGGCATAAGGAAAGAACCTTCAAATCCCACTCCATCTGAATGGCAGCAGAGACCCTGCAGAGCTTCTCTTGTCTGCACCTCAGCCCTTCACTTCTATTTATCTGTACCTTTTTGGCTTCACATTTCAGTAGTTGAGATACTTTGTGTAATAGGAGAACTCCAGCAGTTGTTCTGGTGCTTTTTCTTCCTCTATAATGGTAACTATTTGACATTTGACTGAGACACAGCATGTGCAGGAGTGAGTCAGTGACCCCAAAACTCTGACTACAAGGTCATTGTGGTTAGAATCCAGCTTTGGGCAGATGTGCTAGCTAACTATATTTGTTTGGTACATTTTTTTATCCCACCTTTCTTCTAAGATAGCCTTTCTCAAATTGTGGGCCAGGACCCACTTCATGGGTCATGACCCAATTTCTGGTGAGTCCCACAGAGTCTCCAGTGAAAACACAGGTAATAAAAGATCAGATAATTGCTTCAAGTCCTGAGGCTATTCAACAGATGGCTGTTAACTGCCCCACAAAGAGCTGACCTCCTGCAGTTTGCAAGCTTGTGTAAATATAGGGGCATAAATGTTTCAGTGTTCTTTTTTTTCTGGTGTTTTTTCCCCAAGTCCATCAATGACAGTAGTGGGGTCAGGTGAAGGCTGGCCACATATTCATTAGGGCTGTCTCATTATGTGAAATGGATCAAGGTTTTTTTTGCAAATAAAATTATTATTTCTTTCTAGATCATCATTTTTTTAAAAGTCTGGTAAAGCTAGGTGGGTCATGACAGAGTGTCATTTAAAAAAGTGGGTCCCAGTGCTAAAACGTCTGGGAGCCACTGCTCTAAGAATCTCTGTGTGGTATACAGGATCTCTCCACATACAGACACAAACCTATGAGGCAGTTTAGACTGAGGACACAATCCTAACCTGGAGTTAGGCTGGCACAGTTAGGCCAGCAATGTTTGGCCAGCACAAGGGACACTGTAAAGTTTGTTTGGACCACTGTCTGAGTCAGAAAAGCCAGCACACAGATGTGTATCATCTTCCCTGACTCCGAGAGTGGTTCAAACATACTTTACGGTTCAAACATGCTCCTTGTGCTGACCAAACATTGCTGGCCTAACTGTGCTGGCCTAACTCCAGGTTAGGCTTGCTCCCTGAGAAAAAGTTCGTGGCTCAGGCTCACTCCATGAGATTCATGGCTGTGCAAGGATATTAACCTGCGCTTCCCTAGTTCCAGTCTGACATGCAAGCTGTGCACTGACTGCTGGTGCTAAGAAGGGAAGGGGGATATTTGTACACCAGAGAGGACCACTCTGCCAAAGTTTTGTAGCTTAGTCTCCCTGTTTTTCAAGGATGGATCCCAGTATAGAGGCTTGTATACAGTACATTCAAAGCATCACAGAAAGGATTGATGGCGTTTGGAAGAGGAAAAAAACCTGTGTATTACAGCTAAAAGGAATATTTGAGTATGTAGGTTGCCATGTTCCAAGGGTCCTGGCATGAGCAACAATAACTTAAGAGTACTGCATATAATATCTCATGAAAATAGTGTTGTAGGGTTGTGTTAAATACAGTTTTAAAGCCTAACTCTCTTCTGGCTTAATTTGAGAAACATTAAGGGCACAATCCTAACCTGGAGTTAGGCTGGCAGAGTTAGGCCAGCAAGGTTTGGCTGTCACAAGGTCCACCGTTACGTATGTTTGGACCATTCTCAGAGTCAGAGAGGCCAGCACACAGGTGCACTCCAACCTCCGTGACTCCAAGAATGGTCCAAACATGCTTTACACTGGCCCTTGTGCCAGCCAAACTTTGCTGGCCTATCTGTGCTGACCTAACTCCAGGTTAGGATTGCACCCTAAAAAGAGGTCTTGCAGCTTGATAGGGAGTGGTATTGGGCCTGCTGAAAGGAAAACCTTTTGAAAGTATCTGGCATGCATGTTTATGGCACTTGGCATTGAATGGGTCTTATTTGGGAAAACAAATATTGATAGATTTTTCCATTAGAGCATTGTGTTGCTTATAGAAGAAAATATTAATGGCCTAAAATCAGAGGAGCTGTTCTTTCTCAGGGGTGAAACCCCCAGAATTTTACCTAATAACCACACCCTGGGTAAATAAACATGCCAAATCTGAATCTTGAAGCTATTTGCCTGTGCTAATGCTAGGAAGTGAGGAAAAAGTTGGGGGAAAGGGACTTCTTTTTTCTTTGCATTAATATGACCAAACAAATTTTGGTTAGCTGTTTCCAGCATATGTAGTGTTAAGGTCATTAAAACATAAGTACAGAAGGGATATTCTTGTTGCTTCTGAGTGAAACTTGGATGAGTCCTTGAAGTAGGGTTACAATTTGACTTTCTCCAGGATTGGACTCCTCTTGGTGCTGTGTAAAACATGCCTATGTATATTTCATGTACTAGGCATATTGATACCTAGTGCAAAATGTGGCATCTAGAGAATTGTGACTCTTTGTGACTGATTAAATGAAAAATAAGTCAGCAAGTTGCTATTCTTTACTGTTGAAGGACAAAAACCCAGAAATGTGTCAGCAGTCCCTGAATTCCAAAATTTAGGGGTGGAGAGTGAGCGTGCTTTAGTACCCTAAAGAAGTCCCAGTTCTTCTCCTATGACCACCATTCACCATTTCTTGTCCACTTAGCTAAACTATTAGGTTGTGCTGTCTTGCCTAAATTTTTCCTTCCCTCTCTCTCCTTTAAGAAAAAATCATACACCTTGGAAATAAAATTTAATCAAATTAACTAATGCCATTTTAATTTGCATTATTTACTCTGAATACAGGATGCATGTGAACTTTGTAGTCAACATTCATTCAACTACTGGGTGCATTTTTTTTCTCGCATTCTTTTGGACCACTCCGGTCTTGGTGACTACCATATGTCTTGCTGTGAGTTCCTCTGAAATGTGACCATGTTGCTATAAGTCTGTGAATGGCACAGTGATTTCTTGCATCCTTCTAGCGTTTCTACATGTAGACCTATACAGTACTCTTTTACACACACATATGGTAAGGAAGTTGCAGTGGCAGCTTATAACATAGGCAGCATATGTCACACAGCTGAGACTTGCTTATCTTTCAGGGACAGCATTGCAAGAAAGGATATACTGTACTATACTGCAAGGAGAGATTAAACACTCCCTTTCTCACCTTCTGTTAACACCTCTTTCCTCCCTGTCTCCTCAACAACTCATTTTATTTGTATCTTTTCATTACTGGGGTGTGTAGATCTTATTGAATGAACAGAGCCTATGTGAATTTTCTCTAATAGCATATTTCAGCGATGGTAAAGATGTTCTATTGTTAGATAATAGTTGAATTTCTTCACTTCCCCACAAAACACTCCATCTCTCAAACCTTAAGTGGATTAAGTGGATGCTTAAGTGGATGTATTGCTGTTTGAATAATATACCCTGGAATGAAGAAGTGTTAATTTACCTCAGGATAGTGGGTTTGTAAGCAAAATTGCAACTAGTGCAACATCAAAAGTTAAGGAATAATATAGAGATTCAGTAACAGATCAGTGGTTTGGAAAAAGGGACAAAGAAAGATGGAACAGATGTTTCATTTTAAAGCATATAACAGGGAAAGAATATCCTTCTCTCAGCGAAATAATGCTGCTCTTGTTTCAGGGCAGGCTGCCAAGCTGATGTACGTGATGCACAATTCCGAATATCCCCTCAGCTGTTTCGCTCTCTTTGAAAATGGCCCCTGCCTCATAGCTGATGCCAACTTCGACATCCTTATGGTGAAACTGAAAGGCTTCTTTCAAAATGCCAAAGGGAACAAGATAGAAAGCCGCGGCACCCGGTACCAGTACTGTGATTTCTTGGTGAAGGTTGGCACTGTGACCATGGGGCCCAGTGCCCGTGGAATATCTGTAGAGGTAAGAATATCCCTGAAATATGGGAAATGTAAACCTAATCTTAGGCATTGGCATGAGGTAATATTTTATATAGTCCCACTTCAGGCACAGCACATAGCCATGTGCTTTCCTGTGCACATATACATATTGTTTAACATGGATAATAACAGAAAGATGCGTAAGCACATAAATGAGGTGTGCGCTTCCCATACTTATTTAGGGTTGTTACATTGGGTGTATGTATGGATGCTTAGACTGACGCATCACACTGCCTTGTATGCAGTGATGTCATTCAGGGGGAACGGACCAGAACAGGCATTCCGGATCCTAACGGGCTCCGTGGCTGCTTCTGGGTTTTTTTTGTTTGTTTTTTTAAACATTTGAATTTGAACTCAAAAGTGAGTTCCTGTTCCTAAATCATTTGAATGACACCACTGCTTGTATGTGCAGTGTGAGAGAAGTATTGATGCATCTGTGTATCTGCGTATATGATAATTGAGCTGTGAGTGTGTGAACCAGTCTAAACCCTATGATAAAAGAAACATAACCTGTCATTTGTTTACATGGCACCTCTGGTAATGTAATCATCTAGATAGGTTATACTTTTTTAATACTTTAAGACACATGAATGTCATTTAACTTTTTTATTTGCCTGTAAACTGCTTTGGGAACTTTATGTTGAAGAGCGGTATATAAATACTTTTTGATTTTGATTTTGATGAATGTATTTTTCTTATTGTATTTGTATCCCCCACCCCTTCCTCCAGTGAGGTCAAGCCATACATATACAACTGCTTTGAATATCCCTGTAGAAATGTGGGGTAAACATCAATAAATAACTCCTCCTGTTTATATCAGTAACTATCTCCTCCTGTGTACCTATGCAATAGTCCCATGATGGTAAGGTATCCCAATGTGCTTCTGTTGACTACTATACATCATGCTGGATATCTTTGTCCTTGAACATCCCTATACGTACATAACAAGAGACCTGCTGGATCAGGCCAAAGGCCCATTTAGTCCAGCTTTCTATATCTCACCAGTTGCTTTTTGGAGATCACAAGATACCTATATCCCAGGGGGTTTCAAATTGGGGCATTTCAACACTCCAGCCTGCAAACCTCTGCTTCTTTCCCCAATGTTGCAGGATGGGGGAATGGCAGTGACGTGATCAGCACAATTGTGCCTCTGCTGGCTACAGAATGGAGCCTGGGGGTCTTACCACTGCCTGCCTTGGTGTGTGTGTGTGTGTGTGTGTCCTATGGACCCCTCTGCAGGGTTCCCTGTGCGTCAGAAATGTTTTAAAAAATGATTGCAACTTACTTCTGGTTTGCGATTGCAAAACTGGAAGTGGATCGTGATTGTTTTCTTAAAAACAATTTCTTTAAAACAGTGCTGGAGTGGAATGGTTCAGGTCCTAGAGATGGGTGGGGATGGTGGCTGCAGCTAATGCCACATACTATGTCCCCCCCCAGGCCTGAAAGACCAACATGGGGTGGCCCGGATTTGCACTAGCAATATCACTGGTGTACATCTGACTAGCTTCATAGAAGCTGCTAGGGCCTTACCCATGGTAAGGGGGCAAATATCCCCTTCCCCTAGGAGACTTCCAGCATCCTGTATTCCCATACAGGAGGCTGCACTGGCCTTGCAGGATCAAAGTGCAGGATTATCATTAGGATTGGGCTGAAGTTTTGTATTTTTTCACTTTGATTTTTTTTAATCCTAAATGTAAGAAGCTTATGTTAGCTGGGTCATAAAGGGAAAAACCAGAGGGGTTTTTTTTTAATCCACCTCTTAATATTTGGTTCCAACTGTAATTGAACACCTACAGATGGGCCTGCAGGAAAGGCTAGAATGCAACACAGCTGGATGTGTATTCCAAGAATTGAATACTTATATATAGTGCGAAAATTAAATGCAATATTAGGATTTGATCATATTTTTGCTGCAGAAAGCTCATTTGGTATAATATTTATGTTCTTTGAATTTTGGCTTGACAAACCAGACAATCAGGCTTTTTATTTCAACAACACTTCCCGAAGGCCTAATCCAGTGTGCAGATGAAACTTTCCAGTGAACAAGATATGCTGCCTTTGGCTCTGAATCTTGATAACTCATCAAAATGCACTTGAGAGGATATAATTATCAGCCCGTTTGTGAGCTGTTTGTGCCAACTTTTGGGTATGGTTTTGATTTTTAAGCAGGGCTAATCCAGTGCCTATGGAAAACTGAGGGTGGTTTGCGCACAACCTATTACAGCCCTTCCTTACTGATTTGCAAAGTTAAGTCTTAAGCCCTTTTTGTGCAAGAAGTACCAATTAAAACAAATGATGGTGTGGCTTAGAGTTCTGCAATGATTTTGAGGATCCAGTGTGGCATTTCAGTAAAAATCTCTCTAACTGAAAGGCTATGCATTTATTTTGCTATGTAAATACTCCTTTGCCATGTAATTTTGTCAATAGTATGGGCATCGTATATCATAGGGAATGCTGTCTTCCCTGTGTTCCCTGTGTTCCATCACTATCTATATTGGCTGAGAACTGTCTCTTGACAATATCCCATCTGCCAAGTGTTAACAGTGGAGATCTAAAAAGAGAGGGGGGAGTGTCAAGGTTTTTTCTTTACCTGGCAGTTTCCCAGCTTTGGAACTATTTTTTTTTTCTCAGAAGCTTGCCAAAGTCCAAAGCTGATCTAAATCAAGAAGTAATCAAAGGGTTGTTGTTGTTTTTTGAGCAAACATTGTGTTACTGTTACCTAATGTGGTAATTTTGGTTTTATGCTTTTATTTATATTGCATATTTTTAAAACCAATTTGAAATGTTACTATGAATATGCCAATATACTTTCTGTATAGTGATACCTCCCTTTGTCTCCCAAACTCTTCTGCTTGCTTTTGTAATATAGTCAAACTAGCCGGGTAACAAATTATCCCAAGCTTCTAGGTGACCCCAGAAACTATGGATTTGACATTAATGTCGGCCGTTTTCGAGTATTTTTACATGGCACCCCCTTCACACCCCTACCCCTAGGGGTGCTAGGGGTGTCGTCCCCCCCCCACAATATTTGTTGCCAGACCATAAGGCATACGTGTACCAAGTTTGGTGTCAATCGCTCCAGGCGTTCCGGCAGGCCATGGGGGACGTTTTATTTTGCACCCCTTTGCACCCACCCTGCCGATGGGTGCCAAACCCAGACTCTAACGGCGTTGGGAGTGTTGCCGCTTGTTTCGGCGACCCCGGAAACTACGGATTCAACACCGATATTGGCCATTTTTGCTCATTTTTACGTGGCACCCCCTGTGCACCCCCACCCCTGGGGGTGCCAGGGGGGGTGCCCCCACAGCGTTTGTCACCAGGCCGAAAGGCATACGCGGACTGAGTTTGGTGCCAATCGCTCCAGGTGTTCCAGCGGGTCATGGCGAACATTTTGTTTCGCACCCCTTTGCGCCCCCCACACTGATGGGGGCCGAACCTGGACTCCAACGGCGTCGGGAGCGTCACCGCTCATCTCGGCAACCCCGAAAACTACAGATTTGGCGCCAATATCAGCCGTTTTCGATCCTTTTTACACGGCACCTCCTGCGCACCCCCACCCCTGGGGGCGCTAGGGGGTTCATACCCCCCAGTGTTTGTCGCCAGGCCGCAAGGCATCTGTGTGCCGGGTTTGGTGCGTGTCGCTTCAGGCATTGCGGAGCCTATGTGGAACGAACATACACACTCTCTCTCTCTCTCTCTCTCTCTCATTCTCCTTTATATACCGTAGATAGATACTGCAGTCATTACTATATAGTAAAACTTGATTATAGCTAGAATCTGAGAGCAGCACCTTGCATGTACTTTCACCATTCTCATTTTTCCCCCAGTGATCTTTTCAGTTTATCACATGGCAAATAACTTCTTTACCCTGCCTCCAAGGAATGGTGGAGCTCTTCAGTGTACTTTGTACTCTGAGAGAGGTTGGGATGAGAAAGCTAGTAGTTATTGTTGACTGTGTCATGCTTCAGAACTTCTGTTTTTGTTGTCAGGTGGAATACTGTCCGTGTGTAGTAGCCAATGACTGCTGGAACCTCTTAATGGAGTTCATGCAAAGCTTCATGGGAAGTCACACTCCTGGAATCCCTTCTGTGTTCAGCAACAAGCATGATGGTATCTACAGCACAGCTGACACAATGGTTCAGTACATGGAACTCTTCAACAAGATTCGCAAGCAACAGCAAGTGCCTGTCGCAGGGATCCGATAATGAAGGCTTTGTAAGGCGAGCATCCACTTTCCAGAATAATCTGTTGGTGCAGCAGTTTCATCCCATTTCACCAGATAACAGTTGTTTCCTATTCCAAGTATAGTCTTTTGTCTCCCCAAGCGAAGTAGAATTGGGTGTCTCAATGTAATGGCATACTTTGCCTTGTCCTACTGCCTGGGTGCCTGGCCTTTAGCTCTTCAGGTGATGGAATGGGGATGAGAGATGAAGAACTGTTCTCCTGCAATAGCACATAAGTTCAAATTATGTGTACATAAGAGGATAATCTTCTTTGGGTATCTCTCTGTTTATATGAAAGACCTTTAATATGACATTAAATAAAAGAGCTTTGTTTTCATATATTTTGAATTTTAGATGCATTCTTTTAACATAATTTATCCTCAGATATGTTGAAGGTTTTGTTCTCTGGGTGGAAAGTTAATACTCCTATTGAAACAAACAAAAAACTGTCGGAGTTCTAGCTAAGGACCTATGTCAGGTTAGCATCCCAATTAGTACTTCTATTGTTGGAAGTTCCCTCATGAATGGAAGGACCTCTTTCACTTGTGCAAGTGGAATGTTTCTTCATGTCACGAAAGGAACTTCTGTTCATGGAAGTGCTAGTTGGAATGCAGCCCATGGTCTCCTAGCACCTTCATGAAATAGATAGAAGAATGCAGGTATTGGGGCATTGGGATGATATAATTTGAACCTAGGGACACAGTTTCTCCAGTCTACTGAAGAAACTATTTTGCCATCCTACTGTTACCTCTGATAGAACTGAGAGAAGACCATGGCCATGAAAACCTGTTCAAGATACTTTTATTGAATTATTAACAACTCAACATGTTTCCAAGATTAAGCCTCAAAGTACATGCAATTTTACCATGCAATTTTACAATACTCCAGAAATATTAACTATTTCACTGAAGATTCTGATTGTTTCTCAGTGTATTTTTCTGTGCAGTTAGTCTTGTTGATGACATGGATTTGTACTGTTTTCTTTTGGTCCTGCAGCTGCAAAACCATTGTGTTAGTTCCTATTAATAATCTCTCCTAAGAATATTCTTCCAAGCCTTCATAAAAGAATATGACCTTAGGCTGTCCATGCAACTCCTCCTTCCAGTAATTTTTCTTTTCACCCTTGCTTGCTCTTCTGCTGTTCCATGCTGTGGCAACAGACCAGAGATTTTATCACCAGACTTCCAGTGATGGTGGGAGGGAAAACCTTATGACTGCTCTAGCATTGGGAATTTAAACATTTCTGTGCTTGGGATAGCAATAACTACTGCTACTGTGGAAAGGCACCACGTGCATGTGAGCAGCATGAAGGGAGCCTGGTTGTGGATGATTTATGGAAAGCTGAAAAACTGTAGTGAGTAGCCACTACTAGGTATCTAGTAGTGCACTTTCTGTATTGTGACTCTGTCCTCTATCACTGACATGCTTGCACTGGCAATGTGCAGTAGTGAAAGGATTTGGAAACTTTATGCTTCTTTAACTGTTGAAGGGTATAGACTCTCAGGCATTTCAATGTTCTGTACACCTTTCATCACTTTTAAAAGAAACCTTGACTGTAGAAGAATGTGTGTCTGTATGCAAAGAGAAGAGAGTGTAGTTAGATGGAGAAGTAGGGCTCCAGAGTATAGCTTGCTGTAGAGATCATTTAATCCAGTTCTGGCAATGTCAAACTCTCTTCCCCCCCCCACCCCAGAAACTTAACAGTGCATCTATCAATATACGGATTCTGATGTGAATTCAAAATGTAAACACTGAAAATTCAGCAAAATTACATGAGGCAGAATCCTTTTAATTTGCAGGATTGAAAGGGGGATAGTTTTGGAGAGATGTCAAAAGTAACTGTCTTTCTACTCTGAATAACATGCAAACTATGTTATATCTATTTGCTGGATATATGGTCAGTATTTTATATGGATAACATTTTCTTCACATATATACAAATGAATTAAAAAGAAATATCTTGTCAGTCAGAATCAACATACAGGCAAAGTAGTGAATAGTACTGTACATAAAATAGGTCTACTGCCCCCCCCAAAAGAAGAGTAACTAAGTTTGAATTGAAAATATTTACTTTGATATTTGGATTTGTGTTAATGCTAGATTTACTGAAGTGTTTTTGGTCTCGCCCTCTGCCATCACTAATTGTACTTGTCTTACTGTTGTCCAGCAACTAGGGAAACATTAAAGCTGTGTGAATAATAAGAAAATAAAAGTTTAAGGTCAATATTAATTGCTTAAAAAATCCTGTCAAACTATTAATTAGGTATCATATTTTACTGGTAGGCAGTCATCACTTAAGCCTGCATACCTAAACAATAAAGCACTTTGAAAGTCTCAGCATTTTCAACTCTGTCCATTGGCTATGAGCCCAGAAAGATTTGACACCGTGATTCATAGCATGTGTAGAAAATAGTTTGAACTGTAAGTAAATGAATAATTGCAATACAGCAATAGCCAAATTGAACCTGATCCATGAGCTATACTTCACCTAGCTCTAATATATTTTGACTCCTATACTGGCTGATCAATTGCAGTGAGTCAAAGTTGATGACTCAGACCGTTGGCTTGTTAATGTTGGGCCTTTATAGGGATTAGCATATACCACTTTGCTAAATATGGAAATAAGATATTTGGCATCAGAGAATTATGAGTAAACAGAAGCAGTTAGGCTTGAGACCTGATTTATAGGAAGAACTTGTTTTTTTGTCTTTCCCACTAACTTTTTTGTAACCAAAAGCCATGGAGTTCAACATGTTCAATTATGGACATTTTCTAAAGAAGGCAGACTATAGTGCAAATATATGTTGAGAGCTTAATGACATTCTTTTAATTTTCTGAAGTCAGAACTAGGATTTCTTGGGGCTAAATTCTGACTTCAGTTACTTCCATACAATTGTGTTGATGTAATCAAGAACACAGTTAATTTTTGTACTCCTTAGTAAACTTTCTCATAATGCAGTTATACATTTGCAAAACTGAATGTGTGCCTCTCACAAAACTTGTTGTTATTTGACACAGATCCCAAATTATGTCACATGTAAAGGGGATGTCTGTGTAAATGGGTGCTTTTCCTGAGCACCCACATTAGGCAGGAGAAGCATGTGTACAAACAACTCCTCTCTCCAAATATGGCATGCTGCCATTTTACTGCATAATTGCATGGGGTTCAGCCAAACTCTCAAGCAGTATTTAAATCATATGTATAGGTAATTTAGATAGACCACCCCATGCAATTATATGGTGGTGGGACAGCACACCTGGTAGGGAGAAACTGCATGTATGCATCTCTCCGACATAATTCTGAGGGACTGGTGGATGTCCAAACCAGAACTCTTATCAAATAGTACACCTGTGGAAGATCTGGGTTGGGTCTCCACAGCTGTTGTCTTTGAATGGAAAATTAAGCCTGTCAGATTAGGCATGCCTGGTTGGGCCCAATTTGCCCATGGATACAATTGCAGAATGCAATCTCCTTTATTATTTGTGCCTGAGGCAATTCTTCCTAATCCTCTTTTCTCTTTTTCATACTTCTGTATCTTCATATCATGTCACCAAAAACTGTACATGTGGAAAAATCTACCTATGCTATTTCTTTACTGGTTGCTTCTTTCTAGAGAGCAGCATATTTAATATCAGTGTAGCCCTCCATATCAAATGAATAGCTTTTCCATACGTTTTTCTCTTTGGGCGGTTCTCTCTCTACTCCTTTCTTAACACTGGATAGACAAGAGAGCTGATTTTTCTCACACCATTATGCAACAATTTTGAAGCAGCTATCAATCTTAGGTAACATTTTGATGTACTCTATCTAGGGATGCCACATCTGTTACTATCTTTAGATTTATTTTATCAGGGACTTGAAAGAAGTAAAATGAGTGAATAGTTTATTCTGTTTATTCAGGGTGGTCTGTACCTCAGCAATTTGATAAAAAGAATATATGAAGAGCCCTCCTGGATCAGGCCAAGGGTCCATCAAGCCCAGGATTCTGTTTTGCACAATGAAGCATGATTTTAAATAAAGGCCGCTCAAACCTTTATGGTTAACATCTATGCAATAAAATAATGCATTTCTTGGATGGTTTTGGGAGATAAGAAATCAGAAACAAGCACTAATATTGTAATTCAGTTACTGAAGAACAAAATATTCTTGGACATGAATATTACTATACCTAAATTGTTGCTATTATCTAATAAATTAACTAGACGTATGCATAAAATACATCCAACGGTAGACGCTGAAGTCTACAATTTTCCTATTCTTTCCCAATTCTACAATTTTTCCACTCACGCACTGCTGCTACTGGCCTCAGCTGGCAGCCTTAGTTGATGCCCCTCCAGCTGCTGGACTCTGCTGATGGTGGTGGGCTTCCTCTCACTGCCTGTCCCTGTATAATTGGTCAGCTGCCTTTTGTCCTGGACTTCCTCTTCTACAGGCGTAGTATACTGAGATTTTTTTCACGTGACTTCCAGACTGATCTCTCTCTCTCTCAGGGTTCACTCCCAGTAGACCTCTCTATCTCTAGTTCCTATGGCAACCAGAACTAGCCAACAGACTACCCTTCACACTGAGTTAACTTTTACAGTGCAATCCTGTACATATTCACTCAGAATTAAATCCTATAGTGTTCAGTGGGGCTGACTCTCAAGTAAGCTTGTATAGGATTGCAGGCTTAGTAGGTTCACTAAAGCATTTACAGCACACTCAGGGGGATGGGAGGTTGGATCCAGTAAGATTTTGTTAAAGTTGCATGATTTTTGCAAAGCTTCCAAAGAGTCTCAGCTCACATCCTGGCATGCCCTTGGTGCAAGAATATAGATCAAATACATGGTTCCTCTTTTTCACAAGAAATCACATTAAACCCATTATCTGATCACAGCTCACCCGTGTGCACAGATTGCACTGTTATCACTGGCACAGTACTTCATCATATTGTCATGCCCAAACATTGTTTAAACTGGCATGAAACTTCTTAGAACCACATGTTTATGCAAACAATCTACCATCTAATCACAGTTCATATATATGTCTACAAATATTTAGCAAAAATGACAGATCCACTGCTTTGTGCTACTGTGTGTCCTGTAAAACCATAGATTTCAGGCATGAATCCTCATTATTTTACATGGGGTCATCCTCCCAATTCAATCAGTCAATCAATCACTAGTATTTATATACCGCTTTTCAACACAAAGTTCACAAAGCGGTTTACAGGCAAATAATAACATTAAAGTTAAATGGCTCCCTGTCCCAAAAGGGCTCACAATCTAAAAGAATGGAGAACACCACCAGCGACAGCCACGAGAAAGACACTGCTGGGGTGAAGAGGGACAATTGCTCTCCCCCTGCTAAATATAAGAGGACCCCACTTGAAAAAGTGCCTCTTGCCCATCATTGTCTAATAATACATTTTTGGTCGCGGGCGGGCAGCAGACTGCATTGCAATGCTGCTGTGTAAATTTGAGCTGGACATTTGGAATAAAAATCTGAAAATTGTGGATGTTCATTTGGTCCATGCAGAAAATCCAGAGAGAATCCTAGATTATAAAATTATAGCCATAATTTGTTTCTGAAACTATTCTGAGAACAAGAATATTCAATTGGTCCTCTTACTGTGCAAACCTATCTATGTCTACTAAAAAGTACGTTTCATTGTGTTCAATGAGGTTTATTCCCTCATTGTGCATAGGAGTATAGCCTTAGTTTCAGAGATGGGTATTTTTAGCTACTGAAAAATTGTGGTTTTCCAAAATAGTAGTTTCCTCCTCCCATTGGATTTGGGGGGGGGGGAGTTCAGTGTATCACAGCTATAAAGTGAACATATCCTGCACAATTTTCAACATTTTATCATATATATATATATATCTGGGTATGGCTTAACATTTGGCTAGGCTGGACTCCATTGCTTTGTTGTGAAACTCATCAAATGATCAGATGCTACTGTTTTTCATTATGCTGTACTGTTCATTGATTCATTTAAAAATGTATAGCTCACTTTTGATTGGTGTCCTCCAAGAGGCTCATATACTTTCTAAGGCTGTAATCCAATATTTTCCTTTACCTGGGAGTAAGTCATTAAACTAAATGAAGCTTACATTTGAGTAGACATATCTAGGATTTAAATGCAGGTACAGGGCAAGGAAGGGGAAACCCTCAGGCTCCAGGCTTGCAGGGGGGCCAGCCCATGACAAAACACATTACAAAACAAATTTAGGAAGGAGGGGGACTAATCAGGCATCTTACTCTGGACCCAATGCCACCTCTCAGTGGCTCTACATAAATGCACCCCTTGCCTCAGTTCCATGCTTTGGTGCCATAATAGCACTACAGAACAAAAGGTCTTCAAAAAAAAAAGGATTTGAGCTGTAATGTAATAAAAGGAATGACAAAGGAATCTTCGGAAATACACATTTTCCAGGGAAGTAGGATCTGGCAATAACAATGGGATTCTCTGAATTAACTGACCTTTTGCTGCAGTGTTTTTGTATGATATACCAGGCATGAAATATCAGTAAGATGCTTGGATTTCTTCCATTACACAAACAAGCATTCACGGGCAATTGTATCACTAGCTTCACGTCAGTCTTTTTGTCATTGCACGGAGACAGATTTTGTCTCAAAGTACTATTTTGAACTCCAGCCTAGTCATTTTTGTAGGACTTGAAAGCAGAATGGAAAGCAGTATATTAAAAAATAAATAAATAAATAAGGCTAATATATCAGATCTGTTTTGGTGTAATGGTCCAAAATGCGATTTTTTTTTTTTTGTAAAAAAAAGACACCTTGCTCTGTTTATTTTCTAACGTGATGACCCTGTCATGCGTTCAGTGCATCATGTGCTCCACAACTCTGATTGCTGGTGCCATCAGCAAACTTTTATTTCAGCCCCTGACCAATTGTAAAGTGCCGCAAAATGCACTGACAAAAAAAAGCGACCCCTGTGAACACAGAGCGGCCCGTCCCTACACGAATGGCATCCACTTGGCAGCCACCTTGTGGTGCCGCGTGGTGCTCCGACATCCGCGGCTCGCGTATTGTGTGAATGTGGTTGTACACGTGTTTGCACTTCGTGCCATGTGAACCTCCAGGTGCTGTGTTGTTGTCTCAGGAGGCACTCGCGGAGCAGCCTGGACGCGGGAAAATTTTTCTCCCCTCATAGCTTTAACAAGCCCTCCTCTCTGTCAGCGCGCCTCCACTGCGCCTGTCCCGACCAGAAGCTGCGTTGACTGGAAGGCCTGCCCTGAAAGAAACTCTCCCGCAAGGCCCTCCGAGATTCCAAATAAAAGAGGCGGGCAAGGGGAGGATTAACGAAATGGGGCTCTGCGTCTTTAAGAGTCCCTTTGTCTGAAACATCCTTATTTACCCTCCTGTGACTCAACCAAACTTAGCTCCCCCGCCCTCCCACCGCGATTCACAAAGCCAACGGATGTCACAGCTCCGGGGTGGAGCCAACGTATTCCCCGACTCCCCCTCTGAGAAACGCTTCTGCCCTAAGCTTTTTGGTCTGGAGACTGAGCGTAGGATTTATCTGTTCCGCAAGTGCCTTAAACTAGTCGTTCGTTAAACAGAGAAGGAGCTACGCAGTTGGAGCAAACTGTTTTCGTGAATCTTTCGATTCTCGATAAAGAACCCACATAATCCGACGCGTCACTGGCGTAAATCAGTGAGAGGTTCCCGCTCTTTCCCGTTACGCATACGGCGTGAAGAAGAAAGAACAGCCCAAGAAAACTCTAAGGAGCGCATGTGCGCAAATAGCGTACTCTGGTCTGCCGAATGGCTAGTAGACGTACGGCGCCACCAGCCAGGGGTGGGAAGGAAAGAATATGTGGCGTGCCTTCTGACCAACGGCTGCGCAGGGCGGGGAGAGATTAGCAGCCAATAGCGCGTGGGGGGCGTGTCAGGCACCGGTTGGGGTGTCTCGCGCTTGGTGACAGCTCGCGCGTGCTGATGATGGCGGTAAATAAAGGGGCCGGAGGGGGGAGGGGGCTTTACCCCCCCCCTGGGGCTTAGACCGTGAATGGGGGGAAGTAAGGCACCCACCCCCTTGGTGAGGGGGACGCCCCACGCGCGACCTAAGTAGAGTGAGGGTAGGGGGGGGCTTGACCCCCGAATTGGGGTGGGAGGTTGGCGGGGAGGGCTCCACCCCCTTGGGGCTCAAATTCTAATGGGGGAGGCTGTGTTCTTCTAAGCCCCACCTTCTGAATTGGAGGGATTTTCGTTAGGCCGGCAGGGGTGGGGGAAGAGGTCTTGACCCCTCAGTAGTAGGGGGCTTGAGGTAGACTCTTGGCTCTACTCCTCTAGCCCAGCAGTAGGCGGTCGAGGAGGCTTCACGCTATGGAGGGGGTCGGGAGGAGGCGGCATAAACCTCCTGTTGGGGAGAAGGCTGTTTGCCCTGTGCGAGGGCAGAAAAGGGCATCGACCCTATTCACTGAACAGGAGGAGAGTTGATGGAGGATAGGATTTGCCGCCTGTGGCTGAACAGGCAAAGACCAACAACTGTTGTCTTTGAATGCTAAAGGACAGACTCTTTCTCCGCTTCCTCCCCTCCCAACCTGTGTTTGAGGAAGAGGCTATCGGGTCTGGTCCATTCTGGGAGCATGGAGTATGTATAAGGGAGCCTAAGGGTGCAGGCAAGGAAAGGGTGGTGGTGGTGATTTTGGCCATATTGATTTGGACAATGTAGGCATTTAAAGTTGAATGATCCAGGAGGAAGACGGAGTAAGGGGAACTGGAAATAAGAACTGGGGTGTGTGATCTAGTTGCTAAAGGCAAAAACAAGAAACTATGCACATTAATAGTTGGGATATAAATAAGCAGGGCCCCTGGTGACTGGAAGGCAACAACATATTGTGAAGAAGTACTGAGAGGTAATCGGACTGGCATCACTTTTGATAAGATGAATATTACATTGTTGGGATGATACCATGGGCAGCCTACAAGCAAGCTAGGATAGTGATGGGCAGCAGGGTGGTGCATATCGGTGTTGCTAAGCTGCATGCAGCTCTTTGTTTGCGTGAAGTAAGATGTTAAGGTGGTTCATTTCAAGTGCCGCCCGTCGAACTTTCTTCCCCACCTCCAAGCATCATGCTATGAATCATTGCTAAATTATCACTTAATTCCGCAGCATTTCCTCCCTTCTGCCATAAGCTAAGTATGTTAATATGAAATTGGTTAGGGGTTGTACCACAGTACTTTTGAACTCCTTGTTAATGTGATTATATGTGTAGCTGTGCTGTGAAAGTTGTTCCAAAGATAGAGCCATATGATGGAACTTAGATGTCCCTGGAGCTCATGCAAATGAGCCTTAGTTTTCCAGGTTGGATTTGGCTTTAGTAATAACTCCTCTGTAAATGCTGTTTATCCTATAGCAACTGTGCTGCTGAAGTCAGTGATGTTGCATTGCCTTTCTGTGCAAAAATAAAGGCATGATAATGATTTTTATGTAGTGCTGCTGATAGAATGGTCTCTTTTTATATTATAAATATATTGTGTATGTTTGTTATAGGACAGGTATGTATTTTAAGAGCTTCTGTACATATGATAGAAATGTAAATCCTTTTTAAAAAAAAGAGGCTTAGTTTTCTGGACGGTCCTTTCTTGTAGTAGTAACAAACACATAGCATGAACTATCTTTATAAACACCAGCATATGTAAAATTTATAGGGTTTTTTATTTCAGAAAGTTAGTTTTTTAGTGAGAAGGAAGCAAGAATCCTCTGTTTATTTGAACTTTTCTCCCCATTTGAAACATTAGTTTCAAAATCCCAAAAAAGAAATGGGACTCAATTTTAACTGTAAACTTGTTGCTTCTTTTAATTATGCAAAAAATAACCGCAGAGGTGGCCAGCGTAGTTATCTCTATTACTTTTTATTGCTCTCAAGCCTTTTGGGAAGCCAAAGAAATCAGTTTCTTGACCACCTTCAACCCAACTGTAGTACAGGCAACATCCTGTATCGGTCTTTCTGGGTGCCCACCCCAAGCTCCCATTACGTTTGTTTTTGTTTAGGAGTGCTTGAGCATGGCTAAACTACACAAAATTCTTGCTTTATTAAAAAAACCCAGCATGCAGGCAGCCAGCCTGCAAGCTAGAGGGGGACTAAACATTTAATTAAAAGGAAGTGCTTCTTGTTGACATCTAGTCTCCAGCTTGCAGGCTGGTTGACTGAATGCCAAGTTCTTAGTGAAGGAAGAGTGTTGCTCAATTAAGCAAGAAACACCCATGTTTATGAGCTCCTAAACAAAGGTAATGGGCTTGGGGGGCATGGCACAAGGGGCTACTATTTACATAGGGTTTCCCTATATCTGCGATTTCTGTATCTGTGGGGAGTCAGATTGGAACTCCCACCGATACAGGGGGACACCTGTATGTAGAAACAAAAGTAGTTTCTTATTCCTCTGCAAAATAAAGTTCAATTTAATACTAGAAGATTGTTTCTTTTCTTCTTTTTTTTACAAAGTAAACTTTAGTGCCAGTCTGTAATCAGGACCACCAAGCTGATATTTGTGAACTAGAGCTGTATATTAAATTCCTAGTGGGTTAAAGTATTTAGGTGGAATTCTTCTGTCCTGTAGAAGCAAAAGATAAGTAGGACCCAAATAGGAACATGCATTATTTCTACCTAAAATGCTGCATGTGAATAGACTGTGTTTCTAATGCTTAAAGAAAGGTCTAGCTATTTATCAGGCTTGATAGATTGGAAAAATCAGGATTTTATGCCACTCTATTGATAGCAGTATAAATGCTGTGGTAAAATAAATCTCTCTCATCAAATTCTAAATACCTCACAGTACACTGGTATGTAATTCTTACATATACTTGCTTTACATATGTGGCATAGTTAAAAAGCATAACAATATTTTATACTATTTCAGTGTGTTATGTTTCTGTAATGCCATATCTCTTGGTCACATGGTCCACTCCAGCTATTTTAAAATACAAAGCTACCAGTCTTGGGTTTTTCATGTTGACCCTTTTAATGGAATAGGCATGGTAGGCTGACAAAAGAGCCGACTGAGAGCACAGTCCTAACCTGTAGTTAGGCCGGCACAAGTTAGGCCATCAAAGTTTGGCTGGCATAAGGGACACCATAAAGTATGTTTGGACCACACTTGAAGTGAGAGAGGCCAGCACACAGATGTGCACCATCCTCCCTGACTCCGAGAGTGATCCAAACGTGCTTTACGGTGGCCCTTGCGCCAGTCAAATTTTGCTGGCCTAACTCCAGGTTAGGATTGCGCTCTGAAACATGGGATGTGGAATTTTAAAGGGAAGTTTGCATGTTTATCTCCCCAAAAATTCCAAAGTTTTCAAGTCTTCTGCAGTCTTGTTCAGCTGCTGTGATAAAGAAGCCTGGATAAGAAAGTTGATGGAAGAAGGAAGGGGTTTGAGGAAGAGGGCTGCAAAGAGCTGGTAGGACCAGCCTGTGGGAAGGAATTACTGAGAAACAATTAAATAGATAGTTAATAACCGAAGGCTTAGAAAAAGAGTAGTGAAAGCATCCTACCAGGGGGAGATCAGGAACTGAAAAAGAAGTCGTACAGTACTTATTTTTTCCTCAAATAAATAAAAATAGCAGTTTGACCATTCACAGATGAAAGACATTGGTTGAATGTTGCCATAATGTTCTGGAGTAGAAAACCTCATACAGTTTGTGTTCTGGGTTTCCTCAGTGGTATTCTGTCACCTCACGAAAGGGGAAAGTGAGCTGAATACCTTCACCTCTGCACATGTGCTGCTGATGAAAAGAACAGGGTTTAGAATAAATGTATTCACTTGTTTCCTGGTTTCCATTTTTTAAAATCATGCCTGCTGATGATTTTGGTTGTTAATGCAGTTGTAGTTACACTTCTCTGTTTAGTTTTTGTTTTATTGTAATAGTATTTTGTTTTGTTCTGTTCTCATTGTGCATTACTTTATGCACCTTGGTGGAAAAGCTATTCATAAATTTAAGAAATAAGGAACTACAGAAAGCAACCCATTAGGCAGGTCTGAAAAAAAATTAAATGTGCCAATTTCTAGGCACTAGCAATACATCTTTAAGTGTATAGGTAAATGGGCATCTTTTTGTAGCTCTGCTTTGCCCATGAAAAGCTTGTTTAACATAATTCATTTGTTGCTGAATAACCATTCTGGGATCTTGGCAAACAGCCATAAAGAGTATTCCAGAGCTGGGATACAGAACGCAAGGGCAGATAATGCAGGACATCTGATTGGATCTCATGCTATTTCTTTTTGTTTATGCTTGCTAGAAAGCAGTCATGCAGGAGTGGGATTGATTTGGGATCAGTGTTCTAGGAGAGGGGGATAACCTTCTCCATTACATTATTTTCTCAGTCACCCCCGCCCTAAGCTGCTATTTGTCTTAACTGGAGAAAACAAAGGTATTGAATGTTTTCCCAAATAGGACAAATTCCTGTTTCAAGATTGTGAATACTAGAATTTCCATGTTTCAAAATGTTGTAAAACAGTTGCCTTTCCAAAGTACAGGTATTTGAAGATAATCAATTTCAGCCCCAAAGGGTCATTTTGAGTTCAGCAGCAAGAAGAAGGTCCAAAAAAGGTCACCATGAGAAACAGAAACCTAGGGCTTTGGTCAAAAGGAAAAGTTACTGCTCTTCTGTTTAGTCAAAATTTTGGAGTGAAGCTCAGTGTAGCTATATATATATAAGCCAAAATGAGGCCAGCCAGGAGAGAGAAGCAAGTGGCCAGACTAACACATGGAACATGCATGCACTAGAAAAAGTGTTTTGTATTTGAATCTGGACTTGTATTTGAAGTTGGGTAATTAGTCTGGATTTCTTTGGATGTCTTTTTCATTGTTGTCACCATTCACCAATTGTTCATAAAGGTTGTTGCAAAATATATTTTGGACTTATTTTGTAAATACCTATTTATTGATATTTTTTCAAAAATTTTTAGTAAAAAAACAAGCATTGTTGTTTAATCTCTAGTCTCTGAAAGTTTGTTTGCCAGCCTATATCTGAATGCAGTCTCATCCTTCCCAATACTGGCAAATCGGTGGAATTACAAGAGAAATCTCAAAGCCTGAAATAATAGATTGATTAAGACTTCCAAGATTAAAAACAACAACAACTCTGCTACTTAATGGCAGCTGTTGTGGTCAAAAGAAGGGAGAAGCAAGAAGGGGTCTAAATAAAGCAGGCTATCACAAAGACCATGGCTAGAGAAAATGTAGATTAATAAAATAGTATGAAGTTAAACTTTCCTGTAGTATCAGGGTCCCATTGCAACCTACATTGTGCTGCTTTCTTCATCTTTCTAGTATGGCTGTTCTATGGTTTGGCCTTGAGAATGCACATACATGCCTTTATCCTCTTTAAGACTCTTTCACACCAAGCTGAGGGCTATCCTGTCCCATTCAAATTGCTTCTGTATATTCTTAATTATTATTATTTGAAGAATTTATGCCCTGCTTTTCCTATGCCAAAGCAAATGCCCAAGGTGGCTTACAGAGAACAACAAAGTACAATGTAACCATAATAAGTAAAACAAAAACATTAAACATTTAATGGGAACACAGAAAATGTTCAAGAATGAAGTTAGACCCAATTCTTGTCATCCTTTGGAGGGTGGGAAAACAATTGACCAGGGGAGTAAACAAACTATTACAGGATCCCAGAGGAACAGAGGGTAGCCAGCCAACTATCATCCAAAGGCCAGACAAGATAGGTATGATTTGAGCCCTCTCCGAAAGGCCACGAGGGAGTGTGTAATTCTTAATTCTTCTGCAAGGGAATTCCATATTTGTTGAGCCGTTACAGAGAAGGCTACCCCCAAGCTGCCATTCCTTTAACTTGGGTCAGAGGGGGCCCCTTTAGATGATCTAAGAGGACGAACTGGTATATATGGGAGAAGGTAGTCCTTTAGGTAGGCTGGCCTGCATGATAATTGGGCTCTCCCATATCTTGAATTTGTGACCAAGATTTGCATATTTTCTCTTCTGATATTTGTAACTAATGAGAAAAAAGTGCTTGTCATGATCTGTTTAATGCATCACCTCTTGGTTAATTACCTCAATTCGGGCCCTCAGTAGGCATCATGAATGCTATTCGGCCACTTTATGAAGGTTTGACATCCCTGCTTTAGGGTAATATACTCAGGTCGCAATCCTAATCCACTTTCCAGCACTGTGGTAAGGGCAATGCAGCTCTTAGGTAAGGGAACAAACACTTCCTTACCTTGAGGGAAGCCTCTGTTACCATAATACACTACAGAATGTAGCACATGCCCCATTGGCACTGCTATGTCAATGCTGGAAAGTTGGTTGGGATTGCACCTGCTGTGGACATTGACTATACAGAAATCTCCTGGACTAGAGAGAACACATTATAGCTTCCTCTGGATATGGATCTGGTGAATCACATGACAGCCACTGTAACCTGAAGATCCAAGAGCATCCATATCCAATTCAATAAGGGAAGGCAACAAATGTCAATTATGGGCACCCCCAGGTCTTCTGGCAAGCAGGCCTTGCCTACCATTATTATTTGACAGGATTTCACTTCAGTCAGCTCACTCTCATCCAGCCTCTGCTAGTAGCCAGATGTTGTGTAATCATCAAGAATGCAGCACCAGATGTACTTTGGACTGGGTAACATAGCCTCTCTAATGCAACACACAGGTGCTGCATATATGGATGCTATTTTAAGTAATTTGCTAATCTTGGGCAAACTTGAATGTTAGAAGCCTAAATTCATAGAAAGGGGGAATGAGTGATCAAAACTGATATTTGTATTAGATCTCCCATAATATTTTCCTATCAAATTGTTATACAGAGTGAAATCTGTGGTTATAACCACAACTAGACACTTGAAAGTTTAATTGGCTGCTACCTGTGCAAAGATTCCAGCCTCCAAAGATGAAACGGCAATAGGGGAGAAAGGAAGAATTCACCGTCTTCCTGTATAGTTTTTGTTTTCTAATGATGCACTTCATTTAGCTTTGGTGTAACAGTGAATATTGACTGGCTCTTGGTTACCTGCTGGCTCTCTTTTAGCCACTGGCTGAGCTAGTGTGATGTTACAGAAGCCCAGAGAACAGATGAATAGATATGCATGGTGGAGACTGGAAAATTGAAAGGAAGTTGTGGGGCCTAATGTCATGAACCTAGAGACAAAGAGAAAGATAGAAGAAATAGCAGATGAGAATAAGGATGTGTGCAGAAAAAGCAAGAAGTTTAGGAAAAGAATTAGTTGAGATGGGGTATTGAGAGAAATGAGGACTTGAGGGAAATATATATATACTGAAAGGGCTATAGGTATAGCCTCTCTCACAAATGCTATGAGAACATGGAATACTCTAGGGGAAGTAGTTTTGGAGAAAGGAACACAAGGGACAGTTATGTGGGTGGAAAAGGGTATTGGAGATATTAGGAGGAATGAATGTCCCATGATCCTTCCACTTATTGGGGGGCATTCACATCTAGCAGCCAGCTATGGTTAAACTTGCCGCAGAATACTCAGAAGTCCCAGAGTTTCCCAGTAAGTGCTTTAGTTTTGGTTGGCTCATTTGGCAATTATATACATGTATGTGCAAATTTTAAACATGTGGCAAATCTGAAGGGTTTGAGAATAAGAGGAATGGAAGATTAATCATTTGATATGTCATTTGAGGGGAGAGAGAATGAAACGTGCTAGTTGGAATGCAAAGAGAATTAAAGCTAGAAGACTGTGTGTGCGCACATATGCATAAGTACAAACAAAATGGTGTTCAGATGTAAGAAGAAGGAATATGACTAACCTGATGACCAAGTGCCCAGCCCAGTAACACAGGTGATTGGGATGCATAGTGTTGTTGTAAGTCCAGATAGTTAGCAGAAGATGGAACTGGTAGCAGTGAATGCCAGACATGATCTGTGAAAAGCATGGAAGCTTAAAGACAGAATCACAGCAGCTCCTTCCTATAGTCCAGTGCTTCCCAAATCTTTTAGCATTGGACCCTACTTTTTAAAATGACAATCTATTGCAACCCACTAGACAAAAACCTCCTGGAAAGATCATAATAAATTATTAACTGGGGTCCTGTGCTCCTGAAGCTGCTAGAGACATAGTGTATGTGTGTGTAGACATTTGTTACACTTTCTCTAAAAATGGAGTTCAAGGACTGTTTTTCCCAAACCTTTACAGTCATTCCAGGGTACTCAACAGTGAACTGGAGAGCAAGATGTACAGTTAGACACCTCTAGGATAGGCAAAAGGCTGAAACTGGGTTCATACATGATCTGTGACATGACAGTTACTAGAGAAAAGTGGAAAACATGATATTTTAATTTGGGGGGGTATGAAGATTACTACATATCAACTAATGCTTTTCTTCTGCAAACCAAGTAAGAGTGCTTGCAATGTGTTTTTTTTTAATATTTCAAAAACTTTTCATGACACACCAAAAATTGGTTCGCAACCCACAGGTGGGTCCTGACGAGAAGGCCCATATAGCCAGCGGTACATCTGTACTGCCAGCAAAAATGTTGTGAACATGCCGTAAAGTTTGTCTGCAACGTTAACACGCACGTTGGAGCGACACTCATTCAGTGCCAGGCTCCAGCATGAGCAGGTGGCTGGGTGGCGCTCCAGCAGTGCCGGCCACTGGTAAGCCCATTTGGGGTGGGGGAGGCAGGGAGGGGAGTTAGGAACTGGGCAAGGGGAGGAACTGGCCGCAAAAGGGTTGGACCCAGCAGTGGCTTCCACAGCCCAATCTTATCCCTGGAGGTGGCTCAGGCAGCCTGACACAGAGCTGCTTGATTCACCTCCAGCAAGATAGCTGGTGGTGAGCCAAGAAGCCCCATTGCAGGTGACAGGGCTTTCCGCTGTGGAAATGTCCCATCCTCCCAGGGAGACTCCAGCAGCTGGTTCACTGTGGCTGGATGCAGCAATAGCCGTTTGGCTACTGCTGTGCCCACAGTAGTTAGGCAGTTCTGGGTTGGGTTGCCCTTCACTTCCAAAGTGTCTTCAGGCTCTATACCATGTGCCCAGAGTGCTTCTGTGAAAGACAGGAAGCAGAAACTGTAACAGTCCAAGAACTATAATTGTTCATACTCAGAATAATGCTTTCTTGCATACCTAAGATTGGGTCACCACTAACGTAAACATGCTCTAAAATTATGCAATTATCTTGAAATATTTCAGTTGCGAATTTGTTGTTTCAAATAATTAAAATTGTACAGCCCGGTGGCAGTCTTTGTTTCCTATAATAATGCATATAGATTGTCGAGTTTTACATTTTAGGAATGAATTTTTCACTTATAGATTCATGTATAATGGTGTTATTATACAAGTGTCCTGTGGACTGTGTAATTAGGCTTTTATGGGAGCAGATTCTGCCACTTCATTTTTACAGGCAGGAGAAGCCTTGAATACAAGAGAGTTGTGAATGACAGTTTAAATTATGTCTAACATCCACAGTTCTGTTTGAGCTGCAAACATGAATAGTTGAGGTTGCTGCTGTTGTTTTGCTTTCTAAATGCTACAAATTTGATGTTATATTAATGTTTTTAATTTAAGTTCTAGTAGCTAGTATACAATGTATAGTATACATTATACTAGTATAATGAATGAAGTGTAATCTTCTAAAATCTAGGCCAGATGCTTACTAGGAAGTAATATGAAACCATTTTGGACTTCAACATTTTTCCATCTGATTTGTTGAAAAGCAACGTAGAAGCTATGAATTCTAACAAAAAAGTTACATTTTTAAAATGCTATATATATAGTGTTTAATTTGAAATACTTTTATGTAAGGATTTTATTTAATCTAGATAATGTATGGCAAATAAATAGGGTGGGGAGGCTGACCTGCTGTGCGTAATGGAGATCTGGTTGGATGAGGCGGATGGGATAGGTTTCATCCAGCTTTGTCTGCCAGGTTTCTGGGCAGTGCAGTGTGCTGGATCTGAATGTCTATGGTTAGGTTAGTACTGAATGGGTGAGATGGGATTGGTATTCTGTTGGTGTACTGCCCACCCTGGTACTTGATAGTCTTCCTGCCTGAGCTGGTCAAGGTGATCTTGGGCATGGCATTGGAGTGGCTTTAA
>JAJKFI010000052.1:3919268-3930508 GCA_029204185.1 Lerista edwardsae | reverse complement strand
ACGCAGCCTCTCCAGGTCTCAGAATGCCTCTGGTCAAGACCAGAAGGTGCATCTGGAGGTCCTATTGGACCCCACTCATGGATTCTATCGTCTGTGGGTTTTGGTATTGGTGGAGGTGCAGGAACATGTGGATCCTGAGGTTCAGCCTGTATTTGTAAGTAGTCACTACCGCTATTAATATCTACTATCATTAGTGTGTATTCACCCTTGGTCTCAACCACACAGAGGTTAAGAATTAAGACTGAAAAGTGCATTAGTTAAGTTTGGACCAAGCTAGATATGTGCAATTTTCTTGTTCTGGATGTCTAACAGAGTGTTGCCAAAGGACAGTCAATAGAAAGCATTCTTGCAGAACCTTTAAGTAAGCATTCAGATGACTTGAGAAGTGACATATGATCAGAAATATTAAATGTAAAATTTGATAAAATCAACAGAATTGGTTATAAGTATTTGTGGCTTTTAAATATCCCAAGTTCTGTCTGGAAGTCTGACAAAGGAATATCTGGTCCCTGGAACAGTTTGCTAGAATATTGACACTAGGCATAAAGAGAGTGCTTTTTTTTTTCTTCCCTTGGTGATTCTCAGATATGTTTATAATGCTCTCTCTCTCTCTCTCTCTCTCTCTCTCTCTCTCTCTCTCTCTCTCTCTCTCTCTCTCTCTCTGTGTGTGTGTGTGTGTGTGTGTGTGTGTGTGTGTGTGTGAGAGAGAGAGAGAGAGAGAGAGAGAGAGAGAGAGAGAGAGAGGTACTGAGTTCTTGATCATTATTTCAAACAAGGAGAGAGAAATCTGCAATATCCTTTTACTCCAAACTGGCTTTAGGAGGCAGCCAAGGTGGTAAGCGTGCGTGCCCCAAGACCTGTCCTAAACAGGACATTTTATCCAGTTGAGGGTGAGGATTGGGGGAATAGAACCTTGTGTGTGTGTGTACTTTTCTTCTCCTAGGAGAAAATTCTGCTAGATTATAACTTGTTCCATGTGCTGATTGCCTTGAGTTTGTAATAATTGTGCTGCTTTAACTAGAAAATTATTTTACAGCTTAGTATTCTTTGCATTGTCCCTCACACTCTGCAGCCCCATATGCATGGCTTCCCTCTGAAGTCTTGCACTATTGACTTCTTGACAACCTTCTGCTCTTAACTTGTCCATGAAATTCCATGCTTTCCAGCTGTTATGGTATCTTTTGAATTTGGAATTTGTTGCCTGTGGAGGTTTGACATGGCCCATCTACTTCTATTTTAAAATCTAGACTTGGATACTTTTGCATACTGATGGTTGACAGAGCTATAATTTTCTGAGTGTTTTTCCTACAGTAGTACCTTAGAATATTCTGCATTGTATGGTTGCAGAAGGATACAGTAGGGCAGTATCACCTAAATTCAGGATGTGCTCAAGTCACTAAACTCAAGTTGTGACCCCCCCCCCAATGAAAACTGGAAGTAGTTCTCAGTCATATTTTGGAGCAGTTTTAAGGTGTGGGGAGGCTTGCAGAGGGGGCCTCAGGCTTCCTGCTCTCTCCACAGGGCCATAGTGACCCCAGTAAGTTTTTTAAAAGCTCTTTTTTCCTTTGCACCATCATGGGAACAACTGAGCTGCCCCTCCCACTCCCCTGCAAGGACTTACAGGGACCCACTCTCTATCAGAGAGTTTGGGAACTGCTGCCATAAGCCCTCCAAACAGAATTTTACAGTTATCTTGGATGTGGAATAAAACATAGCATTTCAGAGGTGTCTCTAAAAACTTAGTGATGAGCTTTCTCTTTACTACTGAACTGCCTGGTTAGTTGCATGAAAATAGCCAATTTTAGTTGCCTTCTGATGCAATTTTAGTACATGAGAAGAGCAGATTTCTGAACAAAATGATTATACGAGGTAACAGTTTTTTATGTGAAGACACCATTCTATGCCCAATATTCAGAATCTAAGAGACTATTTCATTGACAGAAAGTTCTTGTTTTGTGCATATTCCCCCAATTTTTTTCTACTGTGTGTGTGCTAAGAGAATTGTAAGGATTTGTTTGTGTAAAAACGGTATAAAACATATTTATCATATAAAAACATATTTGCCTGTAACAGGCATTCTGAGGCCCTGCAGAGGCCACAGTAGATTGTGCATGGCCTCTGCAGGTGTCAGAAAACCCTCTGGAGAAGACCAGAACACAGTTCCAGTACTTTTCAGAGGGTCCAGGTGGGCCCCTCCCCCACAGGTTCCAAACCTGTGGATTCTGAAATTCTTGGGTCCTGAATCCATTGATATATCAGGCCCACCTGTATTCTTAATTAAATGGTTGTGACAGTGTTAACTGTTTGGTTTAATTAAGGATTGCCAAACCTCGGCTCGAGGGCCAAATCGAGTCCTCCAGAGGATTTACCCAGCCCTCGGCATGTGGTGAGGAAGCTTGACTGTTCCATCCCATAGCAACCTGTTGACAGGGGGATAAATACAATGCAACCTTGGTATCTGCTGGGGTTCTATTCCAGAACCCCCAATGGATACTGGAGTCACCATTTAAATGCCCTTTAAAATGAAAAAAGTGGCATTTCTAACCTTTGTGTGGTCAAACCATGCTACTCGAGGTTAAAAATAGCTCAAAAAAGTAACTTCTGTGGTCTCCCAGCATGGGTATATACCGCATTCAGCCGCTAGAGGTGCTGAATGGAATGGAATGAAATTATTTCATTACACTGCATTGCATTCAGCATCTCTACTGGCTGAATGTGGTATGTACCCACCCCACCCACTTACAGTATTCAATCAAACTCTCAGCACATTCACTCTCAGTAATTTTTTTCTTCTCAACACCATGTTAGATATGCAATGTGGCCCTCATGCTGAAAAGTTTAGAGACCCATGAATTAAATCATAATGCTGTTGAAGGTTTACTAAGAAAGAAATCTGTAATCTAACCCTCAAGTAGCAAATCTGTTATCGGACCAAGTTTATCAATTAGTTCATGTGTTTTAATCCCACCCCCTATTCATTTAAAGGGATTTGCACCCCTCTCTTCAGCCAACGGGGACGTGGTGGCACAGCAGGTTAATTCGCTGTTGCTGGGCTTTCCGACTGGAAGGTTGGGAGTTCAAGACTGTGCGACGGAGTGAGCTTCCATTGCTTGTCCCAGCTCCTGCCAACCTAGCTGTTGGAAAGCACCAAAATGCAAGTAGATAAATAGGGACCACTTCGGTGGGAAGGTAACGGCATTCCGTGCGCTACGGCGTAGAGTCATGCCGGCCAATGACCACGGAAGCTTGTCCTTGGACAAAACGCCGGCTCTACAGGCTTTGAAACGGAGATGAGCACCGCCCCCTACAGTCAGTCACGACTAGACCATTTGGTCGTGGGGAAACCTTTACCTTTTACCTTCAGCCAACAGGCTCCCAGTGCAGTTTATACAAAGACTTTTATTGGGTAGAGGTGTTTGTTTCCAGTAAAATAGGATTACAGCCTAAGATTTACTGGACACAGTAGGCTTACTTCTGAGTAAAATAAATAACAGTTTTCAATAATTTCCATTAATAAGGAATTATCACAAAAGTTAACTGAGTAAATTGTACCTGAAAATGAGATGAATACATTTTTCATGTTTCTGGATTAGCTTTGAGATAAATTTCAGAAGGTAGCCATGTAAGTCTGTTCAAGGAAGCCCAAAAATGTACTGTGGCATCATTCAAGACTAAACAGATTTGTTGCATAAGCTTTTGTGGAGGTAACACAAACTGTTGTCCTGTTGAGCCTGGCATTCTGTGTGCAAATGTACACAACAAAAACACTGTTCTTGTTTGTTTTAAATGCCTGCATGGTGAGCTCATGATAATAGTGAACTATTATCATGACTATCTGCTCTGTCCTCTCAGGTTGCTAAATATGTATCAACAATTCCAATGCTGATTGAGGCATGAATCTTCTCTCTCTCTTCCCTCCCCCACTTCCACTTTAGAAGCGCTGTCTGCTTTTTTAAACTCATGTATATGCCTATAATTAGGGGTGGGTTTTTTTTTGTTAAGAACCACTGTTTGGCAGTTAAAATATCTGAATAAAAACACAAAGCACTGTATTTTGGTGTTTTGAGATATTTTTCAGAAATTAAAATTGACTACTTTTCCAATTAGAAATAATATTGTGGCTGCATCTGCTGACATTATATCACCTTAAATCAGTGGTTCTCAAACTTACTCACTTTTTAGAATGGCACTCGGGTGGGGATCCATCGGAAATGTCATTAACCTGGAAGTGATGTCATTAACCTGGAAGTTAATGTCATTAACCTGGAAGTGAGTTAACTTCCAGGAAGTAACCTGGAAGTCTTCACATAGCCAGAAGTGACATTATCAAGGAGGAAGTGCCGTCAGTGTGATGTAATGAAATGACACTTTTGGAATACAAACTGGCATTCTTGGACTGTAGCAATTGCACAACCATGAAACATCCCTAACAGAAAGCAAGATTAGGACAAATATTATGTAAAAGCACTGAACTAAAAGCAAAATTAATAAAAACTCATTTGAAAATTCAAACTGTCAACATTTGCAAAAGGAATATAGTAAGAGTCAGGTCTGCAGTTTCCAAGATGGCTGGGAAGCTGGGAAGCTTTCCAGGACGCACCTGACATCATGTCGCTCCCTACCAAGTGACCGACCCACAGTTTGAATAACATTGACCTACTGTATATCATCTAAAGCATTTAAAATTAATAAAAATGAGAACTTGGAATGAGAATGTAGAATAAAAACACACAACACCATAATTTGTTATCAAGAAATTTTGGAAAAAAATAACACCCAAAAACCCCCACCTCTACCTATAAAAAAGAGTTTTTATGTTGCCTAAAAAAAAAAAAACATAATCACTTCTAAACAAGTTGCAAACCTGCTCTGGGGTGGGGAGGAGAGCTTGTGATGTCAGAGAAGCTGGCAAATCAGCAGTATGCACAGCTTCCTTCTGCTGCAAACTGGAAGAAAAGTTTTTTTTTCCAAGCTTGACCCCTCACAAGGAATAGGTATGCTTGAGAATGTATCACATGCTTCTAGAGCAGCTCTAAAGGTAAAGGTAAAGGTTTCCCCACAACCGTATGGTCTAGTCGTGACCGACTGTATGGGGTGGTGCTCATCTCCGTTTCAAAGCCTGTAGAGCCGGCATTTTTGTCCGAGGACATGCTTCCATGGTCATGTGGCCGGCATGACTCCATGGAACGCCGTTACCTTCCCACCGAAGTGGTCCCTATTTATCTACTTGCATTTTAGGTGCTTTCGAACTGCTAGGTTGGCAGGAGCTGGGACAAGCAACGGGAGCTCACTCCGTCACTCAGTCTCGAACTCCTAACCTTGCGGTCGAAAGCCCAGCAACAGCGGATTAACTCGTTGCGCCATCTCCAGTAATTTATGCATCCTTTGATTCCTAGTTTTGTTTATAGAAAGAAACCTTCCTATTCAAGGTAATGTAGTGGGAAAAGTAGGGTGATTAATTGTTGAGATGCATGTTCTTGTTGTTCAGTCGCTAAGTCGTGTCCGACTCTTTGTGACCCCATGGACCACAGCACGCCAGGCCTCTCTGTCCTCCATTAGCTTCCGGAGTTCGCCCAATTTCATGTTCATCGCTTCGGTGACACTGTCTAACCAAATAAGGCTACTGGTTATTCATTATTTCTAAGAAAATGACACTACAGCCTGCTTAGATTCTTTTCTTTTCTTGTGATTGTAACATACAGTATTGAAAATTCTCCTGGCAAGCTTATTTTGAACTTGTTAACCAAGCATTTTTTGTGTGTCAACAGTGGAGATACTTTGAGAGAGCAATTGCCTTTTAGGGCACAATCCTAACCAATTGTTCAGCATTGGGGTAAGGGCAATTCAGCTCTGAGTAAGGGAACAAAGACTTGGGCATGATTCAGGTCCACTGACTCGAAAATGAATTGTGAATCTGAAAAACCTGAGTCAGGAAGACGTGTACTTTCCCCTTGAGTCTGGTGTGCTTGCTTGCTTTTTTTGTTGCTTCTGCATCACACAAAATAAATCGTGGGGCCACCTGGAAGCCAGCATATAGATGGGAGCAAGCAGCAGGGATAGGTCCCAGGCAGGATACAGGGACTAGGGGTGAGGAGAGGAGGAAGGGTTAATTTTTTTTTTTTTGTATAGCTGTATCAAGGACCAGGTGGGGGAGGAACCAGAAGAAGGTGGCAGTAGCATCCATAACACAGGGGAGGGAGTAGGCTCTCATCCATCTCAGAAGGAAAGGACAATCAATGGATGAAGAATGGCTGGCCTGATTTTTTTCCTCTGGATGAGGGAGGAGATAAGAAGGAGCTCAAGGGAAGGGAGAGAGAGTGGGGATCCTTGCCATAGGAAAAAGTGGCTTAAGAAGACTAGGGATGGGGAAAAGGAGGCAGGCAAGCCAGAGGGAAGTGGAGCCCTGTACTCCAATGATTTTCAAACATTTAGCACCGGGACATACTTAGAACAACAATCTGTCCGGGACCCACTGGAAGTGATATAATGGCTGGAAGTGCTGTCATTGTGATTCCAGAGCCTGCTGCTTTCCTGAAAATGCAGCAATAAATTGGGTTATTTCCAGCTATTTCCTGAAAGCAAAGTTAATCAGAAAGGAAAAGAGCCTATTTACAACCTTGACCCAAGCAAAATAATCACACAGCCCTCTAGAGGCCTTTCCAGTGTCCCATCTTCCCACATTTTCCGTGATGGCTGCCCTAGGTGCTATGCGACCACCTGAAATCGGCTCGCGCGCCACCTAGTTGTTCTGACCCACAATTTGAGAAACAGTGCTGTATGCCATAAGCAAAAATAGTATAATGCACCTGGGGAGCTTAGGTTGTGACTTGCCTAGTGAGATTCAAACTTGGATTTTTGGTATTTTTGTAAATATATTTTCCACTTTTTACCTACATTGCAACTCTTTTAAAATTCTGAGTGTTTCCATTTGAAACGGCCTGATTTTTAGCATGTAGAATATTGGGAAAAACTGGGGGATATTGGGGAAAACCAAAGTGTACAGTATTTGATTTGTGCAACACTGAAAAGAGTGCTTTTAAACATTATTTTTGTGTTTATAGGTAATCGTTTATAAGACTTCTTTGCCTGTGTTTCTCAAAATTTGGATCATATCTTTCTAGTAATTTACATGTTCATGGAGTCATTTTATTTCAAATACTTGCAACATTTTACTTCCTGTCTGAAATCTCATAGCTTAAACGTGCAAGCCATGTCTAGGTCAGTGTAGGGTGATATTGTAGTCCCAGATCTTTACTATTCAGAATTCTGCTTGTTCCGCATGCTTGGGTCAAGCTTATCTCCTTTATTCCAAATACATTCCTCCATGTTGTGTAATAATTCAGCATATGGCAAGAATGTGGATGGATGCTTATCTTTGTGATGGGGAAGGAGGTGACTGTTGTACTGATTCAGGCTTCTTGGTAGAAAACCTACAAGGATGATGGGGAAAAAATATCAAAAGAAATACTTTGAGGGAAGTGGGGATATCATGTCTAACTATAAAAGTTTGGGTCAGAAATAAGCATTTTATTCTCACCTAGGAACTCATTAACTACAAAGGACAGAAAAGAAAAAAATATGTAAATCTTCATCCATCATAATAGGACCTGTTTGGCTATAGGACCTTTTACAGGCTTGTGATGACCAGATCAGTCATGACCCCCTGCTTTTAATGTTATCCATTGGCCCACTGCTTATAGTGTTTTCTATCAGCACCTGCCTTGAATCCTCTGACCAAACTCTTTTGTTTCCTTGGAAAGGTAATCTTTTTGTTGCTCTTAGCTGTATGTCACTGCTTCAGTCTCTTATATCTGAATGAAATACTAGTGCGTGCAACAGTTCGCTGGCAGAGATGCAGCTGGCTGCTTTTCATGAAACTCTTTCAAGGGAAAATGCCAAGAAAATGGTATGGTTATTTAATCAACAAGCATGTTGAGTAGGATTTTTTTTTAAATTCCATGGCAGTTTTAAACCCATGGCATTGAATTTCAAAATGTGCATGATGCTTCTGGAGTATGATGCCACAGGGAGCACAGATACCAACTAGCCAATAATGGCCTGTTCACATTGTACTGATCAATGTTGGAGTCCATGGTCCATGGGCTTATATTGTGTGTGATGCTTTTCAACAAAGCTGGACCTGGGTGTCTTTAGATTGCATTAATTACGGTTTGCTGTTATGTTCAAATACAGCAAACTGTTCTGGTATCTTGTTTTGGCGAGCTTACTGTCAGTGGCAATCCTTTTCTAAAACCTGCATAATGTGCACATAGTAGAGAAAAATGACTTCTTGTGCTGGCATCTTATGTAGTGGCCAGTGCCACAACGATGTACTTCAGTAGGGAAGGGAAGAGGGAGGAACAGATGAAAGATGCAACAAGGGATTTAATTTTAGTAAGAAAAGGAATCTAAAACAGTACCTAGCTAACCTTACCCATTCACTGTCTATGAATGAGCCCATCCATCTAGCCACATTGGTGGAGCTAGTGTGCAGCAGGTGCTTAGCAGTCATCATGCTGTCCTCTCTCTCCACCTCAACTGTTTGCCTCAATCATCATGGTAGCAGTGAACAGGCAGATTGTGACCAGTGAATGGTTTCTCCCCCCAGCCCAAGTCAGAGAGGGAGGATGCTGCAAATCCTGAGCAAAAATGCTTGCTCCTGCAGAGTCCTACCCTGAGGCCAGATTTGAGGTAAGATTCTACCCTGAGGTAAGATTTGGCAAGCGTGGGATCAGCGATACTTCTCGACTAACAAACAACAACAAATGTGATCGTCAACGTTTTTCTGTAATGGTTTCAATGACAGAGCAGCATCAGAAGGAGAAACACACAGGTGGGATTGTCATCCCCCTCATCACAGCAAAGTTCTTGTTTCTTTTAAGACTACAGTAGATAGCAAACCAGCAGATGTTAGTGAGATCTGGTTGTACCAGTTTTATCACTGACTGCCTGTCGTGGAGTTTGCAAAATTGTTGGGGCCTGCCTCAAAGAAATAAGTTAGCACCCCACAGATACATGGCTAGAATCTTACTGGCGTGTTTCCAGGCATGTTGGCATGTTTCCAGGCATGTAGTGGACTTCTCCAGTGATCTACATGACCAGCCATGTAGATAGTCCTCTTTGTCAGTTGGAAAGCTGCCTGTCAAGTACAAATTAAGTAGCAAGCCATCCATAATGGTTGAGATTGCACACTCATGTTTGTGAGAGTGGTGCCACCTGAGTGTATATATAGTGGAGGCTTGATGAAAATATCTCCTTGTTCACTGGAACTCTTTCCCATGTAACTGCTTGGTTTCCTGAAAAACAAAAGGGCTCCAGACAAGTGTGAACATCCATGGTAATGGTTGGAGTACTTGGCATTCACCATGGGAGAGCAGACACTCACTGCTAGCTGTTGCAAAAGGAAAGGTTGGTTAGGCAAGACAGTATGCGTCACAGGGTTGTTTGGCAGTATTAAAGTGGAAGAGTGGAGGCATGAGATGGATATACTCCATTAGTATGTTGTAGTACGGGATTCCCTTCCTCACATTGCTTACCCGTGGATGTGTTGCCCTTGCTTCCCTGTTGGAGTGGAGGTTCCACTTGTGTGTTTATGTGAGGAATTTTCCTGGGTCAAAATACCTGCAGTAAGAATTCTGAAAGGACAAGTGTTAACAAATTATCTTGCCATGTATGTTCTAAAGGCAGCAGGACACTTTATTCACTAAAGGCAAACATTGCAGCAGGATGTGGAGAACACAAAACCCCAAATTGCTTCTGACTCCTCCCCCCCCCACCCCGCCCTGCTCAGTCAAAGTCTTGGAGTTTGAATCGGAAGCAATTTTGGGTGGAGTTGGAGCCAGAGTCAGAGACTTTGTGTGACAACTCCACAGGCCTGCTTTGCACATTCCCACAGTTCCATTGTCTGTAGTTCCATTGCCCATGTTTATGCTCTAAGTATGTACGACTAGAGACCAGAAAGCTATAGCTCCAAGCCATGTACCCTGTCATTAGAGGCCTGATGTCTCTGGCAAGAATTTATATGCTGGGGTTGCTGAGCTGTGATTGGCTGGAGGGTATAGTCTATATCTTATGCAATAGATATGCTCTGCAATAGAAAAGTGGTGGGGTAGATGAAATAGTGGGAAGTCTGTCTCTCTGTTTGCCTGTCTGTGTAAATAGAGTGGTACCAGCTGTAGTTGTGCCAGAGGTGAAGGTGCATTGTTGTCTGCTGTCAGGGCTGGAGCTGTGCCAGTGGGGCTTTGTCAAACATACAAATGTATGTATGTCAAACATATGTTTTATTTGGTCCAAACATACTTTACTATGTCTCTTGTGCACTGTGCCAGCCTAACTTCAGATTAGATCGAGCTTTAAATTTTGACATTGGCAAAAACAGCAAAGGGGGCAAATTAAAGGGTGGATAAAGAGAGATGTATGTGATTAAATGCCATTACATGTCCTTTGACTGTATTTCACTTGAAGATGACACTTTAGAGAAGACTTGGGCTTCATGGTTTGCAGTTAGTTTCCTGATGTGTTCCTAGATCTTGCTAAGCCTTTTATTTACACTGTTTCTAGATCTGTTGATCTTGACCTTCTTGTATGGTTCAGATTGCTCTTGTTTGCTTATGACCCTGTCAGGTTCAAGACTAAACTCCCTTTCCTAAATAATCCTGTTGGGGATGTCCTTCTGGGTTCCTCCTTTCTTTCACTCCAGGTTCTATGTGACTCCATTGTTCTTTGCTAAAATTCATGGAAAGTTATCTAAAGTGGCACTCCTGGTCAACCCTGTTTTGGCTATGTCATATCTATTGAAATCTGCTTTGTAGGAGGCTAAAGACATGCAAACAGTGAGATTTCCTATGGGGCAAGATGACAGAAGAAGTTGGAGTGCCTCTAGGACAAAAGGATTCTCCAGGAAAAGCTGGTTTCCACTCTTGAGCACAGAACAATGTGAAGAATGATTCACTGCATTCTCACAGATGTTTTTTGTGGTGGGTGGAAGCATTCCTTGTATCAGGCTCAGGCACATCTGTAATAATTATTTTTTTGGAAAGATTATGAAAACATATTCATTGTGCCCATATTTGTAAAGTGAATGATTTTTCTACTTCAGATAATTTATACCTTGCTAAGTGTTCTTCATAAACTTTGCCCTTCCCCTCTCATTAACTTGACTTTTATGCAGGGGGAGGGCAATCTATATGATTATTGCTTTCCACATGCATAGATAGATAGGTTCTAAAATACTATGGAAA
>JAJKFI010000052.1:3795482-3919258 GCA_029204185.1 Lerista edwardsae | reverse complement strand
CAGGAGCTGGGACAAGCAATGGGAGTGTGGTCTTGAACTGCCAACCTTCCGGTCAACAGCTCAGCAGTTTAACCCACAGCGCCACCACGTTCTTATAAGGCATTATAGAATACTGTAAAAGAAATTCCAGATTGAAAAAGGCAATGTGATATTTCTTCACCTGTGAGTGTGTTAATGTTGTGGCTTCTGGTTAGCATTGTCCCATCATTTTTATTTTTATTTTTAAAAAAAGCTTTCTGCAGTAGTTTTTGTGCTATAATTCATGTTATAAAGCTAAATGCAACGGCCTTGTTTTATGTATGTTTCATAGGAATATTCTCTCTTTAGGGCTTTTATGCTGCATTGCCGTTTTCTTATGAAGATCTCAGTTGTAATTAAAATTCCTCAAGAACATTTGAATCTCCCGTTGACAGAAATGGGGATGTTCCAGCCTCTGGTCATTAAGTTGCAAGAATATTTAAATATGAATCGGTGAGTATTGTCTCCTGTGTTACTTTTGTGTGCGGCCTGTAATTTTTATTTCTAACTCGCATGCACATGTATGACAGTTTAGCGAAAGAGCAAGCAGAGCTCTTACCACATTACATTGGGAACAGCAGAGGAAAGCATCCCATGAATTCAGGGAACTAGTAGACTCTGAATTTATGTGGGCTCCATTCATTGCAACCTATTTCTTTTATCTCCTTTATGCCTAAGTAGCATTAAATGTATAATTATATCCTGCTGATACTATACCTTGTGCTTTTAGTCAATTCACTGATTGAACTGCATAAAAGACCACTTACTGTCTTTTTGTAGAATTTTGCTTAACATCCTTAGGATAAAGATATTAAATTGTACAGGTAAGTACTTAGGAAATGTTATTATTACAACTTCATGTTGGCAGACTCAGTTAAAAATATGTTTCCATTAATACTGCAGGTACAAACATAGACTGTAATTAAGCTACTTTCCAAGTGTGTGTTGCCCAGATTGCAATAACTTCAGTCAATATAGAAAGTTAAGATTTGGCCAAGTTTACAATGTCATTGAAATAACACCAATAAAGATACTAAGCTTTATAAAGGTTCACAAATAAGTACTGACATAACCTAACAACAGATCAGCTTCTTAGTGATGCGCCATACTGTGTGTATAGTGGTGTCATGTTCTCTGCCAGCCAAGCATTTGTGATGGAGAGGAAAAAGTTTGGCTTTTTTCTTTATACATTAACCAAGAGTATGTTGGCATGACTGGCTGTATTTGTTCTCTACATAAAAGCAAATATCTTCCATTGGACGAAAATAAAGTACCATTCTCTTCATAAGGAGAGAAATCTATAACAGGAACATCTGTGCTCTGGTGGGCATGAGACCTCTGGTTTAGTATCATGCTAACTGTGAATATATGTGGGACGTGGTGGCGCAGCGAGTTAATCCGCTGTTGCTGGGCTTTCAACCGCAAGGTTGGGAGTTCGAGACTGCGTGACGGAGTGAGCTCCCGTTGCTTGTCCCAGCTCCTGCCAACCTAGCAGTTCGAAAGCACCTAAAATGCAAGTAGATAAATAGGGACCACTTTGGTGGGAAGGTAACGGCGTTCCGTGCGCTACGGCGTAGAATCATGCTGGCCACCATGATCGGACAAAAAAACGCCGGCTCACAGGCTTTGAAACGGAGATGAGCACCGCCCCCTACAGTCGGTCACGACTAGACCATTCGGTCGTGGGGAAACCTTTACCTTTACCTTAACTGTGAATATAGAGACGCAGGGGAAAAGGCAAGGTCTCAATGTCTTGCTACCTAGCTAATCTGTTCGCATAAAGTTTTCCCCCACAACCGAATGGTCTAGTTGTGACAGACTCTAGGGGGCAGTGTTCATTTCCATTTCTAAGCTGAAGAGCCCGCTTTAGTCTGAGGACAGTTTCCGTGGTCATGTGGCCAGCATGACTATATGCCAAGGCGCATGGAACACTGTTTACTTTCCCACTGAAGTAGTACCTATTTATCTACTTGCATTTTTACATGCTTTCAAACTGCTAGGTTGGCAGGAGCTGGGACAAGTGACAGGAGCTCATTCCGTCACATGGTCTCAAACTGCCAACCTTCCAGTCAGCAAGATCAACAGCTCAGCGGTTTAACCCGCAGCAGCACCACGTCCCCCACATGACAATAGAGGTGATAAATTCCTTCTCACTGAGGCCAGAGATGAAGCAACCTCTGAAACTGTGTGGCAGGCTTTGGATTTTGTTTACCAAATGCACCTGTTGGTCATAGCCAGCCAGCAAAATTCCCCCAAGAAACAGGAAAAAATTATGAGAAGTGAAGAAATATGAATATGGATGCATGGCACCCTTTTTTAAACCCACGTTGCATTTGCTCAACAGTATGTCCAAAAAATGAGTACAAGTATTTTACCTGTGGATTCCAAAGTGTTATCCCTTACCGTAAAAAGTGTTCATTTTCAATTATAGGGGCGAGGAGATATGCTGTAAACAACTCCAGTATCCAACTTTACCTAAAACGTTACCTTTGCCCTTCTGGCACATACAAATGTATGATTCAAATGCTCTGTAAACAGTGCAGGAAAATATGTTCATTTCCTCACTTCACACAGAAAAAAATTTCAGAAGAATTGGTGGAAGCAGGGTGGTTGTTGTTGTTGTTTTCAACCCACCTTTTATACCTGTTGCATGACCACATCTCGGGTAAAAGATTTAATGCATGTGAGTTTGGGCATTATAACTGATGATAGACAACATGTCAATTCCTGTTGACTGCAGGTCCTCCCAGCCACCCGCTCTTACCTAACCTCCTATGAGCTAAGCAAGGAGACAGCCTGCAGTATCAGCCGTTTGGATTACAGTAGCCCCTAAGTGTAGGATTCTGTCTCTGAGCCCCCACCTGCTATAGCCAGTGTGCGTATGTACTTGCACAGCTCCAAACAGAGCATTTTGACTTGTGTATGGACAGAATACCAGTAGGATAAAGAATTGAAGTTCCTCATTCACTCTACTTGTAATCTGAACCACAATTTTAAAAATTAAATTCAAAACTACAAGAACTCGGATACTGAATAAGTCATACAAAGTCAAAATCTGTATATGAATTTGGACATAATGTATTGATTTTCTTCATCTGGGTAAAATCAGTGCTGAAAACAATTTTCACATCAGTGATTGTCATATTTAAGTGCAATATTTTGCATGTTCTCATAATATTGGTTGATTTTAAAGAGCTAGATATTGCTAAATGAACACAATAGAAAATTGCTCAGTATGATATACATAATGTTATCTCTGCAGAAGTGATATTAATATAATTTCTGGTGTAGAATTTTGGATTTCTTTGTCTGTAACAGTTCCTGCCTTGCTGCAGTATTAAAGGTTGTGTATAAACCAGATATTATTTGGTCAATGGGGCCCCTTTATAAGTGTCGCATTTATCAAAAGAACATAAATCTCTTCAGGATTGAGATGATGATGTAAACTTGGCTACTCCCTATATGAAACAGTTCGGCATCCGATTTTGAATTGCATAACTTAGTGGTTCTCAAACGTTTTAGCGCCAGGACCCTCTTTTTAGAATGACAGTCTGTCCGGGACCCACCAGAAGTGATGAAGGCTGGAAGTGCCATCATTGTGATGCCAGAGCCTGCTGCTTTCCTGAGAATGCAACAATCAGTTGGGTTATTTCTCAGCCATTTTCCAATAGCAGAACGAATCAGAAAGAAAAAAGCTTATTCACAGCCTTGACGCAAACAAAGCAACCACACAGCCCTCCCCCTTTCCAGCATCCTATCTTCCCATATTTTCAATATGGCTGCTCTATGTACTTTGCGACCCACCTGAAATTGTCTCGCAACCCACTGGTGGGTCCTGACCCACAGTTTGGGAATCATTGGCTTTTGAATACATATTTAAATGGGTAAGTGTACAGGCAAAAACAAAGCAAACAGTTTGTATGAAGCTCGGACATGAGGTAAAATCACTGACTTGAGGAGGAGGAATAGTATTCGGCACCTCCTCTTGGGCTGCCTCTGATTTCCTCCAAAAGAAATTATAAGGAGCTTGTACTGACCAGATCATTAGGAAGGTCTTGGAGTTTGTTCAGTTCATTTATTTTTCTGTAATGTGTTAGACTGTTTAAATTTGCAGTACTTTGAAGAAAATGTTATAGAATGTGAGTGTTTCTTTTAGAGTTTCTGTGATTTTAATTTCCCTTCTGTCTACTTTGCAAGGTTAAAGCAGTGGAGCCTTATGTAAGACATGGATAGATGCAAACATGTTGGGCGGCTACGACTTGCCCAGGACCATTCTATTCTGAACCCCCAGAAGTGGCACTGCATGGACTGCAACACCACGGAATCCGTTTGGGCTTGCTTGAAATGCTCCCATGTGGCCTGTGGCAGATACATTGAGGACCATGCGCTCAAACACTTTGAAGAGACCAGGCATCCTTTGGCTATGGAAGTTAATGATCTCTACGTGTTTTGTTACCTTTGTGAAGACTACGTATTAAATGATAATCCCGAGGGTGACTTGAAACTATTAAGAAGTTCTCTATCTGCAATTAAAAGCCAGAAGCATGATCCATCAGCCAGAAGTGGCAGGACGCTGCGGTCAATGGCTTTGGGGGAGGATGTGTGCAGCCATCAGAGGGCCCCTCAGGGACAGCCTCAGATGCTTACAGCTCTCTGGTATAGACGGCAATCATTGCTTGCAAAAGCCCTGCAGACCTGGTTTGATAAGAGTTCTAGAGGCCAGCTAAAACTAGAACAAAAGAAGCAAATGGAAGAACTGGAGAGGAAGAAGGAAGTAGCCAGGCAGCGGCGTCAAGAGATGAAGCGAAGGTTGTTGGAGGAACTGGCAAACACTCCTCCTAGAAAAAGTGCCAGGCTTCTGTCACACATTCGCAGAGAGAACCTTATTCCTCGGAAGTTTAGAGATATGGAAGCAAGTTCTCCTACCTCAAGACGAGTGCAGAGTAGCAAATTCAAACAGTTCTATTCCATCCGGCGTAAGCCCCTCATGACTCCTGGGGTGACTGGACTAAAAAACCTAGGAAACACATGTTACATGAATTCTATTCTGCAAGTATTAAGTCACCTCCAGAAGTTTAGAGAGTGTTTTTTTGACGTTGGACCTTTGTGAAACTGAAGAACTCTTAGCTAAGACGGTGAATGGAAAGTCTAGAATGTCTGGAAAGCTGGTCAATGGGCCTGTTCCTTTTGAGTCAGGAAGGAATGATCAACTGGGTTCATATGGTAGGCAGAGCCTGCCAGCTGGCTTAAATGGCGGGTCCTCAATAAGCAAAAGTTTAGAACTAATACAGCCCAAGGAGCCAAGTTCAAAGCACATCTCCCTCTGTCATGAACTGCACACACTCTTCAGAGTTATGTGGTCTGGGAAGTGGGCCTCGGTATCTCCTTTTGCCATGCTGCACTCTGTGTGGAGTCTGATTCCAGCATTTCGAGGTTATGATCAGCAAGATGCTCAGGAATTTCTCTGTGAATTGTTGGACAAAGTGCAGCAGGAGCTGGAATCCGAAGGAACAAAACGTAGGATCCTCATCCCTTTTTCACAGAGGAAGCTCACAAAGCAAGTCCTGAAGGTGGTGAACACCATTTTTCATGGGCAGTTACTCAGTCAGGTATTTTTTCATTTTTTTGTAGTAATGCAAAAGAATGGCAGGTGGCTTAAAGAGTGTGAGAAATGACTGCTTTACCCTTCTCTCCCTGGCATTTATCCACTCAAAATCACTCTCTCCAAGGCATTTTTCAAATAGAATAACAGATTAGTAGTAGTGTGATGTGATCATATTGCTTCATACTAGCATAATGATTGCTCTCCTTATAGTGCCTATTTTGACTTTGACTAAACATGTCCCATATTTTAAGAAGTTCTTCTGTTTGTCAGTGAATACTGTCCCCCATACACATGACACATTTTTTCCTCTTCTTCCTGGTTTGCACTCTTGCCTATTTTCATATACTTTATAAAGGTGATATTGTCAGCCAGCTGGAACCTTCTGGCAGGCTGGATGGGAGGGAGGGCGGAATGGGGCAGGGTTGGGTGTGCCGGGAGCTGTGCCAGCTCAGGAAGGGGGGTGGAACTTGGATGTGGCTGTTAGGCCACATCCAAGCCTCCGTCCCTGGGTTACGCAGCCCCAATTTGGGCTGTGCAGCTTGCTATATAGTGAGCATAGATCCACAAAAACCCTTTGGGGCCGCTGGTACCTACCCCACGGCAAGGGCACAAACACGAAGGTTCCAGTGCAGTCCCAACCTGCATTGGATACAGCATAGGCCCGCTGGCCTGTGCTGTTCTGACACAGGTTTGCATTGTACCCTTAATTATTGTTTTAGACTGTCTCAAGCTATATAACTTTCTAAGGGCCCAATCCTACCCAATTTTCAGCACTGATTTTGTTTCAGTGCAGTCCTGAGATAAGGAAATGGATGTTTCCATACCTTGAGGAGGCCTCTGTAACTGCTTCCCACAGCAGGATGCAGCGCGCACTTCATTGGCACAGCTACACCAGCACTGGAAATTGGATAGGATTGGGCCCTAAGTCAGTGGTTTCCAAAGGCCCTAGAGGCTGTTGCCTGACTTATAAATGCCAAGGGATGTGGCTATAATTGGGTAGTAGTGCTCCCCCACCCCGAGTAGCTGCTTTTTAATGCTCAATGCACATAGCCTAATCTGCTCTGTCACTTTCATGACCCAACAAAAATTGGGTCACGACCCACTTGTGGGTCCCGGTTCTACAGTTTAGGAACCACTGTTCTAAATAAACACTAAGGACTGGTTTATACAAAATGTCAAATTATTTTTTAGCATTACTTGAGCAAGCCTCTTCCTTGCATTATTAGATTCCTCTTCCTGATTCTTGATAAACCATAGTTTGTCATTGCATTCAAATGTGTAAACTATGGCTTGCCCAACACTGCAGCATGACGAAAGGATTGGCATATGTGAGGGTAGGAGAGATGGTATGTGCCAAGCTTTGCTCATTTATTTCATGTCAAACCATGCTTTGCCATTATATGTAAGCTGGCCATATGTTTGCATTGTCTCTTTTTCTTCTTCTTCACAAGTTTGGTCTAACTGCTTGAATAGAGAACTTCAGTTCTTGATATGTGACTTACTGCCCAATCCTATCTGTGTGAAATGCCAGGGTGGCAGTCTGTCCACCAGACTGTGGAGTGCTGCCATTGGTGCAAGGTCCAGTAGGCCCTGCCCTGCCAATAGCACCCCATAGACAAACTCCTGCCATTGTTTTACTTTCAGTGGGAGTGGATTGGGGCAGGACTGGGAGGGTCACAGCAATCGTGGTCATGAAATTCTGTACCTTTCCCTCAGGCCTGATACACCCCCTTCCATGTAATAGAGCAGGGGTCTCCAAACTACAGCCTGTGGGTCCAATCCAGCCCGCCACGAGATTTTATCTGGCCAGCAGCAACTTAAAATATTTGCTCATTATATAGCATTTTTGAAATTTTTCAAAGCAAAAAATATGAAATTTTTGCTCATTATATAGCATTTAACAGTTCAAGCATGACATTGTTTCTTTGTAAATGTCATATTTTGTTCTGAATCATATCATGCTGATTACAAAAAAGATCCACGTAAAACTTATCCATTCATTTAAATTTCATTCATGCATTTAAAAAACTTGTTGGTTTTTTTGCCTACAAAAATCTGTAAAATACATGGGCCCTCATACTGAAAAGTCTGGAGACTCCTGTAATAAAGCTACACCAGCAAAATAGCCAGATTAGGTCTAAGTTAAGCCCATTGGGAACCAGGTACCAGCCAGAGAAGTAGGAAATTTATTCTTTCTTTACCTCTCTCAGCCAATCTGGTCCCTTGCTGACACCACAGGATTCAGTGGCTGCTGCATCTGTAGTCCTGCATCCTACACAACAGTGTGATATAGGATCGGGCTGTTAGTTGGCAAATTCAAACTAACTGTCCACCAAATGATAATATCAAATACCCTTTTTGAAACAAACTGAATACACTGGATCAAACATCTCATTATAGTGTTGAAGAAATCCGACTGTGTTGGTGTGGATGTTTCTCAGTAAATCAAGCTGATAAAATTAATGGGCCTGAATCTTTAAAAATTCACAATTTAGAGTGAAGTGCTTTGTATTTAAAGAAGTTATTGAGTATTTAAAGAGTTAAAGGTATAATAGCCACACCTGCAGTATGACTAAATCCATTTTGTATGAGATAATTGTAAAAAGGATGTATGATTACACAGTGTAAATCCTTTTGAAGATGCATCTTATCTGAGAATTTCAAAGCATGATCTCTATTTCACAGATGGTTACAGTCTTGGGTCAATCAGAGCACAGAACAGGCCATATTGTCCTAGTTGCTAATATAAGCCTTGGCCACCAACTTCTTAGTGTCTCATGAGAACGTGTCTATAGAAATGTTTGTCTTAATAGATAATTTTTTCTTCCTAGGTCACCTGTATAACATGTAACTATAAATCCAATACTGTGGAACCCTTCTGGGATCTTTCCTTGGAATTTCCTGAACGCTATCACTCCATCAACAAAGGGATTGTGCCTGTTAATCAGACAGAGTGCATGCTGACTGAAATGTTAGCCAAATTCACTGAAACAGAAGCTTTGGAAGGGAGGATATATGCATGTGACCAGTGCAACAGTAAGTGGAGAACGGCTGTTTTACTTGCAGGTTGAGTTTTCTATTGTACTTGGGGGAGATGTTTTTATATACATGTATGTATAATACATGCATATATAATAAACAATATTCTCAATCACTCTCAACATATATACATCCACCCACCTATGCATAAGTAGTGGTGTAAATTATGCCATGAATTTTTAATCTCTATTTAACAAATCATATTGTTGGAGGTACTGTATGTCCATATAGTGTGTGTGTGTGTGTGTGTGTGTGTGTGTGTGTGTGTGTGTATGCCATCATTGATATTGTACATCATTATAAGTGATAAAAGTATTTGTTCTCTGTTTCGAACATTTTCAACCCTTTTCACATCTGTACAAAAATAAATGAAGCAGTTTCTCTGTTCTCTTCCCTGCCCCTAACAAAGAAACTAAAGAAAGGAATATATCATTTATCTTTATTGGTATGCAGCCAGAGGAGAGAACTATGTTGTGACAGCTACATCTGGGACTGAGGATTCAGTGAATCACAGAATACCATTTTTTTAAAACCCTTCTGAAAAAATGGTGGTTTAGATTAGCCTGCCCATGTAAGCTGCATGGGCATTTGCTTTGGCATAGGAAAGGCAGGGTACAAATTCTTTAAATAAATAAATTTATATTCATTGCATTGAGACAGAAGTTATCCTAAAGATACTGACATTTAAGGACTTCTTGTCAGAAATTTACTTGGAACATAAACATAAGAAGAGCCCTGCAGGTTCAGGCCAAAGGTCCATCTAGTCCAGCTTTCTGTACCTCACAGTGGCCTACCAGATGCCATAGGGAGCATGCAAAATAAGATGTCTGCATCTTGTTGCCATTCCCCTGCATCTGGCATTCTAAGATAGCCTATTTCTAAGGAAGTTGCACCACCAATCATGGCCTGTAGCCTTTGATTGACTTCCAGAAATCCAATCCCCTTTTAAGGGCAACTAGGCTAGATGCCATCACCACCTCGGTGGCAAGAAGTTCCACAGATTAATTACCCACTGGGTAAAAAAATATTACCTTTTATCCATTTTAACACTCAAGTTAAGTGGATGTCTCCTGGTTCTGGTGTTGTGAGAGAGGGAAAAGCCTCTGTCCACTCTTATCAATCCCATGCATAATTTTGTACATCTCAGTCCCGCTCAGGCACCTTTTTTTTTAGACTGAAGAGCCCCCAAAGCTGCAGCCTTTCCTCATAAGGGAGGTGTCTCAGCCCAGTAATCATTTTGTTCACTCTCTTCTGTACCTTTCTAGGACCACTATGTCCTTTTTGAGAACTGTATGCAGTTCTCCATAAGAGGATCCATAAGAGGATACTCCATAAGAGGATTAAACAACTTCCCTCTTATTCCCTGACTGTCAGTCAGTCAACAGGTACTTATATACCGCTTTTCAACACGAAGTTCACAAAGCAGTTTACAGGCAAATGGTAATAATAAAGTTAAATGGCTCCCTGTCCCAAAAGGGCTCACAATCTTAAAAAAAAAAAAAAAAAGGCAGCCCGCCAGCAACAGCCACTAGAAGACTGTGCAGGGGTGAAGAGGGACAATTACTCTCCCCCTGCTAAATATAAGAGGAACACCACTGGAAAAAGTGCCTCTTGCCCAGTTAGCAGGGGTAAGTTGTGACTGTGAAGTTTTCTCAGCAGACTTTGGTGAGGGATCATGTAAAATGCCTTCCGAAAATCCAGATATGCGATATCCACAGGTTCACCCACATCTATATACCTGTTGACCTTCTCAGATAATTCTAAAAGGTTTGTGAAGCAAGACTTACCCTTACAGAAGCCATGCTGATTTTCCTTCAGCAACTCTTGTTCTTCCATGTGTTTTAAGATTTGATCTTTGAGGCTTTCTACCGTCTTACCAGGAACAGATGTTAGGCTGACTGGCCTGTAGTTTCCCATGATCCCTCTGCTTCCTTTTTTAAAGATTGGCATGACAAAAATGTTTTTTTGTCTTTTCGTTGATGAAAAAAAGTTTTTCATTGATGAAGACAAGGCTTATTGATGGAGACAAGGCATACTATGCCTCTCTTATTCCAACTGCATGGTGGCTGTTTTGTTTCCAGGCACAATTCAAAGTCTAGATTAGTGCCTTTAAAACCCTAAATTACCTGGAACGAAGGTATCTGTGCCTTTTTCCACATGCACTGTCCACCCGATAAGATATTTTAGGAAGGCTTTCTTGCAAGTTCCACTGCCATCGGAAGTCTGGTAAGCATTGGCTTTTGAGAGAGCCTTCTCTGTGTTGTGGAGTTACTTCCTCTGAAATTGCAGCTGGCGTTGCCTTCGTATATTTTTCACTGTCAAATGGAAACCTGACTGTTTTTGTCAGGCCTCACAAACTCCATATAACTTACAGCCCAATACTATGCTGGGGCGGTGCCGATGGCCTAGGTTCTGCCTTGGCAGTTGATATCACAAATGGCCATAAGGCACGTTGAAGCAGTTGCCAGATAAACGGTGCCACTGTAGAAGCCAGCACCACTTGATGCTGGGCCTCCGGACTGGCAGGATGTACAGCAGAAGCAGTGGGCAGTAAGTATTGAAAGCGTTCTAGAGCAGTGAAGGGATGAAACTGGCCGGGGAAGAGGGTGGATCAGGACTGGGAAGGGGGCAGGGAGCCTGGCATGGGTCTCCTGTGTTCTGAGCAGGCTATCGAGTACACCAATCAGGGGCTCTACGTGGGTAAGGGAACTGATGTTCCCTTACTCCTCAGGAGATCTCCAGCGGCTTCTCTGGCCCTGCAGGATACAGCTGCACAAGCTCACCAAACCACGGTTGCAGACCATGGTTTGATCCTGGCTGAAAGGCTGACCTAAATAATCTTTTCATAAATCAGACTGTTTCAGTCTGTAACTGCAAGCTAAGTGAGGAGGTGGAGGGTATGCCTCAACCCAGGTCTACTTAATGTGGTCCCATACCATATCTTAACCTCCCCTTGTAGCCTGATTCTATTGAGGATTAGGCTGCCAAGCAGAGCACATTGCAATAGTGGAAGGCACTTCTGCTGTTGCAAAATTGCTGTTGGCAGTGCTCTGTTGGCAACCATTTTGCTCACACTGCTGCAACGTGCAGCAGGACTGCAGTGCTACTACTGAATCCTACTGCGCCCATTATATCAGGTATAAGGCGGCAAGAAGGGGGCCGAAATTAGGTGGAGAAGAATGGGGGCAGGGATGGGATGGATCTGGTAGCAATGGCATGATCCCATCCCCTCTTTGCCAGCTCAAGAGTTGTTGCAAGTTGGAAGAGTCCCATTTGCAAGCAGGAGGCTTAGCTTACTTCTGAACCCTCCGGATAATCTGTCCCCCTACCTTTTTGGTGTGTGCATCCAAATAGAGAGGATCTGGGTGTGATTATATGCTTGATTTGCATTTTAGCCACTTAATTGGTGTTTTTGGACAGATCCGTATTTGTCTAAACCATGGATTTTTTGGAGCGTAATGAGGCAGGATTAAGAGAACAAAAACAAGTCAGAGTGGAGAGGTTTTTATTTGCCTTTTGCCTTTCCAGAAGATGGAGATAATACAAGCGTTTTGCAGTGCCTTTGCTCTTCATGAAGTAAAACACACTGAAAATGTGTGAAGCATATGTAATGTAGATGTTTTGTTTAAGGAGTTTTGAATTACAGTAAAATAATAAAATGTAGAGGTTACTGACTTGAATTTCTCTCTCAATCTCTTTCTCTATCCCTCCATCCCTGTGTGTGTGTGTTTCAGTAGAAAACTAAAAATTTCAGTTGGAAACAACAATCTGCATCTTTAAAAAAAATTTCCCTTCCATTAATCTCTCATTTGTACAGTATTTTGCAGAAGCAAAGAGTATGTTCCATTAAACATGGCGGGAATTCTGAATAAAAATACTTAACATAGTGTAGCAAATCACTTTAACATAAGCATGAAAATGAAAGCGGGAGTTGAAAAATTGCTTGTAAAAAAAAAAAGGTGGTTTCAAGTATCTAATAAATTCACGATTCAAACTCTGCTCATTAAAAGTTGCTGATAGAGACCTAAGCCGAAATCCCATGCATGCTTCCTAGCATTATCGTGAACTCCTGGTATAGAGCATGGCTGCTACTGAAAGTGGAAGAGAGAAGGCCCCTGTGCCTTTTGAAGGTGGAAGACTGTAACTCACCCTTTCTCTTGTGCCTTTCTTAAATTTTCATGTAGGCAAACGACGGAAGTCTTCTCCCAAACCTCTTATTTTAAGTGAAGCGAAAAAGCAGTTAATGATCTACAGACTACCTCAGGTCCTCCGGCTGCACCTTAAACGATTCAGGTGAATGGTAGTGGGGGGAATAAGGGATCATGTTTATAACTAAAACACAGTGGCATGGATGTCATTTTATGGTATTGCTGATGATTTATTTAATAGCACTTGTACACTATTTATAATTATCCTCTTGTGAGAAAAGGGAAGAAAGTTTTTTCTCTTCCCATTTTCAGTCAGGACTATCGCAAATACCAAATGAAGCTTCTTGTTGTAAAACAAAGATTTGAGACACACAGCAGGAAACTTGTGTGGTTTTGTCACACAGTTCTGACAAAATATAAACCACTATATCTTCACAAATGCACATTTGTGGATCTGAGTAACAGTGCACACCTCTACTTCTTTCCAAGTGCAATGCTTGGAATTATTACTAATTATATTCTAATATTTATGAATGTATATAATCTTTTGTAAACTGGAATATTTTCAAGTACACATGACATGAGGGCAATGAAGAGATCTCTTTTCCCTGCCTCTGGCATTTATTCAGCCATTTCATTAGGAATGCCAATGGAATTGGCCGAAATGGGCAATACCTGTTGGAAGTAGAAATAACACAACTGCTGCTGTCTGAGTTTGCAACCACAGTGTGTTATGGAAAAAGCAACTCTCCAGCATGTGTATTGAAAGCTGCTGTTCAGTGGGGAGGCGTGGTTTGGCTGGATGGGAATGGCTGCAGCTTCCCTGAGCTCTCTAAGCTTTGGGACTGCAGCCAACTCTCACTTCTTCCTGGGATCCCCATGAGGGGAAATCCCGCCTAGATCCCTAGAAGAAGGGATTTAGGGCATCAGACGCTATGGCAGGATTCTCTAGAAAATGCAACGCCAGAGAAGTCTGCTGTCTGGAAGCAGGGGGTGAGAGGCGCCGGCTTTTTCACCGGCATCTGTCTGGACAACTACGGAGATTGACAAGATCGTGAGAAGAAGTCAGATGGTTCAACAACTGTAAGGTAACCTCTCAGCTGACCCCCGCTAGAGAGATAAGGATAATATACAGGAGGAATGCAGAAGCAATTAATTTTCATGTCAGAAGAGATGGCTGTAGGAGTTTAGAAAGGCTGTATTTGTTAAAACCGAGACTCTATCTGGAATGTGTCATCATATGCCGACAAGATATTTTGAAAATTTTATTAAAACCGTTGGAGGATTTAAGTTTAAATGTTGAAATAAGAGGAAAAGAACAACAAAGAATTGGGGTTTTTTGCCTTTAAAATGGAGGATCTTTGAGCTGAATCCAAGAGAAGAAATGCCTATTTTAAATTTGTAAGCCAAACTTTTTTTTAATTATTTATGACTTAAGAGATAAGTATCGTTACAATGAAAACAGTAAACTTTTAAGCTGGGTTTTAAATGAAGTATGTATCTCTGTCAAGATTTGAGAAACAAGATAGAGAAAGAATTTTTAAGAGACTTTTCTGTTTGGGATATAAATAAATATTCCAAGAGATGAAGTCACAACAAGAAGGGCTCTGATTGGTTCTTTCCCCATTTCTTCAGCTTCAAAATTTATGATCTTCTAAGTTTACAAGGCGAAAGAAGAATAAAGACTGCATTATGATACTAAGATAAAAAGAAAGGCGGGTATTGGTTTCCTCCCTGTCGCTTTAGTTTCAAAATTTATGGCTTACCAAGTTTCCAAGGCTAAAGAGGAATAAATTAGACTGCATTGTGATACTGGAAAAAGAATTAAAAGAGGAAAAAGAATAAAAGAACAACTATTTGTTTTCAAAATATAAGAATTATTTTTCTGTCTACAAGAGAATGAGGAGCTGCCTGGGGAAATATAGAAGAAGGGATTATGTGTTTATTTTGGGATGGCGGGCTGATTTGTTTTTCTGTTGTTTTTTCCTCTTATTTGCTGTTTGATTTATGACAGAGTGTGGCAATGAAATCATAAATTCTAAGTTGTTAAAGACTGCTATTTTTCTCTCTTGGTGTTTCCCGGCTTGAGGGTTGCTGGTCTGGCAAGTTTAGAAGGCTTTAGACGAAAATAAATAAATTGGACTCCATTGTGATATTGAAAGTGAATCAAAGTTTGATTAATGAATGGAAGTGATGGTTTTTTAAATTAGAAAATATGAATACAGCTGATAAGATTTGACACGACAAGATAATAATGGTATTAGGCCTATTTAATCTTATTTAGATCTGAATTATTTTTTAATAGAAATATTAGTATATAGCATATATATTATGTAGTATATAGTATATTATTATATAGAAATATTTAACCATATATAATGGATGGTAAATTGTAATAGAAATTTATAGAACATGGAAGATTGACATATATTAGACTGCAGTTCTTCCTTTGAGGACTGGGAATAAATGTGAGTTAGATATACATGTTACTGAGATTATATTCTAAGCAGGAAGTGCTGTCAGTATATTGTAGTGAAATGTATTGCAGATGTTCATAATGTATAAGGATTGTAACCCTCCATTTTTTACCTTTTGTGTAAACCTATGTCTTCCCTTACCTACATATGTACAAACATTTCCCTTTCCCTTAACTAAAAGAAATAAAAAATTATTTACTCAAAAAAAAAAAAAAGAAAGCTGCTGTTCAGTTATATTTTATTTCATCTGCTACACTGGTGAAATTGTAACAAAAATGAGTTACAATTTCACCAATGATTTTGAAGTTCTGTAATTACATTTTTGAACAGCAGCAATATTAAGTGTTTGTTCTACCCCAAAACAGGTTGGGATGGATTGTGCAATTGATTAGAAAATGTTTCTTATAATGGTATCAGTGTGATATAAATTGATGGTGAAGAGGCCCAATTCTGGCTTCCTCTGGACTGAGTTTGTACACAAAGTGCTTTTTGTTCTGGCATCTCCCTCTCTTTAGAATTCTGAACAGTCTCTTAAAAGAAGATTCTTTGATTAGACTCAGCTGTATAGTAAGCCTGTCTGTTTACAGAAAAAAAATTAAATAGAAATACTCCAAATAACTCAAGAGTTTTTCCAACAATTTACTGATCATACGTTTCAGAAGATGCCTCTGCTTTATTTTCAGCCATCTATAGAACTTTGGCATTTGCCAAACTTTTGCAAGGGTAAAACTGTTTTAGAAATAATGTTTTAAAAATCTGTGTTCTTCTGAACAAAAAAGCCTGTATTACATATTGTATGACCTATTACGCAAACTTCATAACATTTAAGGCACAATCGAGTTTAAAAACAATGTTAGCAGTTGCCATTACCCAAATTTCAAAGTTGTTCAGTCGTCCTGCTACGGGTGTCAGCCCCTTTGCTGTTTTGCCTTTTTTAAGTGTTTGATGGCATATCTTTGTATTGCAGGTGGTCTGGACGTAATCACCGTGAGAAGATTGGGGTCCATGTCCTCTTTGACCAGGTATTAAACATGGAACCTTACTGCTGCAGGGACACTCTCTCCTCTCTTGACAAAGAGACCTTTGTCTATGACCTCTCGGCTGTGGTGATGCATCACGGGAAAGGGTTTGGCTCAGGACATTACACGGCATATTGCTACAACACGGAGGGAGGTGCGTGTGCCTTATTACCGGGGAACATTTTACACTTACTGCATTCTGTAGATCCGCTACTCTTTTTAAAATAAAAACTGTACTTGTTCAATTTATAGCTCAATTTTTGTAATGCATTGCTATTCATATATCTCTTAGAAGTCCTAGTAGCAGTAGGGATAAGAAACTAAATTTCTTTTTCTTTGCTTGTAGCTTTTTCTGACTTATTGCTCACTTCTTTAAAATGTTAGTTTGTTCTCTCTCAATCATACTGAAGTAATCAATTTTGCTAGCTTGATGAGTTGATATTTGTTATTCCTAAGGTATAAAGCAAATATGTTTGGACCAGAAAGTCACTATAGATGGCGATATTTCACTCTCCCATTTGCTTATTCTGGAAAACATTCTTGTATCTACCTTAAATGTTAGCTCAGCATTTCCTTAGCAATCTGGACAGAGGTATTTTTGAATATTTTTTTCACAATAACCCTATGAAATAAGGAAACATGTGCCTCCTAATGGCATCATGGCTGAGATCTGAAAGGGCTCTTTAGGTTAGCATTTTTCAACATGTTAATATCACTGGTGGTACTTCAGTCTGACAAGCAGTACTTGTCAGGACTAATCAAAGAAACATCTTCTGTGCTACAGATACAACTGTAGGGCAAGCGTCTTACTTTTGTACACAGTAACCATCAGTGATGGCAGTATTTGGAAAAGTGGTTCTTCCCTCCCAAAGGTTGAAAAGTCTTACTTTAGGTGGGCTTCCTTATGGGATTTTCACTTGTGTTCTTTTGAGCAGCACAACATTGTTTACTACTGACTGTTTTTGAGAATTTCTTATGCTTCAAAAGTGGCTTGTTTTGAAGCATCAAGCAACACAATTCCAAAGTCCTCTTGGATACATGGAACTAGTTGTTTGTTTGTTTGGATTATCTGTTTAGAAGTGCTACAAAAATCACAAATTTAGATTCTTTCCCAAAATTTGGGGGTTAGTTCTCTATGAAGCTGTCCAAACATTATTTTGTAAGATAAGGTCCTGTCATTTATACACTGTGCTTTCTCTTCTTTTTAGGGTTTTGGGTCCACTGCAATGACTCCAAACTGAATGTATGTAGTGTGGAGGAGGTATGCAAAACCCAGGCCTACATTCTTTTTTATACTCAAAGAACTGTGCAGGGCAAAGCAAGTATCTCAGAAACACAACTTCAAGCTCAGGTGCCGTCCAAACACAATGATAAAGACAGAAGACTGACACTCCCCTGAAAGGAAGCATTACTATCTCAATCAATTGGCTCTTTTTAAAAAGCCTCTGGAGTTCACTCATCTTGACAGGAACAAATACTGTTGCAAGAATGATTTGGATCCATGGTCTAGAAAAGTGGGCCTCCTACTGTGTACAACTCTGTTGTATGAGATTGTAGCAGAACATCTATTTTTTTTAAAGACAGGTCTATTTGTAAACCCTTCCCTCCTCCAAACAAAGCAAAGAGTAACAGCCTCTGATGTCTAGGACCATTCATCTTTCAAAGAGAAACCTAATGTGGCATGGAAAAGTAGGTGCATCCATCCTTCTGAGTTCAACCAGGAAATAAAGCCATCAAAGTGGCCATAAATATGTATATTCCTCCACAAGAGGAATGAGCAGGTACAGTAGAATCCCATTTAATCCTTGCTGTCTTGTTGTGGTGAATAGTTGTCGCACTTCTTGGTGCAAATAACATACCCATTCGATCCAGGCATAATTTGGATAGATGGAGTTGTACTGTACTAAAAAACCCATGCTGAGACATTTTAACTCAAGAAAAATGTACTTGCCAGTCCTTGTTCGTTTTGTATAATGCTGCTGAAAACAGATGTCATCTTTTGCCTTGTATTAGACAGAAGCAGATATTTATATTCATCTAGAAAGCTGAAATATATGTCACATATTTCAATTTTGGTCTCTGCTAGAAATTTCAGAAACTCATTTTCTTCCTATTTGCCTTTTTTGTTCAGCATCTGCTAACAGGATAAGGGTTGCATCTAAGGGATGCAAGAAAGCCTGTGGAAGGAATCATCCCTGTTCAACCTCATCACATTTTCCCCGAGCTCCCATAAAGCTGGTATAGGTTAGGGGGGACCCCCAGGAGAGGTGCTGATGTTGTGGAAGGAGCTGAGTGGGAAGGAGAAATCCTTGAAGACTGGCAGCAGTACCTTCCTCTATTTAGTCTTTCAGGGAGTCCCCCTGCTCTTTCACTGCACCCTCAACAACTCATAAGCAGGTTTACAGGGGCCAGGGGAGAGGAAAAAAGATGGGGAGATAACTTGCACAAGCTTCGTTACCTCAAGTTTGGATATAGCCCAAAAACTTAAAATTTGAACTTGTGCGCTTCATATTTTCCCATTTAACTACTGCAGGTCCCACCATGTAGCTATGACCTTTCAAAGCTGTCGTTATGTATTGGCCATTTCATGATTACCACATGGATTGGTCATGTGATTCCACTCAGTTTCACAGCTAAAGGTTAGGTTTCCTGTATTAATGGTGAAAAAGTCTGCTGGGTTTTAGTACATAATTGACTCTTGCCCTAAGTGCATAATTGCTTCTCACATGCAGAGAATGATCAGAGATATAGCAACCATAGCACAGAAAAAGGAGGGGACAGGTGACTGATTATGGTTCAAATGCACTGCATCTGAATCACCATCATCCCAGTGAATTTCCCGTGGGGAGGGAAAGGAAAGTTTAGTGTCATTTTTGGGACAGCTCTCTCTACCTAAAATATGATAGGGCCATAGTCATCCTCATTCTCCTTCCCCTATCCTCTAGTTCTTTCATTCTTCCTGTCTCAGTTTCTCTGTTTCCAACACAGCCACATCATATTTTCAACATAATTTAAAATGTCATTAATATATTGTCTGTGGTGGTGAAAGCTAGAGCTGTTGACCTCTTTGATTAACTACTGTTGCACCTCTCAAGAAAAGGATGTAGAAAATGTAGATTTTTGGACGGTTGAACAAGTTGCTATTTTTAAACTCAAACACTGATAGCAAAACACAAAATCTCTCATTGTACACTTACCAAAGTAAAGCACATGAAATGCATCTAATTTTTTTTCTAGATTTGTGACTTCAGTTGGAGGGTTGATTTGGCAGGGGAGGAACTGGTTCTATCAAGAAATATAGCTAGATTCCTAGGAACTGATAAAAGAAACAGGCCAGTTAAAATCTTGTAATTGCAGCCTCATAGTAAAACAAGTGGAATTTGATCTAGTCACTATAGATGCTGAGCTTCATAAAAAATGACAGCTCTAACATTACAGTTGTAATGATTAGATATCAATTTTTATCCACTCCATTTCTCTTATTAGAACAACAGACACATACTTTGGGAAACGCTTTCAGAGGAGCCTAGGCCATTGCATATAACCATGGAAAGTAGAAAGATATGCAGGTTCTGCCTTCTACTTATGGCCAATTTAGTTGGGAACACCCACCCCTATAGTATATGTAAGATTCCACTTTCACGATACATTGGAAAAATTACTTTTCATGTTGGCCTCTCAAAAGCCAAATTGTAGCATAGTGGTGGATGTGTATGACCAACTGGATTTCAAAAAATGGTTAGGGATCTGGCTCATAAGAATGTTTATGTACCTCTTCTGTGACTACTCATGTGAGCCCATTTTTCTCAGCAGTTTCATGATAGCAGTAGGTGGAGAAAAGAATGAAAGCAACAAAACTTCTAAGGTCAGGGTAGCAGCTATAGTAATGAACGGGCAATGGAAAGAAAGGGTAGTACAGTACAGGGGTTTTGTACACAGCTGTTGTCTTGGAGTATGCCATATGTTGACCCTAGTCCACTGTTTGTTCTAGCAAGGACTGTCACACTCCACATGTAGCTCACAAGTTTCAGGTGTACTGATATCAGTACACCTGACACAAAAACCAAAACCCTCCATCTGGAAGCATCTTTACAAATACATTCAGTTAACAAAATCCAACTGCTGTATTCACTATCGGAAAACAAGACATTACTATTAACCCTGTTTTTAATATTGTGTAAGAAAATGAATCCTTATAAATCACAATGGAGCACTGCAATTGATGCAACTGTGAAATCATGTTTCTCATTTCCAGTTTACCAGAGAAAAAACAGCCTAACTGTTCACTATGTGATATGCAGAAATCAAATGAAGCTTTTCACAACATGAAGTTAAACATTATCATCAGCTATTGTCTATGTATCAAGCTACTGTTGAAGTCACAGGTGTAGGGGCTGGAAAAAGTTGGCAACCCGACTATTCGTACTTTTGATTGAGTATTACAACCATATTTGGGTTTAGATAGGAACAGTTGACACCTAAATTAGATGCATAGGGATGGGGGAACGGTGTAGCAAGAAATACTTCATATTTTCTAAGCAGATTTGGGCAGTAGTAGCCTCTCATGTGGATAGTGGAGTCCCATGAGATGTGGAAAAATGTGCAATTAAAAATTACCTTGGTAGAGAAGGAAGTAACTTGAGCTTGCTGTTTCCAACACTGTGAGGTTTCTGTAATAATTAGCTTTTATTTGGAAGCGATATACTGTATAGCATTTTTATGCTGTTTCTTTTATATCTGTCTACTGCAAGCAGTGCTCTTGCTATGCTGTACACTGTTTTAAAGTGTCCTGGTTGGCAGAAAAATTTAATTACATTGACTTCTCTTGATAGTTCTGTATCTTGCCATTATAATGGAAGCCTAACAGAGTTACAAATTGGATAACGTCTTCCTGTGTTAATCCCCACCCCCTTCATCTCTTACGTTTATGTACATGTTAACTGAAAGCTAATGTCAGCTCTGATACTGAAAGTCAGTGCTTGACTTTCCCCAAGATTTCACATACCTTGCAGTGTATAGTACTGTAGTTCCATTCCCCTTCAGGACTACAAGCATCCTGAGCATTATTACAAGAAAGCAAATCCTGATAAGATTTGTTTCTGAGTAAAAGTGTTTCAGACTTAAGAAGTATACACACATACAGCTTTACTGTTACACAACAGAACAAAATTAGTTCTGTGCATACAGCTAAAACTGGTGATGAAAAATAAAGCTATGTGGAGCAATCAAATACAGTTTATTGAGTTCAGTACAACAAGCCTATTAAGATAGCTAAAGGTTTTATTAATTTGTTGTAATAATTTCAGACATGAAGTCTTTAAAAGTGCAAGCAGCCACTGATCAAAATTACACAGCTCTGGAATAGTGACTAATGCACCAACCTTTGGGAGCACTTTTTGTTACAGTCCATTCCTACTTCTGCCATAAAAAAAATGAGATCCCCTTGTCATATTCTCTTGTTTTGTACCTGTATTGTGACACCATCAGATTATTCTCTTGCCTCCAACCATGGGAAAATGTTTGTGGTGATGTCACAAGATGAGAGGGCCTAAATGTTACTAGGCAGGGAGGGGAACCCTCCACAGGGGTGCTGTGTTGTTGTTTTTACAACAGCCTCCATGTTGAATATATTCTATCTTGAATCCTTACAATCTTAGCTTTCATATAATGAGGGGAAATTTTAAGAATCAACATTAGTGTTTGTCAAAATAAAACCACAGGCATACACAGCCCTTTACATGCTTGTACTTTATATATACAGCATTTTTAAAATACAGAATTGCAACCAGCATTGTCTAACTTGTTTTAAAATTTGTGGGGAAAGGAAAAACTAATTTCATAGTATCTTTTTTATATTTGAGGCCTACTGATTTTACAAGCAAGGTGAGTTAGGACAGAATCCCAACACTCTACTCTCTTGTACTGTAAAGATGAACTGCACAGTTGTCTTTTTTTTGTTGCTTCCAAACTAGAAGTATGACTTTTTCCACTTCAGGGAAACCGTAATACATCCACACATTAATGTACAAACAAAATTGGTATTACATGTGTCCTATGGACTCACAAGGAGACTTTTTGAAAAGCATAAATGTTGTCTCTTCGATATATAGACAAAGCTTCTTTCTGATTGTAAAATTCCATTATATTCTGAATATGCTTTGTGTGCCAGGTATGTCTGATAAAATAGTTTTAAATGTCAGCAAAATACTCCCAACACAAACTGCAGCCATGTTACAACAGTATTGCTGACTGGGAAAAAAAAATTGTGTGAATGGAGTGAGAGTCGGAATGGAATTAGTTTTGCCTACTGATAAAGCTTTGTGAACAATTTTTTTTGAGATGGGAAAAAATTGGTGCCTTGTATCTAATTACATTTTTGCATGGGACACACAAGTTTTAAGTTCCCCTCTTGCCCCAAATCTGTGTCTTTACAATACTTTAGTAGCATTGGCTTTTTTACATTTCATATCTGTATATGAATGGGGAAAATGGTTCCTACCAGCAACTTGATGTATTTTACTGTATGTGTCTAAAGACTGTATTTCTAATAATGCAAATGATTTGCTCAAAAGTAGATCATAACTTTGGATTTTTTTTGTGTTAAATCTTTGTTAGTAAAAAAGTCGTTCAAATTAGGATTGCTTCTTTCTAAGCAAGTACTTCATCATTATGATAAAAAGGCCTGGAGCAACCTACTAACATCAGTTTGGAATAGGTTCTTAAATTATTGGTGCCTTGCAAAGTCAACATTTTTCAATCATACTTGCCCCAATTTTCCCTTAGAGGCACAATAAATAACTTCATCAAATCTTCATACCAGTAATATTGTAGCATTGCATATGCATGAGATGTAGGGTTGTTGAAAGGATATGTATCTGTTCAGAAAGGTGTTTAAGAATCCAGCACCTAAGGAATACTATACTGCTTCTTCCCCATATAAGATCTAGTACCTAGTCTAACTAGAGGTATCTGTTCTCAAATTTAAAACCTCAAATAGGATGAGACAGTCCCTTTTGCATTAATATGCATTATTCTGAAGGACATTCCCACCAGTGTGAGTAAGCCTCTGGCTGGCTGGCTATAGTATAGATTAGGATGCATCATCACTATGCAATAAAATGCTATATTGAAAGTGTGGATCAGCCTATGCTCTCCAAGGTCAAGTGACAGCCTGAAAAAGGGAGTATTCTAAACAGACCAACGAAGGTAAAGATTGTGGTACTTCTATATGCAGAAAATGTCTTTTTTAAAATAAAAGCTCTTAAATTGTGCAGGAATATTACTGGAGGTAGAATAAGACAAGCTTGTAAAAGCAGTAAGGGAAGTAACCATAGCTTTTCCCTTCCTTTTTAGCCTCAGTTGTCCTCCCATGTACACTGAGCTGTCATCCTCACTAAGGAAGGTGAGCACCTCATTAAGTACAAGGAAAAGATGCAAAAAGCCTCATCTGCTTTATACTTTTAAAGGTAAAATGCTCACTTCCAGTTTCACAACCCTGCCTCAAAACAGGTTGTCTCTAGCAGCTCAATCCTATGGCACAGCGGCACCAAAATACCTATCACTGTATCCTGTGGGCACCAAGGCAACTGCTGGAGCCTCCTCAAGGGAGCGTTTGCTTCCTTACTCCATGTAAGGCCACGGCAGCCCCAGTGGGTCTCCTCGGATCTGCATCTCAGCAGGTATAGAATCAAGGAGGCCCCTGTGGGCTGCCATGGCTTGGGAGGGAGCATAGGATATGCTCCCTGCCCTCCCCTCCACCACGAAAAGCTGCACCAGCAACTGGCCGTGCTACTTACATCTTGTAGTGCCTCTGTAGCTTTTGCACAGCACTGGGTGCTTTATGTGCAGCGAATGTGCTTTATGTTCTTGACACCCAGAGGCAGAAGTAGATGCATACTACCAGCACTAGTGTCTGTAGAATTGGGCTCTCAGTTACAACTTCACTCTTAAATTTGTTGTTATTCCGTAAAAAACAATTATGGGAACATTGCATGATCAGAAAAATTAAAGTCAGTATTTTGGCACCAAATGTCCAATATTAGAGGCCAGAATTTGTAGCAAAGAAATGCAGCACGTAGAACCTTTGCAAAAGCGGCTTTATGATCCCACTCATAGTTTTACCGTAAGGGGTAAGTCATAGCTTATCATGAGAAATATTTGGGTAGTCAACAGGTGGCATTCACCATAGAACTGGATAGAAACCGTACATTTTAACATACCACAGCTGTTACTGATGAAATGACAAGTAGCAGTTGCTGAGGTAGAGGACAGGCAGTAAATAGAGAGGCAACCCTTGCTTAGCAGCAGCTGGACAGGGGCAACCTTACCCTCATGAGCTTCCTCATAGTGTCCACTACTGACTACTTATATGGACTGTTGGGCCAACATCAGGCAGGCAGGCACAGAGCTCTTGCTTAACAACCTTCGCCACCCCCTAATCTTTCTCATTCTCTTTCACCTTTCATTGTCTGATGGTGGCAGCTTCTGCCTTCCCACTAAGAGGTCCCTAAAAAGAAGATGCAAAGCAGCACAACCAGACCTTATTGAATCAGATACTTTCAGTAGTTCATATTCAACAGCTTTTGCATGATTTTACTTTCAGGAATAACATCCTAGAACTACATCTTAAGTGCAACTGATCTCATTTAGCTCCCAATTTAAGAAGCATCCACATCAGGCACTGTTTGCACAAAAAGTGTTACATAAAGTATAAACACTGATGTCAGTAGAACTTATTTCCATAACATTTCAAGAGGAGGCTAGTCTAATCTGAAAATAAGAGAAAGTATATGTTGTTGCTTATTTTTCCAAATACTACTTAGTGGAGTTGCTTTTATCATTAAAGTGCTCTGAGAATGCAGATATTTCAGAATGTAGTATCAGTAGATCCCTTTGAAATAACCACCTTCCAATGTTATCTTCTACTTGACAATGAAAGGATCACTGTATACAAATTTTCTGTAAGAGCTTGACCACACCATATGTTAATGCTAAGTTATTACAGTTGCAATGTATGTGATGTTTGGGTCAGTCCTTTAAATATACATTTAAGACTATTTATCAATGGATAGTACTGCAAGGGTTTTCTCAAGACAGTAATTGATGATGAATAGACATAAATGCTGACTGGTTCTAGCAACCCAGTGCAAAAATGACTTTCAGATACAGCTAAGCTTTCACTTATTGAGCTACGCTTAGTGGCTTATTCGTAAAGATAATTCAAAAACATAATAAAGTGTTTTCTGCCAAGGCTATATAAAAACTTCAGCAGACACCATTCCAGCAAAATCCATGCCCTTATTCCCCATTGTCTGCTAAAGTTTTATGGCCCAATCCTACTGAGGGCCCGCAACACATGTCCAGGCGGCATATCTGCCCATAAGGCCCAAATGCCTTCCCACTAGCACTTGTCAGGAAGCCTGCTGGAGCTGGGAAGTCCAATGCAGGGGCAGTGACTGGGGAATTGGGCTCAGGAGGGGGCAGGATTGGAGATGCTGGCTTGTGCTGTATCCAAACCTTCCCAGGCCTGAGCCATCTGCACAGATCAACGCAAAGTTGTGCCAGTGATACTGGTGGCACTGTCCCAGTTGACTCACTGCAGCTACTAGGGCTTACCCTGGGGTAGGAATTAAATACTGGATCTCTGCTGAGGATTCGACTCTGTTTTATCCCTTTTCAGGAAAAGAAGTGGCTCCAGTAGAACTGTAAATGAAGAATCATTTTATCATTGTAGCAATTTAAGTTTTCATGATATTCTTTTGAGAGAACAGCATTCTGACCCCCATTTGTCATCCTTTATTAGGAAGTGGTCTCCTGTTACCACTTCCACAGAGACAGCAGTCCAAGGCACCAAAATGCTATGCAACACCAAGCAGTTCCTTTCCTACATAAGAGATACAATCATCATTCATAGCACCACACAACCTTTACACCGACTTAAAATTGTCCACACCATTAAGGCTCACTTAAGCCTTTTTTTAAAATGTATTTTCTCTTTGAATAGCTAACACGTCCTCCTTAAAACACAGGACTGGGGCTTGTTACTTCCTCTTTGAGTGTGAAATATGAATAATGTTTTTATGATTTTTGTAAATCTTTACTCTTTTTACCTTGTTTTTGTAAGCTGAAATTTCCTATTAAAAAGAAGAAGTCCAATGCAGTAGCATGTCTTTATTTCACACTTCAGAATCCATTGAACTCTTGGTACAGAAGCTAATTGGTAAAACTTCCATTTAAATAACTAACTCTGGTAAAAGTGAATCCAGGTATTGATACAGCACCATGAGTTTTAAACATATTGTTCCCATCTTAATGAAAAGAACGTAACGAAACATATGAAATGTTCTCAGTGTTTTCTCCAACTCACTACATTTGAATTCAACTGCTTGAGCAGAAGTAACTTCAAGTTACTAAACAGAAGCTGCTTGGTAAGAACATCAATCACAATGCCGTGGGCTTACAGCAGGAAGGAAGGAAAATCTTCACTTGACGCAGATCTACTTAATTCACATCTGTAATCAAGTAACACAAACAAGTTAGGACTATGTACTCCACTGCACAAGTAAGCCACATACTGCTCTGCAGAAAGGTGCATCACCCCATGGACTGTTGGAAGTGTGTACACAATATCTGTGTACCCAAGGAGGGTAGGGAAGATGCAAATCCATCTGAAAAGTGGCCAGGTCCACAGACAATACAAAATACCAAGATTTCTTATTGGATATTGCTTTAGTGACTGGAATCACTTGCTTAGGCAATTGATGAAGGTGATCGATACGCACTTTTCATAGTTCCTCAGCCTTTTGTGAACTTGAATAATATAGAGGGAGAGTACAGCTGAAAAAAACCCTGCAAACACCATTACAAAATGACTAAAATGATCCTCAAATTAATGTCCTTTGACTTATCCAGTGGTAAAACATGGAGTGTCAAGGGTGGCAGCTGCTCTTAAAGTTATGGCTGATTAAATACGAAATGTGTGCCATTTTGAAGAAAAAAATATGGACTGGAGCCTAGTTTTTAATACAGATATTTTAATGGTCATCTCTAGTATTCCTACCCCCTGCCCCTCCCAAAAAAGAAACACACTTCACCAGTATTGGAAAACCTACAAGATTTCATGCTGAAATTTGGTCTCATAAAATATCTGTGACACAGTGGATCAGCAGGTCTTCCTACATTAATGCTTGGGTAACTATGCTTGCATGGAATACAGAAACTGTCCTGTTTATTCAAGCACCCACTTAACTAATAACAAATAATTGAAAGGAGACAAATTAAGAGAACAGAGTATATGCTACTCACACGATCTTGGCTACTCACCATCTCTGCTATGCAACAGGCTGTGGTGCCATCAAGTCAATGTCTGTTAAATGTCTGGCTACCCAAACTCCCACAGCAAAGAGACCCAGATTAACTACGAGGTTTCTGAAACAAATACAAAGTAGGTATTAATTATTATTATTATTATTATTATTATTATTATTATTATTATTATTATTAATTTATTGTCATTGTATTACACAACGCGATTCACTGACATCCGGAGACCAAACCAACACACACACTAAGCTCCCAACAATCCCCCCACATCCCCCACACCCCCTACCCCCCCTTGAAATTCCTCTTTATAAAACACAAACATCCACACAGTTAATTAATGACATTCATTAATTAACATTAATTAACATTAATGACAGTCATTTCACTGGATGCTTACAAATAATCCTCTTGGAGGATTCCCTGTCTAGAGATACTAATACCAGATGTGACTATACAGCTAGGACATTTGCATAGTAGTCACAGCTTAACAATGTTTCCTAGCCGTCACAGTAAGATTCCATGCATCCGTTTTTCGCCCTATGTGTGTCAAAATGCACACTCTTCGTGGGATCATACAGTATAAGACAGCGTAGCTGTACTTAGAAGCACAGACCGGAGTTCACCTTTTACAAACCATGTAGAAACATTTTTTCTCGTTCTGTTGTTAGGATCCGCAGCAGGGCAAAAACGTCTAGCAGCAAAGCCTGCGCGCCCAGAGCCTTTCTCCTTCCCTCTCACTTCTAAGAGGGCTTCCGAAAAGGCTCGAAACGCTTCCCATCGACCAGACTCCCCGCTCGTGAGGGGTGAAACGCGCACCTTCGAAAGTCATTGCGGTCAGTGGCGAAGCGGAAGGCTCCTCGGACCCAGCCCCGCAGCCCCTCTGGGGTCACTCCAGCGGAGTTCCCGCTGCTGCTGCTGCTCCCTCCGCCGCCACCGCTTCCCCCCGCTGGCACAAGTGGAGCCATGGCCGCAGCAGCTGCTTCCCGCACACTCGCGCGTGGGCTTCTCAAAGCCGGAAGCGTCGCTCGCCGACGCTCCCTATGCTATCATTTCCTGTCTGGCTCAAGGGGTTTAGAACCAAGAAGGTCTTGTAGAACATGGAGATAGAATCTCCATGGTTTAGAACAAGCAGCTTAGATGACAGGAGACGCCCTGCCTTTAAAATTAATAGGAGCCAAATGAAGCCAGGGGGCGGGCTTAGCAGCCATGTTAGGTGACTCAAAACATTGCTCATTCCAAGCATTTCAGATTGCTTTGCTCGTACTGTTATGTTTAAAAGGTAAAGGTTTCCCCACGGCCCAATGGTCTAGTCGTGACCGACTGTAGGGGGCGGTGCTCATCTCCGTTTCAAAGCCTGTAGAGACGGCGTTTTTTTTTGTCCGATCATGTGGCCAGCATGACTCTACGCCGTAGCACGGAACGCCGTTACCTTCCCACGGAAGTTGTCCCTATTAATCTACTTGCATTTTAGGTGCTTTCGAACTGCTAGGTTGGCAGGAGCTGGGACAAGCAACCGTCACGCAGTCTCGAACTCCCAACCTTGCAGTTGAAAGCCCAGCAACAGCGGATTAACTTGCTGCGCCACCACGTCCCTGTTTAACGTACTGTTTAGGACTGAATAAAAATAAAAACTTACGAAAATAAAAACATGTGATCGTGTAGAAACATTGGTAACCGTATTATGATTTAATATGCAATTACAAGGTTAAATTCCGCATAATTATATTACTGAACATACCGGACGAAATGCTACTTGCTGTCTATTTAAACTCGGATTGCACTGTTTTGACAGACTTATTTTTTGAAATCTACACAACCAAAAATAAAACGGGCATGCCCCATAAAAAAAAGTCTGTTAATGTTCAGAATTTTGAGAATATTACAGTAGAAAATGGAAGGCGGGAAAATAAAGTATGAACGGGAAGGGGGGGAAAGGAGGGGGGAAATTTAATTTTTTTTTACCTTCTAGATCATTAACAGTGGGTGTCAGAAAATGGTGAATAAGATTGCTAGAAACAACAAGAAATTACACAGCTTCAAAAAATAATGCTGTTTCAGGTAGCTTTATTGAACCGATGTAATGTGAATACATGAATCTTTCCGTGGAAATTAAATCCCATTTTTCGTTCAGCGATTCGCACACCCGTATGCAGAACACGCAGGCATGCTTAAAGAGGTTGATATTACCTTTTACACACGTGCAGGGAGATTTTTATTCGTGAATTCGCGGCAATCCTCCTTGGCGGGAATGATCTGCGTCAACCATATTTGTTGACTCGAGGTGGCTTCAAGAACATGATGTCATGCCGCCTCCTGCCATAATACCTTCATGGTTTAGAATAACTGGCTACTAAAACCATAGAGTTGAGCTATAGCGTAGACTTCTCCTATTTCTGCCGCCTAGAGTTACAATTTCATTGTTCCCTGACGAGACTTCCGAGTACCTATTTGACTCATATTTAACTGCTCTCCCTCCTGCGTGGTTAGAGAAGCAATGCAGAAATCGGAGTTTTAGTATGGCTGTGATTGAGAGCAAAAATCAGAGTTCGTGCCTTTTAGAAATTTAGGGCTTCCTTCCTGCGGAAAGCTGAGGATCAGTTCGCGAGGTGATCTTCCAGGCATAAAAAAGAACTGCCGAACCAGACCGCAAGCTGGGCGGAGGCGCCACTCTGGTGCACCTCTATGGATAGCTCCAGCATCAGGAAATGCACACGGTTGAAGCGTAATTCGAATTTGACTTGGAGCTGTCATGGTATGCTCTGTTGGAACTTGAGCCAAACACGCAAGGGCGCATGCAAGTGAAAGATGAATTTGGGCTGGGCTGGACTGGCGGGACAATTGAATTAGACTGCCTTTTCCTGTGACTGTGAGGTGTTGGAGGGGGGTGTATTTTTGGCTGGAAAATGCATCAGATCGGGCTTGAGAGTCTACTGCAGCATTTAAAGCACAATTTGACAAACCAGAAAACAAATGGGAGGGAAGGGGCTGGCCATGACCCTCTGGCACCTAAGGTAAAGTTGGTGGTGCGCAGTCTCTGCTCCTCCAATTGCTACAATGACTGAGGGGCCCGGGCTTTTCCTGACCTGATGTGAAAGATCTGTGATCAGATATTTCTCTTTTCTTTAAAAACAAAACACCCTTTTAAATGCATTTTAGCCCACCCCCATAATGTCCTCATTCTAAATTCCGCCCCCCCCCCGGGCGGTCCTAGCGGTTTGCCTGCCCAGGGGCAAATCCCCAATTGGCCATCCCCTATCCCAGTAGAAATTGCGGTGACGTGATTTACTCCCATCCAGCCCTGCCTGCCCTGACTTTCTTTTTTTTTTAAATGAACGAAGCTGGGTGGCTTCGTTCTCCTTGACAGACGGGCGGAAGCAGCCACTTCAGCCACCCATCCCAAGGAGACCGAAGCCGGCGGAGGGAGGGAGCCAGTCAGCAGCCCGCTTGGTAGGCTCTCTGGGGCTACCAAGGAAGCTGCTCCTGGCTACTGCAAGGGATGCCATGGGCACCCAGCCACGCTCCGCTCTAGAAGCAGCATCTCCCTTCTCTACAGAGCCGCCAGGCAGCTGCCCTTCTTTTCTTCCCCGCTCCCCCCTGTCCTTGAAGGAGGAAGATGCTTCAGCCGCCTGCCTACCCCCCTGGATTGGGGTGGGCGAGCAGCGGGGAGAGTGATTGAAGCGGCTCCCCGGAGCGGCTCAGTGTGCAGGTGGGTGCAGGGTGTATTGCATCGCTGCCCCCAAGCCCAGTGCTTCCTTGCGCCTGGGGTTTTGCCCCCTGCAGATCTGCCACTGCCCGCCGGCCCTCCCCCTCTACTTTAGCTTTACTGCTGAAAAATGGTCTTTCTTTAGGACTACTAGCAGCCTCAGAATGCAATTTAGAATTGGGAAAATAGTGCAGGAAGAATCATTTTCCTCCATCTAGTGCATTGTATGAAAAACATGCTTGTTTTTTTCTGCTGCCATGAGAATGTTTAAGGCTTATGCCTAGCTCTGAACCAAGAGAAAATTGGATAATAAGGAAGTTACTGGATAATAATGAAGACATATGTGCTGTGGTTGCAGGAAATGTTTGAGATCATTCTTGTTGGACGGGATAAGAATGTATTTAGAGTCACTGCAGCCTTGGAACAAGACACGTCTCAAAAGATGCCAAGTCAGGTCAGCCAAATGGGAGTGGAAAATACATATTTACTCAACTGAAAATGTTGGGTATAAGCAGAAAGAAAACTAAAGACATCAGTCCACAATTCCAGCTTACCATAGAAGTAGAAGTTTAAAGAGTCAAACAGATGCATCTTAGGCTGACCCCTTCCATTATAGCTGACTCCTGGAAGTGGTGAGCAATATATGCCAGACCTGATGTGATTAGTTTTCTTGAGTACTGTATACATTTATCAGTGAAACTATTTAAGCTGCTAGTAAGTCTTGAATCTTTATCTCTTGGTCTTTTTGGTGAAAGAGACCCATACCTTGGGAAGCTGGTCCTCATTGATGCCTGTCAGCTAATACCACTGTCACCTTTTTGATCAAAATTTGTTCTCCACTGGCTGCTTTAAAATAAGAAAAACTGGGAACTCCGATTGTGGTTCTCTCGTGCTGTATATAGTTTCAGCGAGCATGATTTAATGCTGCAGATGCAAATTCCATAATTTGTTTGCTGAATACAAAATACTTGCATGTTATGATTGGATGTGACAATTTCACTCTTTGTGACATGAGTAAATGGTTACAGAAACTGTTACATTTCCTGGTTTTTTTAAGAGTCTGTTGATAGTCTTAAGTTCCTCTTTTACTCTTGTTGTCGTAAGAACATGAGAAGAGCCCTGCTGGATCAGGCCAAAGGCCCATCTAGTCCAGCTTCCTGTATCTCACAGCGGCCCACCAGGTGCCCCAGGGAGGCATGAGACAACAAGGTGCTTGCATCCTGTTGCCACTCCCTTGCACCCAGTACTCTGAAGTAGCCTACTACTAATGTAAGGAGGTTGCACAATCCATCATGGCCTATAGCCCACGATGGACTTTTCTTCCAGAAATCCGTCCAATCCCCTCTTAAAGGCATCTAGACCAGATGCCATCACCACCTTCTGTGGCAAAGAGTTCCACAGATTAACTACCCACTGGGTAAAAAAGTACTTCCTTTTATCTGTTTTAACTCTCCCAACCCTCAGTTTTAGCGGATGCCCCCTGGTTCTGGTGTTTTGAGAGGGAAAAGAACATCCCTCTATCCACTCTATCCCTTCCATGCATTATTTTGTATGTCTCAATCATGTCCCCCCTCAGGCACCTTTTTTCTAGGCTGAAGAGCCCCAAACGCTGCAGTCTTTCTTCATAAGGGAGGTGCCCCAGCCCTGTAATCATTTTTGTCGCTCTCTTCTGCACCTTTTCCAGCTCCACTATGTCCTTTTGGAGGACATATTCCAGGTGCAGCCTTACCATCAATTTGTACAATGGCATGATAATATTGGCTGTTTTATTCTCAACCCCTTTTTTAATGACCCCAAGCATGGAATTGGCCTTCTTAATTGCTGCCGCACACTGGGTCGATACCTTCATTGAATTGTCCACCAGCACCCCAAGATCTCTCTCTTGAGCTGTCACAGACAGCTCAGAACCCATAAGCCTATAGGTGAAGTTTTGGTTTTTTGCCCCAATGTACATCACTTTATACTTGTCTACGTTGAAATGCATCTGCCATTTGGCTGCCCATTCCCCCAACCTGGAGAGATCCTTCTAGAGCTCTTCACAATCCCTTCTGGTCTTCAGCACCCAGAAAACTTTTGTGTCATCGGCAAACTTGGCCACCTCGCTGCTTATCCCTGTCTCCAGGTCATTTATGAACAAGTTGAAAAGCACCGGCCCCAAGATAGATCCCTGGGGCACTCCACTTTTCACCTCTCTCCATTGTGAAAATTTCCCATTGACCCCCACTCTCTGTTTCCTGGCCCTCAACCAATTCTGAATCCATAAGAGGACCTGCCCTCTTATTCCTTGACTGTGAAGTTTCTTCAGCAGGCTTTGTCTCTGCTTCCCAGCTAATAACTACAGAAGCCATGTAAGAGCAAAACAGAAAGGGTTCTGACAACATTCATGTGTCCCATAATGAGGTTTCAAGGGCAGTACTATTCTGGAAGTTCTCATTCTATTCCAGTGCAGTCCAGTGCAGTAATTGCAGTAAAAACAGTGGTCTTCGAAGTCCAAGTGCAAGTTTCAAAATTGCAAGTGGCAGGGGGCAGAGGAGGGGGAGCATCTGGTGCTAAACAGGTAGTTAGCTCTGATCTTGAAACTGCTATTTTTAGCATCTGGGAGGCCTGCAGAGGTGGCAGTGGGCCTCCCCAATCCTTCTTCACCACCACCCCCAAGGACCCCATAAAGATAGGGCACTTGCCGGTAAATGCCTGTGGTGCCGCAACTGCTGCAGCACTGCGGGCAGTAATTTCTAGGGCAACTCCCCTTAAGGGGAAATGGCCCCTTTCTTCCTCCTGTGGTGGGTCGTGACCCTCCATTTGAAGAACACTGCAATAGAACAATGTTGTCTTGATTAACGTTAGGAATTTAAGCTCTTTTATTGCTCAGATGTATCTGGTTCCACTTGTACTCAAAATCGTATCACTATATGCAGACTCTTAACCTGGCTTGATACATTACCAGAAAGGGACTGTTTAACTGAAACAGGTTACCGATTGTTTAAAAGCAGGTTCTGTGCCATTGTGAACTATTATTTATATACCACTTTTCAACAAAACGTTGATTCTCAAGCCTCACCTTTTCTCAAGCACAGCCTCTGAACTTCAATCATTAATGCATTCTGAGCCACAGCTGTTTGTATTGCTGGTGCTGCCTGGGTGCATTCCTTTGTGAACTACGTTTTGTTGAAAAGTGGTATATAAATAATAGTTCACAATGGCACAGAACCTGCTTTTAAACAATTTTACATCTCTACTCATGACAAGCTTGAGTCAGTATATAAATGCTGGACAAATCAAGGAAGGGGAGGTGGTTTCTTGGACTGTTCAGAGGAACACAGAATGGCTTGGCCTTAGCATGTGCCGCATCTTTGCAGACAGTGCATTCTTAAATAAAGTTCTATCAGACTGTTGCTAGTGGTAATATATTTGATAGCAGACCACAAACATATTTGTGATAACTGTATGGTATTTTATGCTCTTATATGTATATTTTTGTGCTTAGCTCTTGCATTAAGCTCGCCATCCAGATATTTAATAAACTTTTTTCTCATGCTTGTTAAATGTTGAATGTTGTAGCCACGCAGGCCACAGTTGGATTTTCAAAACAGAGGCACGAAACCTTGGGGAAAGGATTTTTGAGCTTTATCCTTTACTTTTGCAAAAAGGGCTATGCAGATGCAATAGTACAAAATAAAGGAACAGTTTGCTTTTTATCTACTTGCTTTAAACTTATCAGAAAGTTTCTGGTTACAACTCTTTCATTGGCTATATGAACTGCTCAGAATTACTTATACATACTTACGCCAAGCTATAACTGTTTTACCTGTTCTCTGCTAAAAATCCGGCAGGGCTAGGAAAGTAGGCGAAGCGGGGCAGAGCGGAGGCTGGTACGTTATCCAAAGAATGTCCAGTCAACCTTTGTTGCTAAGCAACCCTTAGCTCTGTATGCTTGATGTAAGAGGAAATCATGCCAATTTAGTGATTTCTCCAGGCCCTTGTGCCTTTAAGCTCAGGGGCCATCAATTTGAAGTCTCGTTTACCGGATGTGCATTCCTCTCCTGTTTGCATCCTAAGAATTAATGCTGTTCCCAGCCCAACTCCCCTGATTCTGACCAGTCTGGGTTTCCCTTAAGGTGGCTTACCAAGGAACCATTGATTGAAAAGAATGCCAGCAGGACTTCGTTGCAGCAGAAAGAGAAATACATTTTACTCATGTGTAGGACATTAGCAAAATGGACACAAGACTGCAGCATGCTTCCCAGGAGATTACAGAACTTGTGTCCCCCAAGGACATTCAAGACTTGTGTAAAATTGTACACGTGGGTTTGGTTAGTTATACAATGGAATATGCAAAATGTAAAATTAATAAAACATGATGGGTGGGTTTTCAGGCTTTTGCTCTCCTCCCCTCCCCTGTTTGTGACTCCAGGAAGGGTCAAGGAGATGCAGACATATGGAACAATTAAGACACATTTAAACACAAAAGCAGGCAGGAGACATTCAGATTAGACAAGCCCCTGACACATTTGATAACAGTTAAGTACCTTAAATTACCCTGAGGTGTGGCCAGCTACAGTTCTCATGGGCAGAACTCTTGGCAGATAAGAACTTGATTGAATTTTTAAGCTCAAATGGTCCTCATAATGCTTCTCTTCTCAGACATCAGGTTTGCATTACAAGACCTGGGGAAGGCAGACTTTGGAATGTCTGTGCTATCTTTTCACAGAGGCTTACCTCCTTGCAGGATAGCAGCTTAACTCCCAGGATTTGAAATCCAACATGGAGTCAGACTTGTCCTCATTACATTTCTGGTCTTAGCCCAACACTTTCACAGGTCCCTGTGCATCTGGTTACACCTTCATCTGACCACCATGAGATAGCAAATGAGCACCATTTTACCTATAAGCCAAATGACCACAATGGGGTACAGAGCCAGCCTAAGGACAGTGGTTCTTGCCAAAATGTTCTTTTCCCACCAGAGTTGTTTTAACCCATAACAAGGGTTATGTTCTGTAGTTCTGCAATGGTTCAGGCTTGCACTGTTGGATGAAAAAGAAGCTTGGTGGTTTCAGCATGGCTGCAGCCCTGTGCTGTGAGCCAGGAGAGTTCATAATAGTTGCAAGGCATGGCTGGGGGAGCTACACTTCCAGCCAGGTAGGGGAGCTTGGTGTATGTCTGAGAGAATCCAGGGGGGGGGAACCTCCCACATCATGCTTGTCTGGCAATTTGTTTATATGAAATGAGAGATAAGAACAGGAGAAAAGAAAACGCTATTCACTGTGAAGTGCAACAAAGGAAGAAAAGTTATACAACAATTATACAATATGGGAAATAAGAAAATCAGGGGCTATGTGCTGCATTTCAAGTCAGTTGGTATCAATGTTAACAAGCTTTTATTTCTTAAATGAAATTTATCTTAATTCTTCTAATAGCTACTGCAACGATAAAAATTCTTACAACTGTTAGTAACCGAAAACCAAGCTGCTAGGTCCACATCTCTCTTCTATAGACTATTTTCAAACTCCTTTTCCTTCTCATGGCCTTGGCTGCCTATCACTGTTCTGTTGCTCAGTTTATTTTCAAAAGAAGTTTGTTAAAAACAAAAGTGTATGCAAAAACAACAACACATTACCAAAATGTAGGCGTGTGTATAAATAAATCAAAACACAGAAAAATAAAATGGTCGTAAAAAAGCTACAAAAAATAAAACTTATCAAGTTATAAAGCCTCTAAAAACAAATAAGCTTATAGTACAATCCTACTCATGTTTGCTTTGAAACCACACACACACACACACACACACACACACACACACACACACACACGTGTTCAATGCAGCTTACACCTACATAAGCATGCATAGGATTGCAGCCACGGGTGTGTGTGGAATAAATCCAGCAAGCTATTGTTATGGTCCCTGGCTATAAATTCATGATAAGCCATCCGGAATTATTGCGGTGAGAGAATTTAATCAATTCAAAGCCATCTGTATTAATGGAATGGCTGCATATGAGTGACCATTTGCATAAAGGACCAAAATGAGAGGCAGTAAGACCTGGAGCCTGTTTTGTTCCATTAAAATGAGGCCAGGAGGGAAGAAGTAAAGGTGAAAATGGACCCCAAGACTAGCCTCAAAACTTGCAAATGTTTACACAGGCCTGAAGGTACAAAGTCTGGGGACTAGAGCTGAGCTGAGCAAGTCATGCCACATGTCAAGGAAACTATGCCATGAAAAGAGGAAAAACCACTATCTTTAACCAATAAAGAATGATTCTTGCCTACTCAGACCTGGCCTGATAAGCCAGATCCTGTTATTAGGATATACAACAGGAGGCCTTGCTCAGGCTTGTAGCCCTCTTGTAGAAAACAGGCTGCTGCTGAGATCCAGATAATTGTGCTAGAAGAGTCAACACTGAGCAGGAGCTGTTGGACAGTGGGTGAAAGACTACCCAGTATTATAGAAGGCCTATTAAGAAAGATTCAACGTGAGCAGAGATCAGTAGGACAAGGCCTGAGGCAGCCTGGCAGCTGCCCGAACTCCAGCCAATCACAGACCTGCCCCCTATTAGACTATGCATGTGCAAGTGATATGATTAATGCAGTAAATTAAATTGTCTTGATGTTGAATTTGTGAAATATAAATCAATAGTAATACAAACCCATGGTGATTTTGAACCCCAACACTAAAATATAAGGCCTACCGTTTCTCTCTAGAGCAAAGAAGTGGTTAATGGTGTTTCAGTGCAAAGCAAGGCCTGGCTGGCAGAGAAGGGAGGGAGAACGTGATAGAGTAGAAGAGACCAAGATATGTTGCAAGAGAAAGTTAGGAAAAATGGACAAGGGGAAGAAAAGGAGGGGGCTATGCGTATTCCTAAACTGACCCAGATACAAATTCTAACCTTGGGAGAAACCAGAGTGAGTTTGCGTAATGAGGCTCATGAATTATGAGGCCTTGCCTTTTTCCTCATTAAATCGAGTTTTGCCTGAACATACATCCTATGTAAAGATATGTAGAAGGTGGAGTAATGAGCTATGCAGTAGGAGGTCTAAATATTTGGTTTGAATACGGTTGATTGGTGAAGCCTAGACCAATGAAAGAAAGATGGTAAGACCCACCTCAGTAGTATAAATTGTTGCACCCATTTTGTGCAAGGTGGTGTTACGCAGCTTGTTCTGTTTGGCATTTGCTTGCCACCCATATTTGCAAATATGACAATAAACCTTTCTTTTGAACCATACATTTGGTTCCAGACATTTATACCTTACAAATTGAAAGAGCTTTTTGCTTGAACCCTGCTGTGGTCTATTACTACTACTATCCAAAAGGAAAATACTTTTTTACCCATCCGGTAATTAATCTGTGGAACTCTTTGCCACAGGAGGTGGTGATGGCATCTGGCCTATATGCCTTTAAAAAGGGGATTGGACAGATATCTGGAGGAAAGGTTGTAGGCTATGGGCCATTGTAGGCTATGGGCCAATGATGGGTTGTGCAACCTCCTTACATTAGTAGTAGGCTACTTCAGACTGCCAGGTGCAAGGAAGTGGCAACAGGATGCAAGCATCTTGTTGTCTCATGTGCCCCCTGGGGCACCTGGTGGGCTGCTGTGAAATACAGGAAGCTGGACTAGATGGGCCTTTGGCCTGATCCAGCAGGGCTCTTCTTATATTCTTATGTCTCTGCCCTTCTCTTCCAAAGATCTACCTGCTAATGGAGCAGTGACTTGCTTACCCAGGATCAAAGCCAACTGAAAGGCCTGCTGAAACAAACTTCTTGATCAGGTGCCTAAGAACTACAAGCGAAGGGGCCAGATGCGCTTCCAAAGGCAATCTCGAGCCTGGGGGCTGCAACTGAGAAGGCTCTGTTCCATATCACATCTAGCTGCGCTTCTCTCAATTGGAGGACACAAAGCATAGCCTCATTGATGAAAGAGGTGAGGCGTTGCATATGGAAAGGAGGCAGTCCTGCAAGGAACCTGCTCCCAAGCTTGTGCCTTGACGAGTCTAGAAACAAACTGGCAACCTGTACAAATGGTACAAAATGAAACTGGGACACCGAATTGTTTTGTCACCTATTTTCTCTCCATATACTCCCAGCTCAATCCAAAGGCCCTGTTAGGCCAATGCACATCATCTGCCTTGGCCCAGCGCTGCCATAACTATATTTATGAGAACCACTGGGCTGACCCAGACAGCAGTGTTAGCCCAGCAACGCCGATAGGACCACAAGGTTAGTCGGTCCCAGGCCAGCTCAGTTCAGCCAGCATGGAACCATTTTGGGGCAGGGAGGGGCTGGAGGGAGCATGGAATGAGGCTGAGGGAGGGTGGCCCTATGAGCAAAGTGGCCTGGGGAGGGGTGGAGCCTAACCACCTTCCATAGGTCATGCAGTTCTGATCTGGACCGTGGCAGGGCACTTGGACTTGTGCCTGCTAAACAGCAGGCGCAGATCCAAGGAGCCCCATTGCCCAGCTGGGGCTTACGCTGAGGCAAGGGGAAACAAAAAGGCCTTGAGGGTGCCAATTTTTAAAGAGCACAGGACATCCACATCCCTAGTCTTCTGAAATACAGGCATCCCTGGTATCTACATTTTCAGTTATTCACAGAGACCATGGATACTGGGAAATCTATTAAAAAGATAGGGGAACATTAAACAAATTTCTTTTTTTATCTTGTTGCAGCAACACAACTGATGTTCCACTATCTTTAAAAAGATGTTCCCAGTATCCACAGTTTCAGGTATCCATGGTGGGGTCTGGGGCTTGCCTGTACAGAGAAGGCTGGTCTTTCCTGATATCACAGAGTATGCTTCACATGAGACATTGCAAGTACAGGAGAAATAAGCAACAGGAAGCTGGAAAGAAAACTGAGTCATGTTTATTAAGAGTGCTCTTGGACAGACTTCCCATGTGGTGGGAAGTCTGACACCTACATATACAGAATCCATGACTTTTATGTGTTTAGGGTCTAAGGGACAGGACCAATCAGAGAACAATATGACTCAGCTATAATTGGGACCAGGAAGCCATAAATCTTCTGCTGGAATACAGTATAGAAGCTATATTAAGAAAAAAGATGTCAGGATCAGAGACAGCTGCGAGAACATATCCAGAAGGAGAATTAGATTTACCAATTAATGAACAAAGAATACACAGATAAGCAATTCTGACTCCCCTCTACAAATAGGGCCCTTTCCCAAAGCCTGACCTCAAAGCAGGTAAACAGGCTGCCTGTCTCTGAGGCCAGCCAGGGAGAGGTCACAGCGTGTGTGCTGATAAGAATGGCTACTTGAAACAAACATGGCAGTGAGAACTAATGAATAATTTCATATGTTCATTGGCTCATAATTTCTATGAATTACGATATCTAAAATTATTTAAGTAAATACGATAGTCTTCACACTTGGTGGGTCATGACCCTTGGTATCCACACGGGATCTGTTCAAGATTCCCCATGAATACCAATTTCCAATTCAGAGGAAAGCAGGACCTCCAGGAGCACTTTCCCCATGCCTCCAGGCTTTCTGAGGTACTTCCGTTCATGTCTGGGAGGTCAAGAATCAGACCCACCCAGAGTAGAAAGAGGAGCAGTGAGGTTGAGTGGACAGGTGGGTAGGGACGGCCCTAGCTGATATGCCCTACCCCCCACAACTGCAGGTGCACACAAACAGCCCTTATATTTAGCAGCACGTGCAGGCACACAAAGACCCAATGTGCCTGAGGTCTATTTCTGTCCTGCTTACTGGCACAATAATTAGTGCATATCCTCCCTCCACTGCTATTTCTTCGGAGGTGGCCAGATCCTGCCAGCCATTTTATAGGAACCTGTCAAAGAGGAGGTAGCAGCAGTTTGATGGTAGTGTGGAAAGTGGCAAACTGTTGTTTTTGCAGTAGAATATTGACATAGATCTAGAACATGCAATGTGAGCTGATGTGACAGGAAGTACAAAGAGACTGGAAACAGAACAGGGAACTATAGCTGAAACTAAAATTGTGGTTCTGTTCAAAATAAACGGCCAAGTTCAAGAGGAAAAGAGTCATGCAATTGTGCCATAAAAGTGAATAAATAAATATGGGCAGGGGGCGCTTAATGCAGAGTAGTGGGAGATGTAAACAGGGCTGGGGATTCACATGATATGTTTAGGCGCTTTGGATAGGCTGTAAACCTTGGATTACTCAGCCAATGAGGAAACAAGGGAGGGAACTGCACTTTAGGAAGTGTGAATAAAACCTATACATTCACACACAGCCCTTCCTTACCCTTTGAACCACATTCATTTGTACTGTGCTGACGTCTTGAACCTTCCTTTTTTTGGATGTGGAGCGGTGGAGCCAGTGGTGTCATCCAAATGATTTAGGAACAGGTACTCACTTTTGATTGGCACTTGTCGGGGTCCGCCCACCGGAAGTGACTGTCGTGGCAGGAAGTGAGGTCATGACAGGAAGTGAGGTCATAGCCGGAAGTGATGTCATGATTGTTGCCATGGATGTGATCATGTTTGTAATAACTTCAGCTTGTGGTTAGTGTTGATTTCATTGTATTGTATTGTGATGAATTTCATTGTATTGTGTAATACAATGACAATAAATAATAATAATAATAATAATAATAATAATAATAATAATTTAACTTCTATTGCTTTTTTTTCTAGAGATGTGTATATATATATTTGGCTTCAACTGTTCCCTGGTTAAATAGCAGGCTAGACTGTACTGGATTGTGAGCCCTTTTGGGACAGGAAGCCATTTAACTTTAATGTTAAATGCAAGGAGCCGGCAAGGAGCAGGAGGGGGAACGGGTGCCTACTGGGCCGCGCGACCACGTGGGCGCCCGACCGAGCACCCGGCCGGCAAGGAGCAGGAGGGGGAATGGGCGACCAAACAAAGACCGCATGGGGGCTGGGGCTGGGGGGAGGCTGCAGGAGGAAACGGGACACTGGATCTGCGCGGCTGGAGGGAGCGGGAGCCCCAGGCAGCCTACCTTCTCACGCTTGCAGCCTTATTCCCGGGTCTCCCTCGAGGCTGCTACCGCCGCTGCCACCGCCTCCGGGTCCTCTCACTCCGCTGCTGCCGCCACCACCACACTGCCTGCCTTCCTGCCTCCTCACAGAAAGTGCAGGCAACAGCTGCGGGCATGCAGTACACATGCGCAGCTGCTGAGCCAACCAGCCGATGGGGCCAGCTTCGAGTGGGTGAGGCCAGCTCAACTTCTAGGAACCGGTACTCGTGTAGTGGTGCGTAGTGGGTGCATGACATCACTGGGTGGAGCTCCCGGCTTCCGCGTTTCAACTTCTAAAGAGTGGCTGGGCAAAGACAGAGAGGAGGAAAGTGGGAGCGAGATGGCTGTGGAAGTGGCCATTGGATGCAGGGTGCTATCTGTGCCTATCCACAGCCCAAGGCAGCCCAACTCATCTTCACCTCATGAACGGGCCAGCCCTGGGGAGGGTGTTGGATGCCCCTGCAAATTTGCTGCCTGAGGCAACCGCCTCAATTGGCCTAATAGATGGGCCAGCCCTGCTCCCCTGTGTCAGATTACTATTTCCTGGGGACTGAACCTCTCTTCGTAGAAGAGCTATGCACGCTGGTGGCATTGTACAAACAAACACACACAGGCCTGCCAGGTATCTACTGGTCTTTGCAGCAAAACCACTGATGTTCTCCTACCTTTAAAAAGGCGGCCCCAGGATCCACGGTTTCAGTATCAGAGGGAGGGGTACAGAACAGAATCCCAGCAGATACCAGGGCATGCTTGTACATACATACATGCTGCATGCTTTTGTAGTAGCAAATAGTTTTCTCCGACGAAATTATGTAGGCGTATGTACTATTATTAGGCACAGTTATCTAACACTTCAAGAAACAGGCTCGCCAGGCAGTTTACAACTTATGCAATGCAATCCTATGCACGTTGTTTACTCAGAAGTCAGTCAGGCCACTCTGGCGGAGCTCACTTCCGCGTCAGCGTGCACCGGTTTGCAGTTGGCGGTCCCACTAACCCTGCATCAGAGCGCGGCCTCGGTGCTAGACAAACTGGCGTCGTCGAAGGAAGCCTACTTTTGCAAGACCTCGCCGCAGCCCACCTGCGGCCCAGCGTCGGCTCGCGGTCTGCAGAGCCACCTACCTGCTGCAGAAGGCATCGCGCGTCCTCCCTGCACGCCCGCTGCTATAGCTCCAGGCAGTGGTGACCGAGGTGGGATCCTTCGTCAGCCGCCTCTCCTCGCCTGTACTACCTGCAGCTGGGCTGGTAGGCGAAACAAACGCAAGCGAGTTGCTGTCGTCCGTCCAAGAGGACTCGCTTTTCTCCTCCGCCTTGGCCTCCTGTCAGAAGTTTTCGCAGTATCGAAAGCATTTTGGCCGGCGACTGGATTTAATTTACCGCCACGTCTCCCAAGACCACGCCCACAGCGTCTCTGTAGCTGGCGGGTCGCAGTTTGCTCCCATTTCAAAACAGTCAAGCGGCGGAAGCGTGTGGCTTCGAGGTAAGGCGGGGTATAGCCGGCTTTGGCAAGCCTCTGCGGCTCCGTGCACAGACCGTGGGCTTCTAAGACGGCTGCCGTGCCCCGCGTCCTTCCTAGGACTTCCCGTCGGGATTGTTTTGGGTTGTGGCGGGTTAAGGACGGGAAGAAAACTATATAGCAACGCTGTTGGGAAGACCGTGCGTTTGAACGTGCCAAGCACAGCCTGCGTCTGTTGCTCACCACATTCTGCAAAAGTGATTCGCGCATATTTTATTCCTCTGGTTTATGCTGTTCGTTCCAGGCGTATGTTTCCAACCGTTAATTGAGCTGATCTTTTAGTTTCGCACAGGAAAGAAGTTGCAGCTGAATCTGCAAAGTAAAAATAAAAGCACGCATCACACGTGGTATTTGCTCGTATCACGTCTGTACTGTTGCACGGAGGTGTGATTGTGGAAGTCCTGGAGGGTGGTTTACACTATACTACCCAAGAGGGCGACCCGCTGAGGTCGTTTAGCCGAATTAAATGAGTTCTTATGTAATGAGAGAAGATTTTTTGTAATTTGCTTGCAGTCAATCCTCTAAGTAAAAGGGGAAGAAAAGTTCAGATGGTGACTTAAATTGTTTGGGACTGGCAACCAATCAGGAAGCCCCTTGTTTGTTTTTGGTATTTTGTCTGATTCTGGCTAGGGGAGAATAAGTACATGTTTTTTTTTCCTTTTCCTCCCCCATTTTCAGCCTTGTAGTTTAGGATGTGTGATTTTGCTTCTCTAATTCGTTCCCTAGGAGATGGCAGGAGCCAAGCACTGTGGGGGAAGATAGTAAAAGCAGACAGGAGATAAGAATATTAGGTACCCCTCATAAAGAAACAGACCTCAAATCTTTAAGCAAAAGTCAAGCAGTTTATTCAGCTGGCCATGGCTGGACGTCTGTGTGGGATCTTTCTCCAAAGACAGGCACGCCCTACAAACGGGTCAGTTCCTCTTTATAGGAGTAGAGTGTAACTTTACTTTCCCCGGCCAAGCTTTTTTTGAGTAACTGTTTCCGTAGCAATTACCATATTTAGTATGGTACCATATTTAGTACAGAACAGTTAAGCAATTTGCAATACACGTGTTTACTGCTTTCAGTAAAGCTTTAGCAGGACACAGGAATTATTTGCAATTCAAAAGGGAGGGGGGAAAAGAGGAAGGAGGGGATACAGCAAAAACTTAAATTATCTGCAAAATATTTTGCCTAAGCATTTCACAACCAGAGTGTTCCAGTTGGGTTTCTTTGTGTTACAGCATGATTCTAGCAGAATACAGGAAACATCTGCAAGATAAGAGTTATTTGCAGCTCTTAGCAGGTCTCTCTGGCTTGAGCTGGGTCTGTGGTTTGGCACTTCCTCTAGCAAAGGGTTATTTAGCAACTTCACAGTAGCTTAAAAAATTTTCTATGTTTCAGCAAAGCTCACTGGGGAAAGGGACATGGTTTCTGGGCTAGTACAGAGTATATTTCTTTAATCTCTTTATTCTTAATACCCAAAAGCATAGAAGCACCGCTCTCAAGAAGACATCTTGGTGCACTCAGAACTTCTCTAAAAGATAAACACAGAGTTCTGTGATATACAGTGTTAAGGAGAAAAAAAGTTAATCTCCAATAAACCCCCCTCAGAAACCATAAGAGTTGGATCAGGAGCTGATTAGGGAACTCGCTTTGAAATACCTGCAGACTCTTAAGGACAGTACAGTATGGTAAAAATAACCCCTGCTGCTTTTGATTTGATCTACTGTTCAGCTGGTGATGGAAATATCAGTTACACTGTGTGGTAATATACTGTAGTATTCTCCCTACCCTCTGCCATCAGCAGAGCAGAGCGTGACATTATTGGGCTGCCTGAAGCATCCCAATAGCTTCAGGGCCCAATACAATGCTGTCCACCATCCCAGCGCGGATGCAGCTGTTCCAACAGGGCATGCACTGCATCCTGCAGTGGGGAGGCTGTCATGGAGGCCTCCTCAAGGTAAGGAAACATTTGTTTCCTTACCTTGGGGCTGTGCTGCGTCTGCATCAGCCCTGGAAAATTGGATAGAATTTGACCCTTAGTCTGCCCTGTGCAAAAGTCTTTGGCCATACCTAAAGGAGTCTGTCTGCCTTAAGAGGTCAGGAGGGTCTGGTTTGCAACTACTGGGATCTGTGTTAGCAAAGTGAGAACTTAATAATGTTAACAATTAGAGGGCTACCTTTTGGGTTTTACACTGCAGAAAAAGTGGATCACCATTCTCAACAAGATTAAGAGTGACCTATGAATAAGTGGGCAAGACCCCTGCTAAGTGGGCAAGAGGCACTTTTTCAAGTGGTGTCCTCTTATATTTAGCAGGGGGAGAGCAATTGTCCCTTTTCACCCCAGCACAGTGTCTCTCATGGCTGTTGCTGGTGGTGTTCTCCATCCTTTTAGATTGTGAGCCCTTTTGGGACAGGGAGCCATTTAACTTTAATGTTATTATTTGCTTGTAAACCGCTTTGTGAACTTTATGTTGAAAAGCGGTATATAAATAGTAGTGATTGATTGATTGAATAAGGATGTTTGAAAATGGTGGTATTTTTTTTTGCAGATATTGTGATTTGAAAGGCAACATGCAGTATTATGTGTTTTTATTCTAAGCTCATTTTTATTAATTTTAAGTGCTTTAAACGTGTGCTAGGTAGGTGATATAGTGACAACAGATGCATTCACAATATTATTTCTGAGAAAAATAATCTATTTTAAGTTCTGGAAAATATCTGAAAAACCAAAAGCAACGTTTGGGGGGGGTGGGTTTCCAGATATTTTAACACCAGAAAGGTGTTTTGTGTCTTTATGCATTTTTAACAATGACAGAAAACACCCCTGCCTATGAATATGAGAGAATATTAAAGTTAGCTTCTTTAGACACTGCAGTTACTGGGGGGTGGGTGGGGGGGAGCAGGCAGCGGCACTGTAGGTCCTGGCTCCCAGGTGGGGACCACAGTACAGCAGAATTTCTCAAATTTTTTAGCACGGGGACCCACTTTTTAAAATGACAGTCTATTGGGTCCCACCTAGCTTTACGAGACTTAAATTTTTTATTTATATTTTTATTTGTATCAAGCAATATTTTATTTATTTGCACAAAAAATGATCCATTTCTTATAATGAGGCAGCCCTAACAAATAGTTTCAAGGCTTGAGGGGCTTAGTTATATGACCTAGCCTTAGTTATATGACCTAGGGGCTTAGTTATATGATCTAGCCTTCACTTCCTGTCATTGACCTAGCCCCAGTTTATGACCTAGCCCCTCACTTCCTGTCATTGGCAGACTTCGAAAAAAAACCAGAAAAAAGAGGCTCAAACATTTATCTCCCTATATCAGAGGTTCTCAAACCTTTTAGACCAGGACCCACTTTTTAGAATGGCAGTGTTTGTTGAGACCCACCATAAGTGATGCCATTGACCTGAAAGTGATGTCATGCCAGAAGTTACATTCTCAAGCAGAAATTTTTTTTAACACCCTCGTATTATCAAATCAATCAATTAAGTAAATTAAAAGTTTACAATAAGTTAAACAATTTGTTTAAAATAAAGAATGCTCTATCCTTCCCAAACTGTTTCTGATTTATTAAAAAAAAATCCAAACATCCCAAAGGCTCTAATCCTATCCACATTTACCTGAGAATAAGCCCCATTGACTGCTTTTGTTGAAAGCATATGCAAAATAACCTGCTCAAATGGGCTGAAACTGATTCCAACCCGCAGTTTGAGAAACACTGTCCTATATTTTTCCAGGCTTGCAAACTACAGGAGCTTAGCTGTTTTCAGGGCAGTTAGCAGCTATCTGATTTTTGAATAGCCTCAGCGCTTCAGCAAACTGATCATTCCATCACCCGTGTTTCCAATGGAGGCTCTGTGGGACCCACCAGAAATCAGGTCATGACCCACTAAGTGTGGCCCAACCCACTGTCTGAAAAATGTTGCTGTAAGTCTTCTTAAGGTGTCCTGCAGCAGCTGAGCCAGGGGTAGATGTGTGGTCTGGTTCTGAACCATTTGGCTTGTTTGCAAAGTAGTGGTTGAAAGGCATTTGTCTTGCCAAATTGCTGCCTGAAAAAACAGTATTCAATCAGTGTGTCACTTTTTCTTCTCTGCAGGAAATAAAGCGACGGATATTCCCAAACAGTGGGGAGATGTACCCCAGAAGAGGATACGATTGTTGGTTTCCAGAGACTGTAAGTGGTTGCTGGTTTCCTTCCTCATCCCTGCCTCTTCTCTTTGAGGTCAACAAATTCAGTTTAGCATATGTTCGTGCAGTGAAAGGAACAGAAGACCTATAATTGGATGTTGTAGCAATAGAAAAATGATTTTTTTCTCCTTGGTGAATAACAATTGTATAGGACTTTAACTGCATGGTACACTAGTCTGCTAGTCCCAACCCATCAGCTCATGGCCCAACAGGTCATGTGTAGTGTACAGTAGCGTTGTTGCGGGGACCAGGGCATGTACATCACTTCTTCTTTTGCTTCCTTATGTTATTTCACTTGTCCACTGTCTTCCTAAGTGTTTCCTGAGGCCAAGGCAACCATTGTGGGAGCATTCGATTGAAAATTGTCTGGTCCGATATAAATACTCTCAGAAGCTTTTGACATTTATAGTTTGTATTATAAGAAAACTAATCAAGTGGAGAATTTCTTTTTCCATCAAATATTAATCTTACTCTCTAGTAACCTGAGGTAAGAAGCAATAAACAGGTATGTGGCTGCTTATCTTCACGTTTCTGCTCTCTAATCAGTCTATAGCAGCAGTCTTCAAAGTCCTACTCAAACTTTGAAGCTGCAGTAAGTGCTTGCGGGGTTGCGGGGGGAGGACCTGTTTTCAGCATCGGGGAAGCCTTTGGAGGTGGCAGTGGGACTAACCCCAACCCTTCTGGACTCCCAGGACCCCCCCCCCAAAAAAAAGGTAGGGCCCATGCCCCTCAGTGCCCGCTGCACTGGGCAATGCTTCCTGGGGTCATTCCCCTTAAGGAGAAATGGCCCCTCTTTCGTGCTATATGGTGGGTCGCAACTCACCACTTGAAGAGCACTGGTCTATGGGGGTTTTTTTGTGCGTGCCTGCTTGCTCTTTGAAAACTTACTTTTATTTTCTTAATTTCTTAAACAGAAACAAAAAGATGTCTCTTCAATGGCAATTTGTTTGTAATGTAGTTACCACTTTGTGGTGATATTTGTGTCACATTTCTGCATTTATATTTTGCTTCTTCTATCTTGTGACTATGCAAAAATGATATAAATAAATACTAGGCACTCAGTCATTAAAAAATGACCTGATAGATTAGTACTTAGAATCAGATGGAGGAGAATTTTCTCTTGCAAGTTGACTGCTGAAAACCTGTAGATGCAAAGCAGTTTTATCAGAGTTTCCAGAGCCTGCCAAATTTTTACAAGCAGAGCAATGTGTTACTTTAAGAATATTTCTGTAGTTATCTTGACCTAGAGAGAAACTTTGTTTCCAGGAGCTTTCACAAGAAAAAGACAAACAGAAGTTGCTTGTGTCTCTTCTATTGACTTTCAAAAGCAGCTTGTTATCAAGCTGTCTTCAGTGGAGCTGATAAAAGTGTATTTGACCTATTTTCCCCCTTTTTAAAAAAGTGTTCAGAGGGAGAGTGTGCAAAATGGAGTACTGGGGATTTAGGACTTGGTTCCCACCACAGTTCTGATCCAGATCCCCCTCCTACCACAGTTTGCTATTTACAATAGAAAAAAAAGCTTCAACTGAAAACAAGTTGAAGCTGTCTTCCCACTATAAATTGTCTATATGTGTGTGCGTGCATGCATGTATGCAAATGCATGCATGTTATTCAAGTCAAAACCAAGGTGAGGCAAAGTGTTGAAGCTCCCATCAAATCAGCCACAGTTTTGCCCCCTTTTGCATGTATTCCTCTGCACTTTTTTCAGCAGGAAAAACCAAACCAACATGCCTGTAACGTAATGGGTTTTTTGATCCTGACAGTGTAATTTTGCACATGCCTACTTAGAAGTAAGCCCTGCTGTATATATTACAAAGTGTGTATAGCATTGCAACCTGAAATTGCTGGGGTGAGGAGAATGTAGCATCTTATTTGGCAAGAGAAATAAACAGTGCTGATCAGCATTCTCTATAAGGAGTCTGGGTTCATGCGTTGACCCCAACTCTTCTGCTAAGAATTCCAAAGAGAGACCTTTACTTTTCTGGGTCCTTTGCTCCATAGATGCTCTCTGTAGTTGTGTTCCTTACTGGTATACACTGATCTCATACTCCTTGTCATGTTTTTATATCAGTCACGTCTACTACCTTGTGGTTTTCAACTCTTATCTGTATCATGCCTCTTCTGTATGCATCTTCTCTGGCCATGTCTATTCCATACATAGTTCCGTTCCAATCATAGATTTTAATATTTTGCTATTTTTCATTATTTTATTGAAAGTGATAGGATGTTTTGGTCGTTTTCACTGCAAAGTGGCATAGACATTTATAAATATAGATAAAGCTTTCTGTGAGATTTCTTGTAGGTTGCGATGTGCTAACAATCTGTGAAATGTTTTTTCTTCTTAAGGGTAGGCTACATGAACAATTTTGGCACGAAGGGCCACATGAACAGTTTTGGCGAGATGAACCACACCCGAACTGGAACCAGTGTCACCCTGAACAACAAAGGGAGCATTCACAATGGTAAGTGACTTGGGCATAATATGTATTTATTTTTATATACAGCAATACCTTGCACTTTTGTCTGGTTAGGGGCCAGAGCATGGACTAAAAGGGAAAAAAGGATGAATGTCAGAGCACTGCCTTATCACACTTAGGACCCATTAGGAATATGTTAAAGCACTTCTGGAACTTTTTGGCTTTTTGTGGTGACTCTGTTGCCAGCCTTGAAAACTCGTCTGCTGGGGGCCGCTGGCCTTAACCAGCTCTTTGCTTCAGAGCCTGACCTGCATAGTGATTGCTGGCACCTTTTTCCATCAGTGAACCTTGGCCTCTGCTTTCTTGGTTCAGCGGTGCATTTTAGGGGGGGTGACTGCCACAGGCATCTGCTGAGGCGTGCCCTGGCTACGCTTTGCCTGACCCTGGCTTCACTTTCCCAGCTTTTTTGGCTGCCTGCTGCAGAGTTTTGCAGCTGTTGGACTTCAGCTGCTTTTTTTCTTCTTTGACCAGAAAGTCAGGCTTGGGACCACTGCTTGGGCAAGTGGGGCATTGAGCCCATTCCATTTTTCGTGCTGGTACAGAAACTGAGGCTAGGAATAGTTCTAAGAAAAACATCGCCTGAAGTTGCCCTCCCCTGCTAGGGCCTCATGGGATTGAAGAAGTGCCTTAGTACACAGTGATGATCGTACGAAAGAGGAAAGGACATGGACGAAATTTGAAATGTAGATATAATTAAAAGCAGCCAAAAGGGTTAATTGTGAAATTCAAGTGGGTGAAAGTCAAGGTATTGCTATAATATGTTTCTGCCTCACCTTTTAAAATACAATTACCATATATAATGGTGTATTAAGTTGAGAAATTTATGCCTACAAACAGCCTAGAAAAACCTGATATCAACTTATGTTCGGGGAATACGGTCAGTGCCTTCAGTCACATGATGGGTGGAGCAAGGCCTAGGTGTTTCTGAGTTAAGTGCTCCTCAAGCCACGAAGCTGCAGAGCCTTCTGAGCATGCTCAGAAGCAGCTCAGGAAAATGGAGTCCTATGGAAAGTGGAACTGAGCCCCACTTTGCGTTTACTCATGAGTAGGTGGTCGTGCCATGGTGTGTAGGAAAGGGCAGGCCAAAAGGAATGCAATGCCACCAGAATGGTCCTGATCTGATGAACGTAGGCCCCAATGAGAAGGAAGTCCCTCCCTCTAAGCTGAGAAGTATTGAGCCTAATGGAAAGCAAAACTGTTGTTTTGTTCCAGATGGCGGTGATGCTGAGGTACTGTGCAAACTATTTGGGGGTGGGGGTGGAAGAAACAGGCTCTTTTATTACTCCTGTGTTGTTGCAGGCAGGTGTGCCTAATCAGTCGTAGCCTTGAGCATTTTAATGGGTAGCTTCTGTGTCAGTGTATCTGCTCTCAAACAAGTTTGATGGGACCATGCAGACTGCTGTTTCCAACTTTTCCTCTTGTAACCATATTGACACAAATAAAGACTCAAAAATAGCTGGAGGAGATGCAAAAAGTTTACTCAGTACTGAGGGCCAGCACAGCAGCGAAACCCGCTGTCAATAGTGTGGCCTCGAGCAACAGTTTTCAGCAAGTTTTATACCTTCTCAGGTGGGTTACATTAACCTGAGCAAACTACATGATTCATAGCTCTATTGTGTAAAATTACAACATAATTAATTACTTTAGCAAAAGTACATTGCATATTGTCTTTCTCCATAAACTGGAATGCTCTGTTATTCATTACTCTTTGGTACAACAGCAGAGGCTATTTCGGTCACACACATTCTTACATTGCTAGTAGCAAGCGGGAGGGGTAATGCAAGTCAAAAAAAATTAATTTCTTTTTCTTTCTCACTTCACTCTCATGGTTCTTTTTATTATTATTTTTTGCAAGTTTTTGCAGCTTTTTTTGCTGGGCTCCACTCTAGTCAATGGACAGGACCATGGGATGCAGGTTGAGCAGGATTAAGCCTTATGGGTAGCCTGCATGTGTTTAGCCTGCTGCTCTTCTCTCAGAGCAATTAAGGGGCATCAGAGCAGGAGGGAAGAGGAGGCAAAACACACACACCCTTCCCTGCAAGAACATAACAAACCAACTTAGGGGGAGGGGATCATCCTTGCAGAAGCCAGCCCAAGCAGGTAAACTGTGCTCTGCAGGGTGACATGCATTCCTTTATTAGTTGATCCAGGCAGATATGCTTAATTAGGGTTACCAGATACAAACTGGACAGAGGATCTGTACCTTTAGCCATTGTATAGAAGAGGGAATTTGGGTAGGTGTAGCTTTTGAAACCCTTCCATGATGAGCTGTGCCTGCTCAAATTCCTTCTTCTATGCAATGGTTAAAGGTATAGCCACTCTGTCCCAGTTTGAATCTGGCAACTCTGTGCTTAATCAGTTCTAGCCTTGAACAGTTCTGTGTGCCTCATTTCATTATCCCAGCATGCCTTGCCCTTTGTCTCTAATAACATCCCTTCTGTTTAATGACTTCCCTTCTGGTGGGTCCCCATAGGCTGTCATTTCCAAAAGTGGGTCCCAGTGCTAAAAGGTTTAAGAACAACTGGTTCGATAGTTACTTGCTATGTTGCTGTTTTATTTTGTTTTCCCCTGCACTTTAATAAATAGGTAGATTGTACAGTTCGTAGCTAACAATTATGAATAGATCATTTGTCAGAATCTGGTGTTGGGTAAAATCAGACAAAATTCAAAGAACTGCAGATACCCCTAAATTTTACCCTCATCTTATCCAGGGGCATGGCAAATTCCATGATTTTTGGCTTAAAACTTGCCTTTGACTTATCCATGACATTGACTTTTACACGATTATATACAGTATTTGTAAGGTGACATAAAAGTATAAATGACTGAAGACCACAAAGTATATATTATAAATATATAATATAAAATTATAAAATTCGCTTCTGATACGAATAAAGAAAGACCACAAAGATACAAAGCAAACATAATAAAACAGTATGGTTTCTTACAAGCTGGAGCAGGGGGTGGGTGGGAACACAATAGCTATTCATCTTGGGCTGCCTTACTACTGTCTCAGCATGGGGGAGGCTTACTTTAGTCCTTTGATTTGGGGATTCTAGTGAAAGGGAGAAATTTAATTGTTTTTGTTCTAATGCATTGTCCACAGTCAAACAAACCTTAAACCTGTTAACATCTTTTAAAGGTTCTTATTGTAGCAAAAGTACATGAATTACCAGGGCGCAAACAGCTGAGCCAAATGTCAGAACAAATCTTACACTTCTTCTCTTCCTTCAACATGATAGGGCAAAGATCAAAATAAACCTTATTTCTGTCATGGCTCCTTGGAGCTTTTCTTGTATGTTGCTGACACTGTAACCTAAGTATTCATTATAATTGGTTCCCCAATTCATAGGGCTCTTCGTTGCTTCACCTTCTTCTGATGGACCTTCTGATGTGGTTGCCTTACTACTGTCTCAGCATGGGGGGAGGCTTAATTTAGTCCTTTGATTTGGGGATTCTAGTGAAAGGGAGAAATTTAAATGTTTTTGTTCTAATGCATTGCCCAAATAAACCTTAAACATGTTAATACCTTTTAAAGGATCTTATTGTAGCCAAAGAACAGATAAAATACAGGTTAACTTAGTTAACCTAGGTCAGTGATGGTGAACCTTTTGGACTCTGCATGTCATAACTTTGGAAAATGCTTAAGTTGACTCTGTGTGTCAAAGCCCCTTCCCCCTAAAAGAGAAACAGTTCTTTATATTCATTTATTTAAACAAAAAAAATACAGTCCAATCATGTGTGGTGCTATGTATTACATAAAGAAATATCAAATAATTACAAAAATGAAAAATGAGCAAAACAGATTCAGGGCCCAATCCTATCCAACTTCCTAGTGCCGGTGTAGCCGCAATACATCCTCCAGGTAGGGGAACAAATGTTCCCCTACCTTGAGGAGGTCTCCCTGACTGCACCCCCACTGCAGGATGTGATTCATACCCCATTGGCATGGCTGCACCAGCGCTGGAAAGTTGGATAGGATTGGGCAGTCAGTTTTTGTCAGGGTTGGTGAATGCTGGTGCGTCACCCCAAACGTTGTGGAGTGTCACCTTTGACATGTGTGTCATAGGTTTGCCATCTTTTATCTTGTCCTTTTGCCCTAGGTAATCCAACACAGTAACTTAACCTTCCTCTCACAGTGGTTGCCGTACATGGAAGGAACAGAAGTCTGAGGTTTTGAATAAAGGGCAGAGCTAGGTGGAAAGATGGAGATAACATGAAAAAATGGGCACAAAATATATGACACACGTAACGGGGGGGGTACTAATTGTTAGTACCGTACTGGGAAGATTACTGTATTTGGGGCAGGGGACATTCATACATGGGTTACACACCAGCATGAATCCACTTGTCAAGTGGTTTTACTATCCTGGTTGAAGGCCTTTGGCTGCTCTTTATGAAAAAGAATAAAGGCAGATTAGACAGGAGGCTCTATTTGTGTTTCTGCAGGAAACAGGACAATTATTACAATCACGATTTCCCCAGAAACTTTGAAAGTGGTGGCAACTACAGTGTCAGTGTTCCCTACCGAGGTTCCTACAGGAGACGTCCCCGAGGAAATTTCCATCAGAAATCTCACCACCGTGGCCGTTTTAATAAGAGACCTAAAAGCAGCTTCTCCAAAGGTTGGTCTTGGGGTAAGAGAATAGCATATGATAGAGCCTTTATTTAGCCTAATTGACGGGAGGTGCAATTTTGTATAAATAAATTGTGTGGTATGATGCTCTACTCCAGACATGGACAAAAATGCCAGCTTCCAGGTTTTTGTGTTTCTGTGATATTTATTTATAGGAAAAACTTACAACTATGAAAAGTTTACTTTGCATAAAAGCGGTGTTGTTGTTGTTCAGTCGCTAAGTCATGTCCAACTCTTCGCGACCCCATGGACCACAGCACGCCAGGTCTCCCTGTCCTCCACTAGCTTCCGGAGTTCGCCCAACTTCATGTTCATCACTTCGGTGACACTATCTAACCATCTCATCCTCTGCTGCCCCCTTCTCCTTTTGCCTTCAATCTTTCCCAGCATGAGGGTCTTTTCTAAAGAGTCCTCTCTTCTCATGAGGTGGCCATAAAAGCGGTGACCATAGGGTAAACCAGCCAGACTAAGGGCGCAATCCTAACCTGGAGTTAGGCCAGCAGAAGTCACTTGGGCCCATCCAGAGGTGTTGCAAATGCATTGAAAAGCGTGTTCGCACCACTAAGAATCAGGGAGGCCAGCGCACTGACTCGGAGAGTGATCCAAACACACTTTACGGTGCATTCGTGACACTCCAGGTTAGGATTGCGCCCTGTGTTCTTTAGGCCTTAGATCCAGGATTTGCAGCTGGAGTCAGTGGTAGGTGATTCATATAGAGAATGTTTAGGGTTCAAGCCTACTAGAAGCTAGGAAAGTCAGCATGGCTTCTGTAAGGGTAAGTCTTGCCTCACGAACCTTTTGGAATTCTTTGAAAAGGTCAACAGGCACATGGATGTGGGTGAACCTGTGGATATCATATACCTGGATTTTCAGAAGGCATTTGACACAGTCAACCATCAAAGGCTGCTGAAGAAACTTCACAGTCGGGGAATAAGAGGGCAGGTCCTCTTATGGATTCAGAATTGGTTGAGGGCCAGGAAACAGAGAGTGGGGGTCAATGGGAAATTTTCACAATGGAGAGAGGTGAAAAGTGGAGTGCCCCAGGGATCTGTCTTGGGGCCCGTGCTTTTCAACTTGTTCATAAATGACCTGGAGACAGGGATAAGCAGCGAGGTGGCCAAGTTTGCCGATGACACAACACTTTTCTGGGTGCTGAAGACCAGAAGGGATTGTGAAGAGCTCCAGAAGGATCTCTCCAAGTTGGGGGAATGGGCAGCCAAATGGCAGATGCGTTTCAACATAGACAAGTGTAAAGTGATGCATATTGGGGCGGCTTATGGGTGCTGAGCTGTCTGTGACAGCTCAAGAGACAGCTCAAGAGATCTTGCGGTGCTGGTGGACAATTCAATGAAGGTATCGATCCAGTGTGCGGCAGCAATTAAGAAGGCCAATTCCATGCTTGGGGTAATTAAAAAAGGGGTTGAGAATAAAACAGCCAATATTATCATGCCATTGTACAAATTGATGGTAAGGCCACACCTGGAATATTGTGTACAGTTCTGGTCGCCGCACCTCAAAAAAGGACATAGTGGAGTTGGAAAAGGTGCAGAAGAGAGCGACAAAAATGATGACGGGGCTGGGGCACCTCCCTTATGAAGAAAGACTGCAGCGTTTGGGGCTCTTCAGCGTAGAAAAAAGGCGCCTGAGGGGGGACATGATTGAGACATACAAAATAATGCATGGAAGGGATAGAGGGATGTTCTTTTCCCTCTCTCAAAACACCAGAACCAGGGGGCATCCGCTAAAACTGAGAGTTGGGAGAGTTAAAACAGATAAAAGGAAGTACTTTTTTACCCAGCGGGTAGTTAAACTGTGGAACTCTTTGCCACAGGAGGTGGTGATGGCATCTGGTCTGGATGCCTTTAAGAGGGGAGTGGACGGATTTCTGGAAGAAAAGTCCATCGTGGGCTATAGGCCATGATGGATTGTGCAACCTCCTTACATTAGTAGTAGGCTACTTCAGAGTACCGGGTGCAAGGGAGTGGCAACAGGATGCAAGCACCTTGTTGTCTCATGCCTCCCTGGGGCACCTGGTGGGGCCGCTGTGAGATACAGGAAGCTGGACTAGATGGGCCTTTGGCCTGATCCAGCGGGGCACTTCTTATGTTCTTATAGAAGCTCCTCATCCAATCCCATATGTGCTGTGGTTAGTATTTACGATGGTATTAACTTATGGTATTCATGATAAAGCACAAAAATTTGCTGCAAAGTAATTCCTGTCTTATTTCCTCAAATGTTCTGGAGAGACCTGGTGATCTCTGGCACAAATTGTAGATGTTTTTGTTGTAGATATTTTTTTTATTTAGATGGGAAGCAGCATACAAGTACTTAAAATTAGACCCCAGAGTCAAAGCCTATGACCAAGACAAAAGGTCCTGGGGACATGGTTGCTGAAGACTTTCCTGGATTGGAGGAAGCTTGTAAGTGGTTTTCAAAATGCTCTCAGTCTCTCACTCAAATGCCAGTACTTGTCCACTTGCCTTGAAAAGAGTAACAGAGCAATGTTGTTCAAGCTTAAGTGATGCAGTGGGAGCTTCTTGATTTCATCCTGTTTCTCTGTCTACAGAAAGTGGTGATTTCGGCCGCTCTTCCCGTTCCTCCACCTTAATTAATGTGACGGTAAGGGATGAACTTGTGCTCGCTGTTCCTACAAGGAGGGGGTGGCCCTACTGCCTCAGATCTCCTTCCCAGGTGGAAATAAAGAGATGGTCTGATGTGACAAGAGCTGGTCACAAGGTTTCTCATGCATGTGTGTGTGTTGAACTAGTAATAATTAACATACATTATGCCTATGTATTCCATGGGTGTAGTCTATTATTGTGTCTCTTTATGATACCCACTGTAAGTTCCAGTTCTAAGTTTGATAGCATGTTATTGTTGTTCCTTTAGTCAGATGTCTAATGTGCAAATATTGTCAGGAGAAGCTTTTCCCATCACCTCAGGATAATAAAAGAAAAAGCTTCAGCTGTTAAGTTTTTTTGTATGTTAGCCACCCCAAGGCTCATCTTTCTGTTCCTTTGTTGCAGACAGACAAAAAGGAAAGCGATTCTGTAAAGGCAGAAGCTCCATCAGCTGCACCCAAAGAAACTGAGCCGGACCAGACGGAATCTGCAGCTCTAGCAAAGCAAAGCAATTCATTTCAGGTAGCTACGGGAGAATGCTTGACAGCCTGGCAAGAGATGGTACTTGACTTACTGAGTTTGTCCTCAGTCAGTAGAGGAATGTGGGAATACTAATGCCTGCCAGTAACTACGTGAGAAAGTCCTTTTATTTTGGATGTTCATTCTTTGTAGTTAATGATGGCCGGTCTGTGCCTGAAGATTATTCATGTTCTTTTAGGTCAGCTTTTTTCAACCACTGTGCTGCAGCAGATTGGTGTGCCGCAAACGGTCCCCAGGTGTGCTATAGGAATTTGGGAGTCACTTATTAGTAGGGCCATTGGGGGATGTGAGCCCCCCCCACTGGCAGCACAGTGTACCATATCAATTGTCAAAAAGCCAATGATGTGCCTTCACCATTTTAGTGCCTTGCCAGTGTGCCATGAGATGAAAAAGGTTGAAAATAACTGTCTCGGGTATAAGCTATGCAAGCGGGGAAGAGGCAAGCTCTGCTCTACTCACTATATTCTCCTGCCTTCTGTGGACAAATGCAAGAGTCCTGTTTTTCCTTGTAGGCAGGAGAGGAGATGGAAAAAGGGACTCATGGAGTGGCAGGGTTTTTAAAAGATCAGGGACTCTTTCCTGGCGAAAATCTGGCCATGATTCCCATACTTCTATTAAATGCAGTGTTTATTGGGATGGAAAACAGTTTCTCAGTATCCCTATAATTGTGTTCGTCTTCACAGACAAATACTGCATATGTGGTGGCAAGTGGGGTGCCAATAAGTGGGGTGGCAATAAGGGGTGGCAAGTGGGCTCTTGTTTTTTTCTTCCACGTGCTCATTCATCTTCCTATGGCCATGATTGATAGTCCAGGCTTGCGATGTTCTCTTGGCAACATGTCAGCTCTAGAAGTAAGCCTGGCATAGGCAATGTTCACGTGTACTCATCTCAGCTCTCTCACTTGTCTCACCGATTTTGCTTTCCTGCTTGAAATCTGTTTAGGTCAGGACAAAGGCCAGCAAAGTCGTCATCTCTGCTTCGGATTTTAATTTCCGTCTGCCTCATGACTCTTTGGCATTACCACAAAGCAAACAGGAACTTCCTCTGAAGAAACCAGAAGAAATTAAGGTGGTATGCCTTAGACTACATCTGCTACTAAGAGCAGATTTATTGGTGGAATGGGGCACCCATTCCAGGAGGTGGTGTATCTCCTAATCTCACATTTGCGGTGTATATCTTGTGGGGACTTAAGCTTTCCAGAAATTTGCCTTCCTGCCCTAGTTCTATTGGAACCTACAGTACCTGTCCTCCCCTCTTCCTTTCTCTTCTTGTGAAAAATTCAGAGCGTAATCCTAAACTGGAGTTAGGCCGGCATAAACTAAGCTAGCAAAGTTTGGCCAGTACAAGTGCCGCCATAAAGCATGTTTGGACCACTCTCTGAGTCAGGGATGATGGTGCACGTCTGTGTGCTGGCCTCTCTGACCTTGAGAGTGGTCCAAACATACTTTACGGTGTCCCTTGTGCTGGCCAAACTTTGCTGGTTTAGCTTATGCCAGCCTAACTCAGTTTAGTATTGCGCCCTCAGTTTGACGTCTTGAGCAGTCCAACTGAGAGTGCAGTCCTAAATAGCGCTGGATCCAGCACTGCTTTCAGGAGGCTGGTCTCTCCCTGGCACATGGGCACATTAGTGCTAAACAGCAGGCGCAGATCCTAGGAAACTGCACAGCCTGAATTGGGGCCATGTGGCCTGGGGAACGGGTTTAAGATTTGGCCATAAGGCCAACTCCGAAGCCCGCCTCCCTCCTGGGGAGGGGATGGAAACAGGAGTGGCCAAGTGGCCAGGCAGGATAATTAGTTTTGAGAGAGGCTTAGGGTGCAATCCTAACCAACTTTCCAGCACTGACATAGCTGTGCCAATGGGGCCTGTTCTGCATTATGCAGTGGAGTAGTAGTCACAGAGGCTTCCTGGAGGTACGAGAATGTTTGTTCCGTTACGTCGGAGCTGCGTTGCCCTTACCCTGGTCCTGAAAAGTAGGTTAGGATTGCACCCTCAATTATGCAACTCAGTCTTCACCTGACTCCACTATGTGTCATAGATGGACTTGGGGGGGAAAAAAGCACCAGAAAAAGATACTCAAACATTTATCTCCCTACATGACCTGCAAACTACAAGAGCTCAGCTTGTACAGCAGTCAGCATCTATCTGATTTTTGAACAGCCTCAATTAGCTGTCTGATCTTTCCAGCATCTGTGTTTTCATTCGAGGCTCTGCATGACCCACCAGAAATTAGGTCCAACTCACAGTTTGAGAAACACTGGCTTACGGAATTCTTTGCATAAGTTTGAAATTTCATAAGTAGTTAACATCTTGGCTTACACATCTGTAGTGCAGTAAGGCACCCTTGTGGTCATGGGTACTAGGCAAGTTGAATCTGTCAAGCTGTGCGGGCTCCCATAGGCAGTTTGTTCCTGGGAGCAATTCAAGGTGCTAATTTTCACTTTGAGAACCCTTCATGGCTTGTGGCTTGGATATTTGAAGGGTTGCCACCTCTTACATGAGACAGTCTATTCTCTGAGGGGAATCTGAAGACATGGTCCTGCATGTGTCGCCATTATCCACGGTTTGGTTAGGAGCAACAAGGAAAAAGGTCTTTTCTGTAGTGGATCCACAGTTATGGAACCCCCTCCCTGTTGAGTTGAGAACAGAACCTGCTGCCCTTCTGATGGAGGCTCATCTCTATTTCATTCCACTTCTTTGCTCTTAGGAGTAGTTTTTGTCCTGCTGCTATTTTTGTTTGTTTTTGTTCATCAAACAACAGACAGTATTTATATACCGCTTTTCAACACAAAGTTCACAAAGCGATTTACAGGAAAATAATAATAAAGTTAAATGGCTCCCTGTCCCCAAAGGGCTCACAATCTAAAAAAAATGCAGAGCAGCAACGGCCACTAGAAAAGACACTGCACAGGGCTGAAGAGGGACAATTACTCTTATCTCCCCCTGCTAAATATAAGAGGGACACCACTTGAAAAAGTGCCTCTTGCCAAGTTAGCAGGGGCAGCCGCTTTTATACTTGAGTTTTATTGTATTTCAGTGTGTGCATTGTTAGCTGCCTTGGGCCTTTCAGTTCAAAAGGGAAAGGCAGGATGCAAATGCTTTTAAATCAGTAAATTTTCCCTGCAGGAAATGCTAGCACAAATGAGTCCAGTTTCCTTCTTTTCTGCATTTTAAGTGTGGAAAGTGTAGGAGGAAATAAAGGAATAAGAGTTTAATATATTGAAAGAAGGTAGTATGGTTGGAAAGGAGAGAGTGGGTGAACATTTGGGAAAAGGAGCATGGTATGTTGGCTCTTGTTGTCCTTGTTAGAGGAGTCCACAATAATAAAATAAAATTGTAAAAAAGAGAGAGCCATTCTGGTCTGTCAATCTTTGGAGTCAGGATATCTGTCCCACCCCTTTGCACCCTTCAAAAGCTTTAAAATACAGGGCCCTGGGCCTGTTGATTCTTGATAAGGAGACCTTCTTTCTTGACAACCTTCAAAGTGTGGCTGTTCTTTCCAGTGGAAAGAGCCCTTTTGTGCCTCGTCTCCAAAAATCCAAGAGCAATCGGGCAGAGCCCATAGAGGAGGCTGGAGTGAATGTGCCTTTGCCCCGGAGAGGCTCCCCAGCGTTCCAAAGCTGTGCTAGATATGGTGCAGGCCCACCAGCCTCGCTGTTTCACAAGGAATTCAGGGTGCATAGGTCACTTTTTAGTTGTGCCTGGAAATAGACAGAGATCCAATGTAGGTGATGCAACAGAAGTGTGACATGGTGGTAACGCCTGGCTCCTGTCATTCACCTTGCAACTGCATTCTGTGCTCATTGTATTTTCTGGACAATCTTCATAGACAGCCCCACACGGAATGCAGTTTGTATATGCCATCTCAACATTCTGATCATAATCGTACTTTCTCTAAAAGTCCCATTTTTATGGATTATGATTAAAAGATTCCTTAGGGTGCCTCAGTAGGGCAGGAATGCTTTCTTCCCCCTGGCTTCTATTCTTCCAAAAACGCAACCTTTACCTTTTTTGTTGTTGTTGGAGTTGGGATTATGAGTCTCATCTGTAAAATTCCAATTCTGTTTTCTTAAAACCAACTGTGGGCACAATCTTAACCTGGAGTTAGGCTGGCACAGTTAGGCCAGCGAAGTTTGGAAGGCACAAGGGCCACCGTAAAACGTGTTTGGCACTCTCTGTCCCCAAGACTGCTCCAAATGTGCTTTACATTGGCCCTTGTGCCTGCCAAACTTTGCTGGCCTAACTGTGCCAGCCTAACTCCAGGTTAGGATTGCGCCCTGTGAAATCTAATGACTTCCTTCTTATCTCTCTTAGGTTGAACCAGTAACTGCCTGTCCCAAGGCTGAAGATGGTCACAGACAGGCACCTTGTGTTCTAGCAGTGCCCCTGTCATCTTCTGTAACCTTGGAGAACCTTAGGCCATTAAAGGAAGAAAAGAACATTGAGGTGGTACAAATTGAGATATTGTCTCTCGTACTTCCTGGGGGATGATATGGTGAAGTGTATTTCTTCTGTTAGCACACCCAGCAAATGCCATTTCTTTCTTAGCCATATATGTGGGACAAAAGTAGATTTTCCAGAGAGAGGTGTTGAGATTCTTCAACCAGGAAGCTCTAATCTTGGCTATTTGAGGAAAACTACTTTGAGGACATTACTTTTCTATTTACTCAGAGAAAAGCTCAGATAACTTTTCTATTTACTATTGCTTCACATTTTCTTAACACTGAAAACAGGTTCTGAGTTTGAGCCCTTTATAAAATTTTATGTACTGCTATTTCAAATGAAAGCAATATGTGGAAGATTGGGAATGCAATTCTAACCTGGATTTAGGCCGGCAAAGTTTGGCTGGCACAAGGGACACCATAAACTACGTTTGGACCTCTCTAAGGGTCAGAGAGGCCAGCACATAGACGTGCACCATCATCCCTGATGTAAAGCACATTTGGAGCACTCTCAGGGACAGAGAGGGCAACACACAATGTCCAAACACGCTTTACAGTGGCCCTTGTGCCAGCCAAACTTTGCTGGCTTAACTGCCGTCCTAACTCCAGGCTAGGATTGCGTCCTGGGTAGTGTAACCAAAGGGATGAACTGAGCAGGCTAGTAGCGGATAACAAGTAGCTGGAGGCACAGAAAAATATTTGTTTTCCATACAAGGAACTTAAGAGTATCTGGTCGCCACAGATTTATGTTATGACTTCAAGGTCTCAGTCTTGTGTGTGTATCTGGTTGTCTTTTAAAGGAATCTCCTCCATTAGGATCAAAACAGTTAAGAATTCTTGGAGTATCAAGATTCTTTTTTGGAGGGAGGGGGTACTCCAAAGCTTGATGGGCCTTCCTCTGGAACACCACAACTCCTCCTCCTCTTCTGTTAGATTTGTCCACTGACTTCAAAGCCAAGTCAGGGACACCTGAGTTAGCACCTCAGCTGCAGAACGGTCACTGAAGCAAACAGAGAAGTAAGACACAGAGATGTGAAGTTTTCCTCTGTAGAGTTGCATACTTTAGTTGCAAGGGAAAAACCAATTAGAGCAGTCCAGATACAGTCCAAGATCATTACACAGACAGTCAGGATAACAGCAACAGATTACCTAAAGTAGATCATGTTTTTGATCTTAGCCAAAAGGCCCAGAAGGATAAACAGCAACAGGACAGGCAGACAACAGCAACAGATGTTCAAAGTGTTCTTCGGCAGCACTTCGCCCTCCTATCACAGCCCACAGTTAAGGAGCTTCTGCTCACTGCCTTTATCTTGCCTGTGGCCAATCAGCTTAGTGCTGAGTCATGGCTAGGTCTTCATGCCAAACTGCAGGTGCACCACTTAGGCACAGGTGCATCCAATCACCTTACTTAGACTCTGCAGTTTTCCAGAGCAAAAGTCTCAGAAGCCTGACAGGATTAGCTCAGAGACTCTAAGTGTCTCTGTGGAGGCTCTAACATCTTCTTGAAATCTCTGCAGGTCCTGCTAAATGATGGGCAGGCTGCTGAAGGTCCTTCCAGCCAGACTGCCTGTCTTCCATCTGCTGAAGTGTTTTCAGAGCAGCAGCAACCATCTCAAGCCACAGAAGGCTTTCCTTGCATGGTGAAGCAAGAGCTGGTATAAATTACCTACTGCACTTGGTTTGTTAGGCAAGCATGTTGGCAGGTTACACTAGGATAAAGCTGATGACTCATCCTTTCTCCATGAGATGAGTCATTTCTATTTCTTAAATGCTTATCTCTGACCATAGAGCTGTGTGCTAGAAGGCTGCAGTCTGTTGCTAACATTTCTTTGAGTATTTGCATGGTATACACATTCTTTGGTTTTGGCTTTTCACTGTTACTGATGCTGCTATTTTACATATTTCTTAGAAATATAAAACCTTGGTATGCTTTGGGATAGCCAGAGAGAGAGAGAGATGAGTTTTTATTGTGCTCCATGAGCTCTTTTATGAACCCTGAGAGACTGACTTTGTTTTATAGGACATTTTTAGCCCTTGAAATTATGGAGATATATTTGAGAATAAGTTGACAGTTGTTTAGTTCACAAACTGTTAGAGGCTTGTAGGTTCTGCACGGGTACTCTTAAAGTGTTCCTCGATTCTTTTAGGTCAGTGGTTCCCAACCTTTCTGCAAAGTCTTTGCAGGTGGCAGGGGGGAAGGTGACAATTGCATTCTACTCGAGGGGAGGTGATGGCTATTGGGAGGGTAAGAGGGGATCGTGGCCTCTCTGTGGGCCTCTCCACTGCTCCAAACAGCTCCCTGCTGCAATTGTGACCCACTTCCAGTCACTTCCACAATGCAACACAATGCAATTGCAGCAGGGAGCTGATTGTCAATGCAGCAGGTAATTGTAAAGTATATTTGGACCACTCTCGGAGTCAGAGATGCCAGCACACAGATGTGCACCATCCTTCCTGACTCCGAGAGTGGTCCAAACACACTTTACAGTGTCCCTTGTGCTAGGCAAACTTGGCCTAACTGTGCCAGCATAACTCCAGATTAGGATTGCGCCCCCATTGACTTAAGCTCAGTAATTGTTTAACTTTTTTTTTTTTGCTCATTATAGACGTGGCTTTTAGTTTTTCCCTTTATCATAATTGGAGTTTTTAAACTTCAGAATAATAATACAGCATAACAAGTGTGGCATTTCCACCAACCTTGAGCATCTACTGGTATTATTCAAATGTATATACTTATTCTTCATTTTAGTAACACAGTTCAAATTTAGTCCTTGAGAAGGTTTCTATTGTGTTGAACAAACTGTCCTCTTCTTATCTTCAGTCTAAAAAAAAGGCGCCTGAGGGGTGACATGATTGAGACATACAAAATTATGCATGGAAGGGATAGAGTCGATAGAGGGATGTTCTTTTCCCTCTCTCAAAACACCAGAACCAGGGGGCATCCGCTAAAACTGAGGGTTGGGAGAGTTAAAACAGATAAAAGGAAGTACTTTTTTACCCAGCGGGTAGTTAATCTGTGGAACTCTTTGCCACAGGAGGTGGTGATGGCATCTGGTCTTGATTGGAGAGAGCATTGGATGGATTTCTGGAGGAAAGGTCTATTGTGGGCTATAGGCAATGATGGATTGTTGTTGTTGTTGTTGTTCAGTCGCTAAGTCGTGTCCGACTCCTTGCGACCCCATGGACCACAGCACGCCAGGCCTCCCTGTCCTCCACTAGCTTCCGGAGTTCGCCCAACTTCAGGTTCGTCGCTTTGGTGACACTATCTAACCATCTCATCCTCTGCCGCCCCCTTCTCCTTTTGCCTTCTATTCAATCTTTCCCAGCATGAGGGTCTTTTCTAAAGAGTCCTCTCTTCTCATGAGGTGGCCAAAGTATTTGAGCTTCAGCTTCAGGATTTGTCCTTCCAGGGAGCAATCAGGCTTGACTTCCTGTAGGATGCACCGATTGGACCTCCTTGCAGTCCAGGGGACTCTCAAGAGTCTTTTCCAGCACCATAATTCGAAAGCATCTATTCTTTGGCGCTCTGCCTTTCTTATTATATGGTCCAGCTCTCACAGCCATACATAGCTACTGGGAAAACCATAGCTTTGACTATGCGAACCTTTGTTGGCAGGGTGATGTCTCGGCTTTTTATTAAGTTATCTAAGTTCGCCATAGCTTTCCTCCCAAGAAGTAAACGTCTTTTAATTTCATGGCTGCAGTCACCATCTGCGCTGATCTTGGAGCCCAGGAAAATAAAGTCTGTCACTGCTTCCATTTCTTCCCCTTCTATTTGCCAGGAAGTGATGGGAGTGGTGGCCATGACCTTAGTTTTCTTAATGTTGAGCTTCAAGCCAATTTTAGCACTTTCCTCTTTCACCCTCATCAGAAGGTTCTTTAAGTCTTCCTCACTTTCTGCCATTAGAGTGGTGTCGTCTGCATATCTGAGGTTGTTGATATTTCTCCCAGCGATGGATTGTGCAACCTCCTTACAAAGGTGGTGGGCTACTGGTACCGGGTGCAAGGGAGTGGCAACAGGATGCCTCCCTGGGGCACCTGGTGGGCCGCTGTGAGATACAGGAAGCTGGACTAGATGGGCCTTTGGCCTGATCCAGCAGGGCTCTTCTTATGTTCTTATTCTGAAAATTCTGCAGGTGGCAGAAATCACACAGGATATGACTAGTCCCAGTGTGACTGATTTGCCATCACTTGAATCACCTGCTCCTCTCAAGGGTAGTTCTGGAATAGTCTCTACCATTCTAATAGCACAGTCCTATGCATGTTTACTTGGAAGGAAGTTGCACTGTTCAGTAGCCCTTACTTCCAGGAAACTGTGTACAGAATTGCAGCTTCCTTCCTCCTATAGTCACTTCCTTGCTCCCCAATCTCCTGGTGTTAGGAGTTTCCTCTGCATTTTTTGAAGAGGTGCTGCAGGCCTCCAATATCTTCCCATGTCTGTAGGTTCAGAATATGTGTCCAGTTTGTGTTGGAGATTTCACTACATTAACTTGGACCATTTGGATCAATATATAAATTTACTAAAATTTAATATCTGCATCAGGACGACATTCACATAAGACAAGATTAGCAAAGAAAGATCAGTCAAGCCAGAAATATACAAATTCAGTAAGTTGAAAGATAAAGGGACATATAAATTTACTGTATTTCTGTCAGTTACAACAATGTGACTCTAAAGCACATAGTTGGAAAAGAAAATTCTGGAAAATTGTATTAAATCACTTGTAACCTGATTATTGTTGTATAAGTGCTTTAAATTTCATAAACAGAACTTCAGAATGTATACCATGTTAATTTTAGCAAATTAGCAAATATAAATATCTCAAAAGTTTTTCCACTAGCCCAAATTAAGTGAACTTTAAATACTTCGTTTGGGGGGGGATCAGTATTGCACTTAGTATTTAAATGTTGGAACATTAAATGTCATAAATAGAGGTGTTTGTTTTTGGTATTAGAGATGTACTGAAGTCAGCAAGCACAAGTTAAATTGCGAGTCAACAACCTTAGGACTCGACTCACGAATCATAGTGCATGGCTGTCATGATTTGACTTGAGAAGAATTTTGAGTCCCAAGTCTGAGTCATTTGGAGAAGCAAGTTGAGTTGTGAGTTAAGGATTTCCTTGAACAAAACTTCCTCCTCCCCTCAACCCCCACCCCAGGAGCCCTTGCCTCCTGGAACCAACCTCCCATCACATCTGCTGCTGCTGTCATCTTCTGGATTACCTGTGAGGTATTTTGGCATGACACGAAAGTTGCAAAGAAAATAAAGTAAGCAAGAACACACATAATACAGAGATAGTAATTTCAAAAACAGTCCCTTTTTTTGAGTCACTGGCCCTGAGTCACGAGTTGAGTCAGAATCAGTGACATCCATGACTTGAGTCAACTTGAGTCGTCAAAAACAGCCACTTAGTGCGACTTGAGTTAACTCCAGTGCCCATCCCTGCTTAGTAGTAGTAGTAGTATATTCAAACACATTCAACCCCTAACTTGGAAGTCATTGTTACTAAAAAAAAAAAACTTGTAAATATTTACAATTGAAGAAGTCAATATACAGGCATGCTCCCATATCTACAGGTACCGTACCTGTGGTTTCACTTATCCACGGTTCCCAAATCCTCCCCATCATGCAAGTGCCTTATCTTTGTCTGATTTGTAGCCCTCCTATTGCTGGCTTCTCTGTCTCTGTGTTGCTTGCAGACACTAACAGGAAGCAGATTGGAGGGCTGAAAAATAATGTGATGCTAAGCGTTTTGTTGTTTTTCAGCCATCCAACCTTGTTAGGTCTTCTTGTTTCCAATGGACAGCTGTGCTTCTTTTGATTTGAGAGTCCACTGGTAAGTGTGATTGACCAGTGGTTTGACAATCCTTTACCAGTTCAACAATAAATTTAGAATTTTAAAAACTACCCAAACGGGAGAAATAAACTTCATTAATTTTTAGTTTCCCAAACAGCCATACAGCTGTGCATGAGATAATCTGCTACATGATAAGAAAATTGCTATCCTTTATGCTTGCTGAATTGCTGAGCATGGGTATGTTTGCTTCCATATATTTGGTGCAAGTCAAGCATGAGATCAACCTCATTTGAGCTTTGCATCAATAGTAGGTGTGTGAGCTTGGGTGCAGTGCGACGGAAGCCATCCCCAGACACACACACAAACACACCATCGTTATGGTAACAAAGTTGACAGACTTAATCTCCAACCAGTCCTATTATCTTTATATTCCAAGGTTTAAGTGCTAAATATGAATATTTTAAGAAGTATTGCCAGAGGGTAAGATAGATCATTATATAATGAAGGTATGTGTGTCATACTTAGCCACTTGTCTCAGGTAAATATCAGCTGCTTCCAGGAGAGGGGCATTTTCTCTAGAATTCTTTGGCTTTTCCAAGTTATTTGTTATAAAAGTTTCCATTCTGGAGAGAGCTCTGAATTCCCCATGTATTAAACAGTAAGGATTCAGTACAGGTACTGCCATTTGCATTTATGATCTGTTGCTGCTTCAAACAAGAGATGCTGAAAATTTAATATCGCCTTGTTCTGTAGATGTTGTGTATAATCTCCAGTTCCTTGAAAAGCCCATAGGCATTCCAATTAAACAGTTCCCTCTGGAAGCCTTGCTGAAGCAATATGCTTGAGTTTATTGTGTCTCTTACTTGCTCCTGTTGTTTTTGCATCTCCTCCTGAGCCTTGCCACAGGGATTTCTCTTTTCTCCTCACACCTTTTGTTGCCTTGCTATTTTTCTCTCCTCTTTCTTCACTTAAACCTTGAGGTTGCAGCTTCAGTCCAGATTGCTTCCGATCTGAAAACAAAGTTTGCTTAGCAAGAGATGGGAAACTAGGATAGGAATGGTGAGCTCCTAATGTGTTTTTCCCCATTCTGAATTGAAGCTGTCTGTGTTCCTGATAGTGATTTCTATAAACAAATGTCTGTTACTGGCCAGGGAGATTGGAGGTGAGCATTAATTTGTGTACTCCATTATTTAAAAAAAAAAAATGAATGCACATTTCCCTTCTTACAGTAACAGATTTTTGCTGTCTAGGAAACTAAGGATGTATACCAAAGTGACTTTAAAATAAAGGACTTCCAGTACTTTTATTAATTTTTTGTTTTTCCAGGAAATGAGACTTCCCACCTCTCTGCCATTTTTGCCCTACCTTTTGATAGATATAAGCAAATTGAATTTTTTTGGGTCATCTGTTTGGCACCTCCCTCTGTGTTTCAGGAAGTGGCTTCTTCTTCTTCTGTTTTTTTAAAGAGCCACTTGTACATTGATTAATTTGTTTGCTGCTTTTTGGAAGGGGGAGCCACTTTTAAAGACCCGCTGGGTCTTTTAATTTCTCCTGGGGAGAGAGGTTCATGATGTCACAAGCCCTTAGCCAAGACTGCTGTGAAGAAGCTTTCATTACTTCTCCTCCTCAGCCCTTTGATGTTTGTGTGTGCAGTATTTGGATCTACACTCAAGGCTCAGTTCTTTTTCCCTGTGGTATGTGGATTTCATCATGCTCTCCTTTAGATTCTGTAGCTCTCAAGTGTTCTCCTTTGCATTATGGGATCATATGATTTAATGGAAGAGAGTTACAATAATAAACTATGAGTAGTGAGGCACAGGTGAGAGGAAAGGTGGTCAACTTATATGCCTTTCTTTGGAATTGATTTTTTAAAAACTATATATATTTTTGGAGAATGCATGTACAAGTTAAGACTAATTCTTTCAACTGCTTTGTCAACTGCTTTGTCTGCTTTCCCCTGTTGGCTTATTCCTCCACCAAATCTGAAGCATTAGTTCTCCTCCTTTTTCAGACTGTTTAGTTGTATAAGATCTACTGTGGTTGCTTTCTGGGGCTCCCAGATTGGTACCTTGTGATGGTAATGGGAGAGGCATTTGAAAGGGGGAGATTTGGTAGATGAAATAGGAAGGATAATTAATTAGTGCAGCGGTTCCCAAACTTTTTGGCATTGGAACCCACTTTTTTAAATGGCACTCTATTGGGACCCACCTAGTTTTACAAGACTGAAAAAAGTTTACCAGCTGCTCAAGCCTCTTTTTTTATCCTTTTTACTATGGTGTGGGGGGGGACCACCTTCTGGAGTGTGTTTTGAGCTCTACGTTCATCAGAGCCGGACTATTTTTGTGTTCTTGCATTGCCTACTCCTGAGTAAATGCACATGTGCTGCTCAATATATTTTCTTTTTCAATTTCACTACCCACCAAAAATCTGACCATGACCCACAGTTTGGGAAACACGAAATTAGTTGATAATGGAAACATTAAAAACTAGGGATAGGTGAACCAGATGGGCAATCCCAAGTCTAATGGGGCTACCCATGCCGAAATACAGTGGCACCAAAACTGCTGCTGCTGTCTAGAGCAGGCAAAGATGCAGCTAGAGGTTACCTCGATGTAAGTTGAGCCTCAGAAGTTGCTGTGGGTCTGCTAGGATCCGCGCCAGCTAAATAGCTGGTGCATAACTGAGTAGCCCCATATAAGTCTTTCAGACCTTGAAGGGGGATAGGATTCAGTGGTAGCCTTTGCTGCCATCCCTGAGCCCCCCCAGACCCCATCTTCCCAACCCTGCACCACCCTCCCGCCCCCTAGTCTCACCCCTGCTCCCACCCTCATCTCATCCCAGAACACCTCCACACCATTAGGCGGCAGACACACCACCAACAGCTCCCGGGACTTTTCTGACTAGTGCGGAGGCCCAGTGCCCACCTGCCTCCATGCCAGTGCCGCCCTCTTCCTGGCTGCCATGAAGTGCTTTATGGCACTTTTGCAACTTATGGCACTTTTGCAACAGCTGTGTTCCTGGCAGCATGCACAAGACCAGCACTGTCGAATTGTAGAATTGGATTAAATTCTGAGTTGGATTAAAAAAAAAAATGAACCACCAGTTGCAAGCATTGTAAGAGACATTTAAAAAAACAACCCATGTTTCTTTACCTGAAAATTCTAATTTATCTCAAAATGATATTTGCACTATGTTAAATCAGTTGAAAATCTTCTCTATTTTTAGGTCCAGCCCTGTACAATTACTAGTCACACAGACCAAAGCAAACTTCATCAAGGGGGATTTTTAAGGCACCAGGAATCAGTGCCCAGAAAAATTTCCAAGCTGCAGGTGAGAGCAGGGCTTGGGGTGGGCAGAGTGGAAAAGTTGCAGGACCCCAGAGTTTGTCTAAAGTGGCTCTGGGCCATTATAGACTTGCCCTCTTTAGGAACACAGATGAACTTTTTCCCAGGTGTGTCAGTATTCAGTGTAAATGTCAGTATTTGCCTACTGGTCCCTGAAGCCAGTTATGATCCTCTTTGAGGTTGTTTGCTTTATTCTGTATGAGCAGTTGGTGCTCAAAACTGGGACTAAAAATAGACAACTTTAAAACGACACTCTTACATGTATTTTCCATTCTGAACTGCAGAGGAGTTTTGAGAAAATAATGATGGTATTTCTTCTGAGCATTTTGAGATCAGCAAACTTGTATTCTGAGCTAGGTACAGTCAGTCCTCTTTATCTGCGACCTTGCTAATTTGCAAGGGGCAGAATTGGTTCTTTCCTCATTAGCTGCACCTCTGTGCTTGTTATCCACTCTGCAGAGACCTTCCAAAGGCTGCAGAGACCTTCAAAATGGCACCTGAGGCCAGCACTGACCCCTTTAAAATGGCTGACAGAAGCATCCGCCACTGTATTATCTCAAGGGGTAAAGCGTGTGTGTGTCAGCGGTGTCATGCTGCCGGTACGCTGGGTTGGAGGAACGGGTGAGTGGCAGCCCGCCCATTGCGTCACGCTCCGTTTCACCATCTTCCCCGCCCCCACGAAACGGAGCGTGACACAACGGGCGGGCTGCTGCTCACCTGTTCCTCCTGCCCAGCGTACCGGTAGCATGACACTGCTGGTGTGTGTGTATCTCCTTAAAGAGAGGAAAGTGCACTCTTACTCATTAGTAACAAGACAGAAGGTTCTTAAGAGTAGAAGTGGGCCCACATTATCCATAGATTTGAAAATCTGCAGAACACCCCCTCAACCCACCTAGACACACTAAGCTCCAGTCAGGCCTAGAGGGTTTTTTGAGGCCTGCAAAGACATGCATGACTGCCCAGGGCTGCCTGGGCCTCAGAATGGCCTTTTCAACCCAAACAGTCACTTCCAGTTTTTGGCAGGGTTTTTTCTGCGTTTTGTTTTTATGCTCTTAAACCTGCAGCCTTTGCAGGTCTCAAATACCCTCTAAACGCAACTGCAGGTCAGCTCTGGTCGGATTCAGAGAGTGGGGATGGGCCCCAAATTCTGCAGGTTTGAATATCAGTGTAATTTGGTATCCACAGGGGTTCCAATCTCAGAACTCCCACAGATAATGAGACCCACTGTATAAGAATATTGTTTGCTAGAAGACTTTAGCCACTCTTGGTGATAGTTCTGTGAGCACTGGTACGAAAAAAAGTCCTCTTCATGGAGGCTTGTTGGATGAAATCCCTCCTCTCTTAGGTCCATACAACAGGATCATTCTTCTCTTTTTTTAAAAAAAACCAACTGCAGATCCAACGGAAAAGCAGACAGACAGCCAAAAACCTTTCCCATTGCACAACTCCTTTGACATCTATTGAAGCACCTGCAGAACAACAAACACTGTTTAAAACTGCAAAATACTTTCATTCCATGGAAAAGGAAGAGTCTGTGCAGGTATGAAGCCCCTTCTGCTCTTGTTTGCTAATCAAGCTCAAGCTGGGCTAGTCTGTAATTGGTATCTTTTTTCTTCTTTTCAAATGCTTTACACAGTCCTTATCTGGCACTAGAAGAGTAAATGTCTGTACTAGAGCCTCTACAGCATCTCATATAGCATCTTCTCATCTCATATCATGGAGAAGATACTGCATAGCAAATTTAGAGCAAGGGTGAAGACCCTTGCTCTAAGTTTGCTATGCAGTATCTTCTCTAGTCCGACCTATTACCCTGCTTAAATGCTCATATTGCTTCCTGGTCTAAGTTTGCCAAAAGATGGCGAGCCCACAGGGCTTAGATCAGACTGATGGATGTTATTTTTGTCTCTCATTGCAATGCTGTTGCCTTTTCTTCTCCTTGGTAGTGAAAATTTGATTTTTTGCTTTAAGGCACAATCCTTACCAACTTTCCAGCACTGACATGGTCATACCAATGGGGTATGTGCTGCATCCTGCAGTGGAATAGTAGTCACGGAGGCCCCCATAAAGTAAGGGAATGTTTGTTCCCTTACCCCAGTGCTGGAAAGTTGGAAAGCCCCCTTAATGAAGTTGTACTTCCCTATATTTAGGCCCCTTTCCTTGTTATAAAAAGCACAAGTCTCAAACTCTGTTTTGTCTGCATCAAAACACCATTCCCTCCAGACAAGAGAATCACATCCAGTGGTGGGATTCAAATAAATTAACAACCGGTTCTACGACGTCATAGCCGGAGCCAAAAAAAAACCCGAAGCCAGCCGAGGTAAGCGAGTGGGCGGGGCCCGGCCATTTAACATCCAGTTCTATAGAACCTGGGCGAACCCCCTGAATCCCACCACTGATCACATCCACGATTTGCCCTGAATTATTGCTCTGGAAACAAGAAGAGTTATCTTGGCTCTCCCCTCTTTGATAAGTAGGGGCTTATCAAGGGACCTTGTTTTCTTTCTCATGCTCCTAGCCTGTAAGAAGTGTTCACTTTTTATTGGTGGCAAGAAATGAGCTGTTTTGGATTCAGGCTAGGGCCCAGTTAAGATCATATTCTAGGGCAGTGGTGGCAGCTAAGAAGGTGTACTTTTCTGCCACCATCGCATCTGCAGAGAACCGTCCAGCTGAGCTTTTTCGTGTGGTCCGTAGCCTTTTACATCTGCCCCCCCCCCTACTGGAGGGGAGGATCACACGGAGGCCCGCTGTGACGAGTTCGCAAAACATTTTGCAGAGAAGGTCGATCAGATTCGGCATGACTTGGACGCCGCTGTGGGCATTTCTAGTGATGTCCCTGGGGAACCTGTCTATCCTATAATTTGGGATTCTTTTCAGCTTGTAGAACCTGAGGATGTGGACAGGATTCTCTGGAGTGTGAGACCTGCTGCTTGCCCGCTGGATCCTTGCCCAGCATGGCTAATTAGAGCTGCCCGGGAAGGGCTGGCCGAATGGACAGGGAGGGTGGTGAATTCATCTCTGAAGGAGGGGGTGCTGCCGCTTGCTTTGAAGCGGGCAATAGTTCGCCCCCTCCTGAAGAAACCCTCCCTGGATCCCACAAATTTATATAACTTTCAGCCAGTCTCGAATATCCCATTTCTGGGCAAGGTGATTGAGCGGGTGGTGGCGTCCCAGCTGCAGAGGGTACTGGAGGAAACGGATTATCTGGACCCATTCCAATCTGGCTTCAGGCCGGGATTTGGGACGGAGACTGCCTTGGTCGCCTTGGTGGATGACCTACGCCGAGGAATGGACAGGGGGAGTGCGTCCCTGTTAGTCCTGCTGGACCTCTCAGCGGCCTTCGACACCATCGACCATGGTGTCCTTCTGGGTCGGCTGGCTGGGTTGGGGCTTGGAGGCATTGTTTTACAGTGGTTCCGCTCCTTCCTGACTGACAGATCCCAGAAGGTGGTGCTGGGGGACGCTTGTTCGGCACCCTGACCTCTTAAGTTTGGGGTGCCACAAGGGTCTATCTTGTCCCCCATGCTATTTAACATCTACATGAAGCCGCTGGGAGAGGTCATCCTGGGGTTTGGGGTGGGGTGTCATCAATATGCTGATGACACCCAACTTTATCTCTCCTTTCCCCCTGATTCTGAGGAGGCAGTTGAGGTCCTAAATCGTCGTCTGGAGGCAGTTGGGGGCTGGATGTGGGCGAACAAGCTGAAATTAAATCCGGATAAGACAGAGGTGCTATTGGTCCGGAAATCCACAGCTCGGGTATTGGATTATCGCCCTGCTCTGAATGGGGTTGCACTCCCTCTGAAGGAGCAGGTCCGCAGCTTGGGGGTTCTCCTGGATCCACAGCTGCATCTGGAGTTTCAGGTGTCGGCGGTGGCCAGGGGAGCCTTTGCTCAGCTTCGGCTGATCCGCCAGCTGCGGCCGTACCTGAGCTGTGCGGACCTGGCCACAGTGACCCATGCCCTAGTGACATCTAGATTAGATTATTGCAATGCGCTCTACGTGGGGCTGCCTTTGAAGATGGTCCGGAAATTACAACTAGTACAGAACGCGGCTGCTTGGGTGGTTGATGGGGCACAGCGGTTTGACTCTGTCGAGCCGTTGCTTCGGCGACTACACTGGCTGCCGGTTCTGTTCCGGGCCCAATTCAAAGTGCTGGTTTTGACCTTTAAAGCCCTTTACGGCTCGGGCCCAGGGTATTTGAGGGACCGCCTCCTTCCATATAACCCTACCCATACTCTGAGATCATCTGGGGGGGCCCTTTTGACTGTGCCGCCACCAGGAGAGGTGAGAGGGGTGGCGGCCAGCAGGAGAGCCTTCTCGGCGGTGGCACCCCAACTTTGGAATACCCTCCCCTTAGAGTTAAGAACTGCTCCCTCATTGGCGGTATTTCGGTGGGGACTAAAGACCTTCTTGTTTAAACAGGCTTTTAGTTGCTGACAGGCTGGCTGGTCTTTGTATTCTTTTATATTCTGTACCTGATCCATGGGATAATCGTTGTATTGTATATTGTATTTTATATTCCTTTTAATCATTGTTTTTAAATTATGATGTTGTTATTCTGTTTTTAATTGTTTTTGTAATGCCGCCTTGAATGCCTTTTTAGGCAGAAAGGCGGGGTAAAAATCCTTAAAATAAAATAAAATAAATAAATGTCCGACTTACTTGTTTTATGGTGATCGTTTAGTAGGTATGTTTTTCTATTGCTCTCTGTTCCTTAGTGCTATAAGTGTTTGAACCCCAAAGAATCTTGGTCAGGTGCATTCTGGACTCACCCCAGTGCTGCTTTAATAAACCCAGAACAATTTTCTATCTTTAGCCTTTGTGTTGCATAAATAATTTCTCCTACATTGTCTTCCAGCTTCAAGCTGCTGAAGACCTTCCCCACCAGCCTGCCTCTCTTCTATCTTCTGAAGCACCTATAGAAGAGCAAAGACCAGCTGAAATCACAGAAGGTGCTTACTCTGTGAAAAAGGAAGAACCTTCGCTGGTACGAACCACTTGCTGTTCTTGTTTTGCCCGGCAAGCACATTGGTGGGTTGGGCGAGGATGAATTAGGCGCCCTGCCTATTGTGCATGTGATGAGCCAGCTCTTTCTTTTCCTTCTCAGATGCTTAACTCTGGCAGTAGAGTTATGTGCTAGTCAAGTGTAGTGGCATATTGCGGAAGACTATTGGATCTCCGAGAGTTAATTGTGTCTTTTCAATGGCCAGGCTGCTTTCTTGAGGCTTAGTCAAGTTGTGTCTTTAAGGAAAATTTCTGAGTTCATAATTATTAGTTTTTTGACACTAGTTTGGTGGATGCTGCTTATGAAGATGATGCCTCCCTTGCTCTTGATTGTATCGTGGAATGCTTTGGGCTCCAGTCCAAGGCCAGAGCACGTGGGCGTGGGAGACACATGTCATGTAGGATGCCATCTCACATATGGTAGTAGGCATGTTTCTTTAAGATGTTTAAACTCTCCAAGATAGTCATCAAGTACATATCTCAATGTAAGCTTGAGTTGCAGTTCCTGCTACTAACTGTAACACCATTGCAAAGTGCTTTATGGTAATTTTGTGACAGCTAGCACTGTCAGAATGTGCAGGCTGGTGACACAACCCTTAGACAGGATTGTGCCATTAATTATGAACCTGATCCTATCGCATCCATCATTTCCAAACTTTCTCTCATTTCTGCAGTTGGAAGACAGACAGCCTACACACCATTTCAACTCATCAGTACTTATGGATATACCATTCCTGTTTGACAGCACTGGTGATCCCCAATCGGAGAAAAATGAAGAAACTGAGCCGGTATTGTATGAGTGTCCCTTTCTTGCCCTGGAGATAAAAAACATATAGAGAGAACCCAAAGTGAGGGCTACACTTAGCCTTTTTCAAAATTCTTCTGAACTTATCTCTCCGCCTCCCCCCCCCCCAATTTGCACTTGCATTCCCAGACACACAAAATAATTATTTGCGGAGGCCATAACACTAGCTTTTGTTAAACTATGGGAACCATTGTGGCACTTTGGCTCTCTGTGCACTTACCAGTAAGAAAACTGTATGAAATGCCGTGTTGTACATGAATGCCTTGCAGCAATAATCTTATGCACAGTTATATACTTGGTGGAATTTTGATGTGATGCATTTTCATTGCTATTGACTTGGACATGACCATTATCTTCAATAACAGAATGCCCTCGGTACCCAAAGCTCATTGCAAAAAGCCAAAAACCCTTTGTCAGTAATTATGTTCCTATTGCCACTGAGATCTTCATTATTATTATTATTATTATTATTATTATTATTATTATTATTTATTAGATTTATATCCTGCCTTTTTGCCCGAAGGCACCCAAGGCGGCATTACAATAAAAGAAACAAAAACAAAATTTAACAATAGAAACGATTTAAAACAATGTTAAAATACAATTTAAAAAACAGCAAGCAACCAGCCCCGTGGATCATAAAATTAAACAAGATATAGCCTGTCAACAGTTAAAAGCTTTTTGAAATAAAAAGGTCTTCAGCCCCCGCCGAAATGTTAACGAGGGAGCAGTTCTCAGTTCGAAGGGGAGGGTATTCCAAAGTTGGGGGGCCACCACCGAGAAGGCCCTCTTCCTGGCCGCCGCCTCTCTCACCTCTCCTATTGGCGGCACAGTCAAAAGGGCCCCTCCAGATGATCTGAGAGTACGGGTAGGATTATATGGAAGGAGTCGGTCCCTCAAATACCCCGGACCTGAGCCGTAAATGGCTTTAAAAGTCAAAACTAGCACCTTGAATTGGGCCCGGAACAGAACCGGCAGCCAGTGTAGTCGCCGAAGCAACGGCTCGACAGAGTCAAACCGATGTGCCCCGGCAACCACCCAAGCAGCTGTACTAGTTGTAATTTCCGGACCGTCTTCAAAGGCAGCCCCACGTAGAGCACATTGCAATAATCTAATCTAGATGTCACTAGGGCATGGGTCACCGTGGCCAGGTCTGCACAGCTCAGGTACGGCCGCAGCTGGCGAATCAGCCGAAGCTGAGCAAAGGCTCCCCTGGCCACCGCCGACACCTGAAACTCCAGGCGTAGTTGTGGATCCAGGAGAACCCCCAAGCTGCGCACCTGCTCCTTCAGAGGAAGTGCAACCCCATTCAGAGCAGGACAATAGTCCAATACCTGAGTTGTGGATTTCCGAACCAAAAGCACCTCCGTCTTATCCGGATTTAATTTCAGCTTGTCATGTGCAATTGAAGTGACCACTTTGGATACAACAATTTTCTGTGAAGATGGGGCATTTCTTGATTTTATTGTACTCCCCCATTTCTGCTCTTGTTCTAGTATACTTCAATCTATTCCTCTTGTGTTCTAGCTGGGCAGCTCTAGCTGCAGGCTGAGGGTTGTTTTTGGGATCAAAGGAAGGAATATGCTCAGTCTAGAGTCAGGATGTAAAGGCACTTTATTTCTTCAAGTCTAAAACAAAGCATGTATCTCCAAGCAAAACAAAACTCACAAAGTGTTATCAGGTTGCCTTGGAGTGATACAGCGGTGTGCTGGTGTTCAAAGTCAAGTTGCTCCCTGATTTAAGGCAAGCTTACATAGGCTTCCTTATTGGGAAATCAGTGCTAATTGGCCAAAACAAACTATTTGGAGCAAAAGCTACAGATGGAGGAAGGGCCAACGGTAATTGAGAGAGTTTGAGGAAGACAATATAAAAAGGGATGGGGCCATCTTAGAAGTGAGGCAGTGATTATGCAAGCCACTGTGTGCTGTTGACTTCCTAGAATATTCTAACTCAGATTTTCCCTTTGAAATCTCTGCAGACTCAAATGGCAGGCAGTCATGAGAATGGAGATCATAATCAAACCTCGGTTGCTGTGGCTAGTGGCTCCTCCAACTTCCTCACTACAGGCAGTGATGTTCATTCCGTTCCTGTGCTAGTGGGAGAAAAAGACATTGACTTGGTAAGAATGAGGAGGCCTCCTGCATCTTGGCTCCTTGAGGACATAATTGGGTTAACCATATGAATCCTGAATCCATTTGTGTTCGTAGTGTTTTATAGTGCAGTCCTACCTGAGTTTACCCAGAAATGAACAAGGTTTAATGTGTCTTTCTCTCAAATAACTGTTCTTAGGATTGTAGCCTTCCTTGTGTAGTGAGTGGCAAATTCTGAAGGAATAATTAGCATGGAACAGTACATATGACTTACCATTAAGGTTTATTCACCTCACCATCCTGCTGTAAGTGCATCCTCCACTGCTTGGCTTCCTGGCAGGGCCTTGTCAGTCACTGAGGGCTTTATATCCTTCTTCTGGAGTAGATGTAACCAAATTATGGACCAGTTCCAATACAGGAACAATGTCTCTCTGAATGAACAAGAATGCAGCAATGACAGGGCAATCCTAGACATTTCTACTCAGGAGTAAACCCCTTTGAATACAATGAGACTTCCTCCTTTGTAGTGTGTGTGCAGGATTGCAACCTAAGACATTGAATGCGCAATCCTAATCAACGTTCCAGTCCTGGGGTAATGCAGCTCTGAGGTGAGGAAACAAACATTCCCTTACCTTGAGGAAGCTTCTGTGACTACTACTCCACTGCAGAACACTGCAAGTTTTTTTGACAATTGGCAACAGAACAGCTTTTAGCTCTCCAGTGATTTTCAACCTCTCTTATGGTATACTGAGAAGATGCTAAAATTGTTAAGGTACACCATCAGGTTTTTTGACAATTGACATGGCACACCACACTTCCAGCCGGGGGTTCACATTCCCCAATGGCCCTACTAATATATGATCTGCATGTCAAAGAACATGCCCCATTGGCACAGCTAGGTCCATGCTGGAAAGTTGGTTAGGATTGTGCTCTGAAAAATTGAAACCTAAGAACTGTTAAGAAAATAGAAGAAAAATAAACTGTTAGTAGCTGGAAAATGTGTACAAAAATTTTAAAAATTGATGTAAAGTTAAAAAGTTACAACATATCTAGGAGTAATTGTGCCCATAAGAACTTAGCTAACAGCAGGCCTTGGGTGCTCAAGGTTTGCACCCTTAGCCTGGTCCCAATTCAGCAAGGTTAGCATGTACTAGAAGAACCCTTGAATAGGGCAGGATACGCTCTGTCAGCTAAACCCTCACAGTTTTCAAAGAAACTTCAGCCAGCTTGTCCAGTGGAGAAGGGTGTCCTGCTATGGACTGTTAAAAACCTAGTATCCTGACAGCACAATCCTAACCTGGAGTTAGGCCAGCACAGTTTGGCCAGCACAAGGGCCACCGTAAAGCACATTTGGACTACTCTTGGAGTCAGGGAGGATAGCACACATCTGTTTGATGGCCTCTCTGACTCCAAGAGCGGTCCAAACATACTTTACTGTGTCCCTTGCTGCCTTTACTTTGCTTTACTTTGCTTGCTACCTGCTTATGCTGAGGCATGTACATTCATTCAGAAATGCTGAACAATTTAGGATGCACGTGACCAAGTGAGGCATCTTGTTCCGAGATTCTAGAGTGGCTAATTTCAGCCACTGTGCCTTGGCATATTGCTATGCCTTAAATGCTCTGCACATGTGCCGTGGGAGTTTGAGGGAGGATCATAAATTAGTAGAGCCATTGGGGGATGTGAACCCCCGGCTGGAAGTGCGGTGTGCCTTGTCAATTGTCAAAAAACCTGATGGTGTACCTTAACAATTTTAGCACCTTCTCAGCGTGCCATAAGAGAGGTTGGAAATCACTGGAGAGCTAAAAGCTGTTCCGTTGGTACTTTCTATGAAGCAGGAGTGTCATCTGCTGATTCTTTTGAGGAATGCACCACTGCATACTGAAAAAAAGAATCAAAAAGGAAGAACCCTTTGGTTTTGTTGGAATGGCTTTCTCTCAGATTGAGCACGGAGAAGGGGACACCTATTCTCTGGGTTGGTTTTCTCCTTACATTTTCTGACTCTTCATAGCTCCTCTTGTGTTTTTCACCTCCAACTTCCTTCTCTTCCTTACATCAAAAATTGGAATGTGAGGACTTGCCATCTACAATCGAAGGAGGAAGGTGTGAACTACATAGGGCAGTTTGGTTTTTCCTTTCTGGCTGGTCTTTTGACCTGGAGCTCAGATTATGACCCATTAGTATCTGCAGAATCAGTTAGTATCTGCTCAAAAGAATCAGTTGATATGCTGCACTTGTGGCCAGCCTGGAAGGAAGGAATGTAGGTGGTGCTATCTTGTTGCATTCATGGAAGTCTCCACCATGACAGCAGTGACTGTCTTTGAAGAATGGGATTGGTGGGGTTTTCCATGCCTGAGATGTCTCCACCACCCCCATCTCCAGGACTGTGCCCTGCAAATTGAGCTGAAGAGGGAGAAAATATGCCAAGGGGAAAGACTGAATTGTGCTTCTCTTTTGCCTGACAACTAAGAACAGAGGAAGGAAAGGGAAGAAGGGAATCCACCTAGAGCAAGGCTGATTTATTGAACCCTGTTGCTGTAAAGCAAGTAGGACCAGACCTGGGTGGAGGCTACTGGGAGGCTACTCATGAAAGAGAATATAAAATCCTCTTAGATTGACAAGGCCCTCCTTGCAAAGAAGGTGGAAGATGTATTGTACAGTGATTTGATTGTGTGCATAGAAAAGCTGTGGCCCACTATAGTCTCCTCTCTGCTTCCTTCCCCATCCCTCAGGAACTATAGCTGCTCTTAAATACTTTGGGCCTATTGCACTTGCTGCCCTGGGCAGTTGTGGCTGTGGCCCATGCACTGTCCCAGGCCAGGACCACAGGCCAGGCCAACCACTGCAGGCCACCACTGCCTGTCCTCCAAGGTCCTCCTAAGGGCCAAGTAAGTTGCACGCAGCATCCATGGGCCCTTAGGAGGACCTTGGAGGACAGGCAGCAGTGGCAGTGAAAGATCCTCTGCCGCCCCAATCCTTGTGGCCCCGGGCCCCCCCCCCCCCAAGTAGGCCCACCTCTGGCCCTGTCTCCCTGAAGGTTATTAAGCAAGGTGGCACTTCAGAAGCTCCTCGGTCAGGCCAGGAGAATACTGCTCATTGTTGTGTGCTTGCTTGTTGCTGTGTGCTTGTTGTATGTTGCTGCCCTCATCCCTCTCTCTGATTCTTCCCTTCAGACTAACTTTTGGGAGACTCCTTCTGTACATGCTGAGCACCTCAGAGGATGGGCACCCGAAGATTATCAGGAGCCACCCCAGTCTCAGGACAAAGCTGACAAGTGTGGCAGAATGCCTGACCACAAAAGAGACTTGGTAATTTGGATCCACGGGAAAGTTGGTAGGAAAGGATAAAAAGAAAAAGAGTATTGGAAGGAACTAACATAAGAAAGGCAGAGCAGAGGGGGAAGAAAACTGGCAGTTGCCAGGAGGAAGAGGAGGAAACTGTGCTATGTAAAAAAAAATGTGAATTGGAGTGTTAAAGAAATGAGGGAGAGTGGGAAGACTCCTTGCTCTTGTCATAATGTCAGGAATGGTAGTAAATAGATGGCCTGATTGGTCTCTGCAAGGAAAGAGAAACCTGAACCTGAAAAGCACAAGTGAGACCAGGAAAATATGTTCTGGGGGGCTGTCACAGAGGTGTAGATAAAGGCAAGACAGCCGCTCAGGCAAAATCCCTACCCAGTTCAAGAAAGGTTTTGGCGTATCCTATTAGCATTGGCCTTGAAGGCCCTTGAAGGTCTGATTGGATGTTCTAGAGATGAAGGAAAAGGGGAGGCTTTTTGGGGGTGTCCATGTGTCCCATTTGATCGCTCACCTCTCTCTTGCCAGGCGCTACATCATTCTTCATCTTCTACTCATGTCTCTTGTGATAAAAAATCAGATACCAGACGACTGGTGGAAGGCTGTTCATGTTCACCAAAGAGACACCGCAGTGGTGATTCAAGACATTCTAGTAAAAGTCAGGCCCCAAGGGAATTGCGCGTTCAAAGTCTACTGCAACGAGGTAAGAGTCCACCGCGACTATGTAGAAGTCCACTGCGATCCCCGCCACGACGAGGTAGGAATCCACCACGACAACATAGGAGTCCACCTCGATCCCCACCACGACGGGGTAGGAGTCCACCGCGATCTCTGCTGCGACGAGGTAGGAGTCCACATCGATCCCCACCACGACGAGGTAGGAGTCCACTGCGATCCCCGCCACGACAAGGTAGGAGCCCACCACAACGAAGTAGGAGTTTGCTGCGATCCCCACCACGACGAGGTAGGAGTCCACCACAGTCCCCGCCACAACTAGGCTGGAGCCCACCACAATCTTTACCACGATCCCCACCAGAAGAAGGCTGGAGTCCGCCACAATCCTCACTACGATCTCCACCACAAGGAGGCTGGAGTCCACTGCAATCCTCACTACAATCCCCACCACAACGAGACTGGAGTCCAACTCAGTCATTTCCAAGACGAGATTGGGGTTCACCAGAATCCCCACCAAGACAAGATTACTGCCATTTAAGGGACTTGCAGCAATTGCCTCGGTAGCTATTATGTTTTAACCGTTGAATAGTCAAATAGTGATGGTACAAGTCATGGAGAAGAGTGAGTTAGCTAATATAAACCTATGCCTCCTGTGCAGTGCTTGTGGAAAGGAAAGATTAAGAAATGGGCCATAGAAAATTGAGACTTCTGGAGCAAAATAGGAAGGTGGATAGATGCAGTGACAGGGAGATTCGGAGTTAATGTCAGGCTGAACCTATGGCTAATCACAAACATATTGGTCTTAAGCTGGTTTACCTTTTGACTTCTCCCCAGTGAATCTCTGGAATTAAATTTGTGGGAGTATTTCAAACATTTTGCTAGGTAGCTTTAGCACTCCACCCTCATCTCTTCATGGAACTACAATTTCTAGAATTGTAGGAACAAAACTGTTTTTGTTCCTTCACAGTCAAAACCAGTTTACATCTCAAATGTAAATAGCCCCTGTACCAGGCTCCTAGCAGCTAATGCTGTGTGCACTTAATTGATGTTATGTGAAACCCAGATAAGTCTTGCTGCTCAAGTGTACTGTGTGTTTCTTTTCACAGGGGAAGAGAGGATAATTCTAGAACAGGTTCTTACTGTCTTTGCCATTCTATGTGTTTCAGGAAACCAACCCATGAGAAATACCAGGAGAAAGATTTCCCTTCCTTGTATTCAGCTCATAAAATGTATCACCACTATTCCCCCAAAGGTTTGTATTTTTTCCCTCCAGTTTCATGTTATCAGATGTAGTTGAAAATACAAGACTTTGTATCCCATTTGAAGGAACTGGGTTTTAATGCCTCCAAGATTGCCATATTGTGGTTGTGGTTGTTCAGTCGCTAAGTCGTGTCCGACTCTTTGCGACCCCATGGACCACAGCACGCCAGGCCTCCGTCCTCCACTAGCTTCCGGAGTTCGCCCAATTTCATATTCATCGCTTCGGTGGCACTATCTAACCAACTCATCCACTGCCGCCCCCTTCTCCTTTTGCCTTCAGTTTTTCCCAGCATGAGGGTCTTTTCTAAAGAGTCCTCTCTTCTCATGAGGTGGCCAAAGTATTTGAGTTTCAGCTTCAGGATTTGTCCTTCCAGGGAGCTATCAGGCTTGACTTCCTGGAGGATTGACCGATTGGATCTCCTTGCAGTCCAGGGGACTCTCAAGAGTCTTCTCCAACACCATAATTCAAAAGCATCTATTCTTCGGCACTCTGCCTTTCGTATGGTCCAGCTCTCACAGCCATACATTGCTACTGGGAAAACCATAGCTTTGACTATGCGAACCTTTGTTGGCAGGGTGATGTCTCAGCTTTTTATTAAGTTGTCTAGGTTCGCCATAGCTTTCCTCCCAAGAAGTAAACGACTTTTAATTTCATGGCTGCAGTCACCATCTGCGGTGATCTTGGAGCCCAGGAAAATAAAGTCTGTCACTGCTTCCAGTTTTTCCCCTTCTATTTGCCAGGAAGTGATGGGAGTGGTTGCCACGATCTTAGTTTTTTTTAATGTTGAGCTTCAAGCCAATTTTTGCACTTTCCTCTTTCACCCTTATCAGAAGGTTCTTTAGGTCTTCCTCACTTTCTGCTATATTGTGGTAAAAGGGTCCTATCCAAATTCTTTTGCCTGTCAGAGGATCTGTGAGTTCCTTGCCATGCTGAGTCATTGGAAGCAATAGTCCAGTGGGAGAAAAGAGTGTTGCAGATGCAGATTCCTGGCTGACACCACGGCCTTGTGTGAGTTTCTTGGGTGAACGTTAGGAGTTTTACGGAATAGGTTAGACTAGAGGCTTTGGGCAGAAGTCTGTATGAAGGGATGTTCCGCCCACTGTTTCAAGTCTATGCTATTTTTATCCCATTGTTTAATGTTAGCATTATCTGGACCATAAAATACAACCACCATTTGTACTCTTAATGCTTTACTCCCCCCCCCCAATAACGAGAAGGTTGACTTTCCTGCTCATGCACCTAGCCACAAGCTGTCTCTCCTCTTGCTCTGTTTTACAGAAGGGAGCAAATCCTGCAGAATGCCACATTCCTACTCTCCAGAGAGCCCCACAGTGGTAAGATATGATGGCGATATCGTACTTGCTTCCCAGAAAGAGGGCATGGGCTAAAACTGTTAACATATCTCTGGCATATCAGAGATTATGTGCATAGCCATGGGAGAGAGGGCAGTAGGATTCCTCTACTTGCTTTCAGTGTAGGTTTAGATGGTAGAAAACCTGGCTTGGCAGCACACGTGAGAGGGATCTTGGAGTTGCGGTGGATCACAAGATGAACATGAGTCAACAATGTGATAACAGCTGCAAAGAAGGCTAATGCAATCGAACCATAGCATCCAAGTCACAAGAAGTTGTGGTTCCACTTTACTCCGCATTGGTGCAACCTCACCTGGAGTACTGTGTCCAGTTCTGGGCACCTCAGTTCAAGAACGATGCAGCCAAATTGGAGCAGGTTCAGAGAAGAGCGATGAAGATGATCAAGGGGCTGGAAAACAAGTCCTACGAGGAAAGGTTGAGAGAACTTGGTATGTTTAGCTTGGAGAAGAGAAGACTGAGAGGGGATATGATAGCACTCTTCAAATATTTGAAAGGCTGTCATAAGGAAGAAGGAACCAATCTGTTCTCATCTGCCTTTGACAGTATAACTAGGTCCAGTGGGTTCAAACTGCAAGAGGAGATTCCGACTGGACATCAGGAAGAATTTATTGACGATAAGGGCAGTTCGACAGTGGAATAGATTGCCAAGGGAGGTGGTGGATTCTGCCTCACTGGAGACTTTCAAGCAGAGGCTTGATAGGCACCTGCTGGAGATGCTGTAGGAGGATTTCCTGCTACAGGCAGGGGGTTGGACTAGATGACCTTGTAGGTCCCTTCCAAATCTATGATTTTATTATTCTAAAACTGTTTACAGTGTTTTCCAAAAGTAGAAGTGCAGAAATTGGTGTTTTGTGTATTTGTTCAAGATTTACATTAAAATTATAATTGTTTTAAAAGTGTACTAGGTAGGTGATATAGCTGATACCATGTCGGCAAATGAAGCCAGTCATGACCCATGCACACCCCCATTAAATGGTAAATTAAAACCAAATAAAATGGTTTTATTTTTTGCAGATTTCTGGGTGCATGTTTTTTGCAAAAATGAGAAGTGCAGAAAGCGGTGTTATGTGTTTTTATTTCGTTATCAGTTTTCTCCCATCTCTGTGTATAGGTGATATTTAATGTTTGCTAAAAGAAATAGGCTCCTGAGCATGCACAGTTCTAGGGTCAACACTGCAATCCCTCTTTCTTGCTGTTAGGAAATTCAGTTGACTTCGTATTCAAAATAATCTACAGAAGAACTGTAGGCAATAACTGCTGTTGGACTGATATAGTCCCCTGTTTTTCCCAGGGCATGCCATTTGCCACACAAGTCTTTCTTGTGGGTTTTTTTTTCCAGAATATTCTTTGAGGACCCAGAATATACAACCTTCCCCACTCTCTCTCTTTTTTCCTTCCTCCTGCCCTATTAAATAATAAAATTAGAGGGAGGAAAAGAAGAAAAAAGTAACTGAAAAGAAGAGAGCAACTTCAGGAAAAAGAACAAAGACACTCAAATTAGGTGGAAAAGGGCATTGATTTTTGGTGGTTTCCCTGAAAGTGGGAATGTATGATATGGTTTCATTTGGGGAGAGGGAGGTGTTGTCCACGTCAAGCTAGTGAAATGGTTTTGATGGGAGGTATGTTTTGTGTAGTAGTGCCAGTGAATTGACTAAAGAGGGAAGAAAAGAGATCACTGGGCTGCAGAGGCATTTCTAGCGTATGGCGAGGGGGGCACGAGCCCTGGAGCGCCATAAGGTGGGGGGCGCTGTTGGCATGGCGCCCAGAGGCGTCATCTAGGTGGAACGGCCTGGGACGCCGTTCCGCCGCCTCTCCAGAGGGCCCATGCTGCGCCGCCTCTCTGGAGGACGGGCGAGCTGCTGCTGGGCCCGCCTGCCCTCTCTTGCGTCCTGAATCGCTCTAAAATGGAGCGATTCGGGCGCAGTGAGGCTTGGGGAGGCATGGCAGCCCTCCGCCATAGGGACGGAGGGCTGTCAATCATCCGGGCGTTCCAGTTGCTGGCGCACCCGGATGACATCACTGATGGCGCCCCGCCCGCATATTTGCACCTCTCCGTCGCACCCCGAGCCGGGAGGCATGCCAGCATCTTCCCTCCCGGCCTGCTGCTCAAGTGCTTAAAGCGCCCGAGTGGCAGCCTGGGGAAGGAAGCCACTGCTGTGCGCCCCGAGCCGGGGTGTGCGCCGGCGTCTCCCCTCCCCTTCCTCATTCTCATGCCTGCCAATCCTCCCGGCGGGCGGGGAATCAGGTGCGGAATTCCGCCATGGGGGAAGACGCAGCTTTCCCTCGCCTCTGATTCTCCGCCCGCCGGGAGGAATCGCGCGTGCGCAGTTCCTCCCGGCGGGCAGGGAATCAGGCGGGGGGAAGACGCATGCACGATTCCTCCTGGCAGGCGGGGAATCAGAGGCAAGGGAAAACTGTGTCTTCCCCCCACCCGCCTCTGATTTCCCCACCCGCCAGGAGGAACGGCACATGGTCCTTGCCGGCTTTTCCAGGCTAATGCTGGCCTTAAAGTGCCAGCAGCAACCGGGAAAAGCCGGCAGCCAGGGCGGGGAAGCTGCCGCCATGGCCCCCCCCCCCCCCCCCGCTGGGAGGCATGCTGGCGTCTCCCGCCCTGGCTGCTGGTTGGACACTTTAAAGTGCCTGACCGGCAAAATGAGGAGGTGGGGCTTGGCTTCTGGAGAGAAGCCACACCCCACAACGGCATGACGTCACGTGCCCCTGGGTGCGGTTTCGCTCAGGTATGCCTCTGCTGGGCTGAAAAGATATCGCTGCTACCTGAGCTGATGGCATGCAGTCCAAGAAAGCCTAAATAGTAGAGGTTCTCGCCAGTCCAGATGTGTTTTTCTTTGTGTATCTTTTGAGCTTGTCTTGCATCTTTTATCATTTTATGTGACTGAAAGGTATTGTGCCTTTTCTTTTTCTTCTTTGTGGTAAGATAGACGATCCCTTATCCAGACATACGAAATCAACACACTTTTGTCTTTTTTATTATTTTCTATAGAAAGAAGGTCTTGTACTTATTCCTATGTACAGGCTGTGTAAGTTCTATTCTCTGCTCTGTGGTGTGTGCCATTGTTGAAAAATGTCAGAGGCCAGAACATATACAAATGTGTAACGGTGAAAAGAGCAAGAGGAAGCATTTCTCATTGTATTTATGTAATTATTCCAAAATCCAGACAACCTTCCTATCCCAAGCAGTCTGGATAAGGGATAATCAATCTGTATGTGCAAATGGAAAAGCTCTTGTGTTTTGAGGAGGAAGGGGTTGGCAAGTGTTTGCCTTTTGACAAATGAGGCTTCCTAAATGCTATCAGTTCAGTCGATTATGTTTGTTTTTAAGTATCTGTAATACTCTTCAGGGCCCTCTCCCAAATAATGGCTCAGTAACAGAAGTAGCGATTGCTCCTAAAAACTGTAGCCAGGAATATCTTTATGCTTATGCATACTCTGAATGTAATTCTAAGGCCTGCACAGAACAGATCTGCACACACACACACAATTTCCCTAAGGTCTCTCAAAAAGGGATTCAGCAGTTTGTTTTGGAAGCTAGTCATGATACTGGAATTTTGGGTAGGGATACTCTGTACTGGTAACAAAATCAACATCCATTGATTCTGCTGAAGGAGTTCTAGCTACAATTATTGACTGTTCTCTATTTTTAGGGATAATTATTTGAGTGTTTCAGGACATGATGCAATTTGAGATTCTCCTCCTTATCCACGCATGTTTGCATTCGTGTCCCCCACTCTTCCTCCAGTAAGCTCAGGAAGTTGTACATGGATATGGGAAATCCTGCTTTTATCTTCTCAATAACTCTGTAAGTTAGGCTAGGTTTACAGAGAGTGATTGGCTCAAGGTTACCCTATCAGTTTTATGGCTGAGAAGGAATTTGAACTCTGAACTTCCTGGGTAAAAGTCCAATACTCTACATTATCTTCCTTTTCCACTTAGCAAAAACTGTTCCCCACATTGTTTTATCAGCAGTACTTGTGCCAGGCAATTGGAGCAGTTTAGTTGCAAATATTTTATTTATTGCATTTTTATCTCATCCTTCAAGGTACTCAGAGTGCAGTCCTAACCTGGAGTTAGGCCAGCAAAGTTTGTCTAGCACAAGGACCACTGTAAAGTGCGTTCGGAGTCAGGAAGGATGGCGCATGTCTGTGTGCTGGCCTCTCTGACTCTGAGAGTGGTCCAGACATACTTTACGGTGTCCCTTGTGCTGGCCAAACTTTGCTGGCCTAACTCCAGGTTAGAATCACGCCCTCAGAGTCAATACATATGGTCAAAGATTGTGAAGTTTGTGCATTGTTCTGCATCCTGCTGGATTAATTTGCAAGGAATCCAGTTTTGACTGCAAGTATCCACAATGAAATTTTGTCCTTTTGCTTGTTCCTAAATACTTGCAGATCAAGGCCCGGGAAGCCCAAACCCCTGCAAGTGCTGATAGTGTGTCTTTGGATGTTGAAGCAGAAAACATACAGCCTGCAAGAAGAAAAGAATCTCAGCTGGTAGGAACAAGTGTTTTGATCTTGAAGTTGGCCTGTCCACTCTCCAGGATAGTAAGAATTTCTTCCCCTTCTTAGCCCTCTCTTTCTCCCATTTAGATGCATTTATCTATTTCTCCTTTCTACTATAGACGTTTCTCACTGTGGAGTGTGTGCAAAGAATTAGGGGACTGTTTCCATGATCCAAACAAGTACCAGGCTTAATGAAGCAAGTGTGTGATAGTGTGCGAAACCTTGATTTTACTTGTTGCCGCTTCTTGTTACCACTTCCTGTTCCACTTTAGAACGCCCTGTGGCTTCATAGAGATAATTGAATTTGATTTTGTTGTGAGATGAATAATCAGTAGCATCATCTTGCTTGTGCAAGTAGCAAAACTGCAATCCTTGTATACATTTAGGCCAAGTTAACTCCTCCCCCTCCATCCCATTGGGAAATCTCTTATAGATCCAGATGGCAGATGGCAGCGAGGTCTCAGACATTCCTTGCCAACATGCTAGAGATGAAACTGGTTTGTCTGCCCAACCGCGGGCTTCCAGTGACCGATCTGCAGCTGTGCTAGCAAGAAAGGAAGAGATTGAGCAGGTAAGAAAAAAAGCCAGCCTCTCCAGTAGCACTAGCCTATCTGTGTACAGAACACATGGAGCTCTGGACCTGGATGAAGAGGATAAAGAATATTTATATACCACTTTTCAACAAAAAAAAAAAAACAATTCTCAAAGAGGTTTACCTATCTAAACAAATGGTTCCCTTTCCCCAAAAGGCTCATAATGTAAAAAAAAAAAAAAGACTCATAAGAGGCAACAGATACTGGAAAAGATGCCATGCCAGTGCATTATGAGGATACTGTGATGCTATTTTCTTTTCAAAATCATATAAAAGGCTTCTTGAAAATAGAGGTCCTTTTTCATCAGAGGCATAATAGCCATATTTTGAAAAGGTGGTGAATATCCCCTTATCAAGATCCGCACACTCTTGTAACTTGTGTGGCAAGGACAATGATTTGCCCTTGACTGAGCAAGCAAATGCCAAGTTACATACTTCCAAATATACCCACTCCTTTCCCTTTTGTTCAGCTTTCAATCACTATCCCTTTTGTTGTACATCACAATCTCCTCCTCTCCCTTTCTCCCTCCTGCAATTCCTACTCATTAAAGCAGGTGGCAGGGAGGGAATCTCTGCATCCTTTTGTACCGCTGCTCCCTAGTGGTATTCCTAGTGCTTCCTAATACAGTATATTTGAATTTGTACAAGTCTGTTGCATGTAAGATATGGGCAGACTATATATTGAAATTATGTAACAAATCCAACTCTCTTTAACCACCCAATATGACAGGTGGTTCGCAATCCTGAGCATGTCATGTAATTTAAGGTAGACAGCTGTGATCAGTTCAAAACGTGTACACTGCCTTGGCATTAAAGTTGTGCTTGACATGGTACTACAGGTTGAGTACAGGCATACTCTGGTTTCCACTGGGGTTCCGCTCCAGACCTGAAACCTTGGCTACTGGGACCACCTTTTAAAGATAGGGGAACATCAGTGGTTTTGCTGCAACAAGGTTAAAAAAAGAGATTTGTTTACTGTTCCCTTATCTTTTTAATAGGTGTCCCAGTATCCATGATATTTGTGGATAACTGAAACCATGGGTACCAAATCAGTGCATGCCGGAGCACGCCTGTATCCCATATCTGGACTGCTTGAGTCAGGAAGGTGTCTGGATTTTGAAATAACTTCATAAATATAGTGAGAAAGGCTTTTCACTGCTGGCCTTTTTCACTTTTTATCTGCTGGCCTCTCTAGCGTTTTTCAACAATGGCACCCACCACAGAGCATAGAACCTACAGCCTGTATGTGGGAATGAGCACAGACCTTCTAATGTTCACACTACAGAAAGTTTTTTTTTTTTAAAAGTCTTGGACAAAAATATTTCGGAATAGTCTGGATTTTGGATGTCCGGATAAAGGATAATCTACCTGTAATCTTGATAGTGTTTTTATGGTGATGCATGTGTCACTTACCTGCTTCTTGTACTTGCGTGTTGCTAAGGCTAATAACTAACACAGTGTTCACAGCTAGCATATAGGCAGAAATGTGATATTCTGGAACATCTCCTTTGCTGCTGTTTGCGTGCCTGACACAACTTCTCTTCTTCCCTGCAGGCATATCAGCAGGTCCTCCTCAACTTTGCAGCAGTAGCCACCATGCTGCTGGAGACACAGCCCTGCATGATGGAAGCAATGGAAACAGCACTGCAGGCCACCCTGAGGAAATTTGGGACCTACTATGAATGCAAACTGAAAGACTTTATTGATCATTTTGACTTAGCTTGAAGACTCTTGAGATCTGACTGGAGTGGCTAGGATTTTGAAATAGTATAGTGAGAAAGGCTTCCTCTTGTTCTTTTGGAAGACTGAATTGATGGGGTGGGAAGTGGCATGTTTTTGGGACTTGTGACAAACGGATGGTGTTGGAGAAGCCATCTCTTGCCAGGAGAGCTGGCTGGGCAGAGATGAGAAGCCCCAAGTAATGAGAGATGCAACTGTCAAATGAGAAGGCAATAGTTGGACAAATTGAATTACTACTGAACAAAGGGAGAAGAGTGGGAATTAGAGGGTGGGGCGATAGTAAGTAGCCCTTTTGGTACGCAAGTCTTTTGGTAGAAGATTTTTTTTAAGATGTGTTGGACTAGATACTCCTGAGGGGCCAGTAGCTTAGTGGGAAAATAAGTGGGATGGGAGTGCTAAGTTGACTTTGGCTAATTCTGCAGTTGTGGTGTCTGAATTGAATTCTGACTCTTCTACTGTTGCATACAGAGAGAAAATGGAAAAGGATTCTTGTCCCTTGAAGTTTCAGCCTTAAATGCCCCACTGAAAGTCTTAATGTTTTATGAAAACTATTTACAAAAATTCTTTTTCAAAAAAATAAAACTATCTGCTGGAGAGAGATCTCTGGAAGCGGCCTTTATTTCATGACTGTGCTTTCCTTATATTGTTAGTGCTCTGACAGCTACAGTAATTGTCTAACATTCTTTTAGCGTCCTCTTAAGGTCACCAAGTCAAACACTCAAATCAGAAGATTATGGCAGGGTTAATCTGTGTACTTAGCTGTGCATCTTTTGAATATACAAGAGTAGGGAGGTTGAGGTGGTAGTAAGCAAGACTAATCTCAGGTGCCTTAGAATTGACAAAGAATGTGGAGAACAGAATGCAGACTATACTGTCATGTTCTTTCCACTACTGTAGCCCCTTTCAGGAGCGTGACTGGGACTCCATGCACTGAGTGAAGGCACAGGGGTGGAGGAAATTGTCATGGCAGGAGGCTCTGCCCCCTGTGTGTTCTGATGCACACTTGCAGGGGTGACCAATCCATAAGGCTTTTCAGGCAGCCAATTGACAGTGGCCACTCCCCTCCATCTACTCATTTCCAGTGCTGCTGTGCCTCCCATTCCTTGGTCTGGAAAAGGAAGTGTGGCAGCAAGTGGTGGATTAGAACAGAAGTTACGAGGCGCCGCACAGCATACTGCCTCAAGTGCTGGAAGGTCTTGGGCCAGTCCTGTCCATCTGTTATGTGTGTGCCAGCATGTCTGTAGGCATGAAACACCTGCAGAGGAGCCTGCTCCCCTACCCTGTATGCACTCATAAACAGAGGGCTAGTGTGCGCTGCGCATTTTTTGTTTGCTGTAGTATGTCTCATAACTCACATTGCTTTGCTGGCTGCTGCTTATTAGTGACTTGCTGTAATTTTTAGCAGCACTCTTTAACTAGAACTGTAGCTTATTTTCTCTGTCAGATTTGTTTCTGCAGCAATTAAAGGCCCAATCCTATCCACCTTTCCAGTGCTGATGCAACTGCAATGCAGCGCTGAAGTAAGCATAAAAGCAGTCCCTTACCTTGAAGAGGTCCCCATGATTGCCCCCCCACCACCACAGGATGCACTGCATGCCCTTTGGGCAGCTGCATCAGCACTGGAAAACTGGATAGGATTGGGCCCTAAGTACTATCTAATGCTGTAATGGTTTGTCCCTTAGCACCACAGTATCATTAAATTAATGTTCGCATAGGAGGGAGGACCTGTGTTATGATGAAAAACTTTGAACTGATGCCTGTTCAGGGCAGAGCTCATGCTATATATTAGAATCTTAGGGAGGGTTTAACTGCATTGATTTAGAAGTCATTTTTCTATCACAGACAGATACATATGAACAAATAGTTAAGCCAGAGGCTAGCGTTTAAAGAGCAGCACTCTAAAATTATCCAAATTATATGTCTCTAGCATTTTCTGCTAACTTCATATTGCCAGGCCAGTGAAACATGCTCATAGCCACCAGCAGGGAGCAGCAGAGAACATCAACTTCCACAGGCAAACCATAGCACTTGCAACCCTCCTGCCTCCACCCCTTTACTGAAACAGCCAACTCAGCAGAGGGATTTCCAAGGTGGATTCCAAAGCTGACTTTGCATCTGCCTCTATCCCTGTTTTTCATGGAAATCCTGGGCCCAGAAGACAAGCTAAGCCTGGAGGGTCACTGCAAAGAAGAGCTTGTTGGCATGAACAGCAGGTGAAGTGTAAAATGACTGACCTTCAGGCAATGAAGTAAACTGTCTCCAAAACCTCTGAAATACAGAACCTGACTGGTCTGGGGAAATGCAAACTCAGCAGCTCTAAATGGTCTGCCATGACAAAAGTAAAAACAATTCCTTTTTAAGTAAGCTACCCTGGACTTGCTTGGTCTCTTCCTTTGTGCTTAGAGGAAGATGGCTCTTCCTTCCTCCTGTGCTTGCTACATAAGATGCCTGCTTGTGAGATAATCTTTTCCCCTTTCCAGCTGTCTGGCAGCTCTTGTCACCCTAGCATATGCTGCAGTGTTTGCTATTGGCGCGCACTCGGGCTGTCCATCCTATTCCCTTGTCAAGCGTCTGCTGCTCCATACTGGGGAGAGAAATGCGCCTGGCTCCAGGCTTTGGGATTGGTTTCCCAAAGAAGAAGCCTTCGGGCTCAGAGTCAGAATCCGAAGAGGATGAACAAGTAGGGCACCAAGTGTCATCTTGTTCTGGCACCGATTCACTCTCTTGCAGTCCCCCTGGAAAGTCCATAATTAACACTGATGAATTTGAGGCGGTGGAGAGACAACTTCTGAACTGGTGGTTGCCAGCTTGTTGCTGAGATGTTTGTGTGAGACTAGCCCCTAGGATTTGGTTCTCTCGTTCACTGCTAGGGCTCTGGTCTGCTTCTAAAGGATGTGTGCTGGAGGTTCCTTCTTCCTCTTGAAGAGAATCGGCTACTAGATTAAGTTCATCAAGTTCTGGGGAGATAGTTGTTTGCAGGAATGGGTCATTCTCTTTCTCCTGCCCTCTGAACTCACTGTGTCCTGAAGAATTTGCAGATGCATGAAGCCTTTCCATTGCTGGGGACAAGAAACAAAAAAGTACGAAGATGACAGTGAATTCCCCAACCTTTCTATTGCACAAAACCTATGCATTATTCCTCCAATGACAACTACTTGCCACCATCAGTGAATCTGTTTACACCAGGAATTTTCAGAGTCTCTCAACACTGTATCAAAGCCAGGTTAACAAACGTATTTTGCATGCCATTATGACAGTCTCAAAATGGCACATCAAAGAAAATGCTTGAAAAGGAGTATTTCACAACAGGGCTGTTTCATATGCGTCTTCCCTGTGAAAAATGAGTGCATCGTGTGTATTCTTAAGGGACACTTCCTCACAGGAACTGTTCCGAGAGAGATGAGATGCAGGTCCTCTTCAGATATGTTAGATCTGTGTACAGGATTGCATGAGGGGATCAGTAAAAGTGAACTGATAAGCCCTGCCCCGCAGGAGCATGTCAGCACAGAGGTGGGGCTTGCCAGCATGCTCTCGTCACCCCTCCCAATGCAATCTCATGCAAACTATAGAGTCCCTAAAGAGGGCTAATTGCCTCACTTTCAGCACTCAGTACCATCTCAGTTTGTCTTAATAAGGACAAAGAATTATCTTATTGCAGAGCTAATGAACATTGCTATGAAGTTATCACCAATTGTGAGTTTATCACAAGACTAGGCCATTTTCATTTCCTATCATCTGCCACTACTGGTTTCAATGTTCAGGCTATGTGTACATTCAACATTTGACTTCATGCAGCTGTTTAAGTGGTCTACAGTCCCCAAAAGGGTAGGACTACAGCTGTCACTTGTAATGCACACAGGTAATTCGCTTCCTCAAATCATTTTGCTTTCTTTTTCCTGAATTGTCACTTACTGCTACTGTCCACATTTTCTTCACACACTACTAGCACAATTGTATGTCTATTCAGAAGTTATGTCTTATGGGCCTTACTTCCAGGTAAGCATGCATAGGATTGCATCCTATAACATATAACCTGCAAATAACTTTTTCTACAGAATTTTTCCAAACCTAATACTTCAATTAAACCTGTTTGCATATTTTAGGATAGAAGTTACCTTTAACTAATAAACCCCCTTCTATTTCTGTAAGAATTGTTTAAAATTGTTATAACATTTTAATTGTGTTCATGTGTACCTAAAACACAGTAACCATGTTATTATCACTCTCTGCTGAGAAGTGGTGGCTATTTCATATTTGACTGGCAGCCATCTTGTTCAGTGGAATTTTGACGTTCGAACTTTAAAATCCAGCTCTGCAAACTGTTCCAATTTCTGCATAACCAATGCTTCGGAAAATGTGTTTTGTCCACATGTAATTCCAAGAAACTTTTCTAGCTTAGGCTAGATGCTTCTGGCAGCCAGGATACAACATAATTTATTTATTTGAAGAATTTATACCCCGCCTTTCCCATGCCGAAGCAAATGCCCAAGGCGGCTTACATGAGCAGGCTAGTCTAAACCACCATTTTTTTCAATGGGTTTTTTACGAATCTACAGTATTCTTGTGATCTGCCGATTAATCCTCAGGCCCAGATGTTGCTTTCACAGTGTGGTTCTCTCCTTTGGCTGCCTGCCATCATGCTTCAGCAGGCAATCACAAGTCAGGCCTGGACAGGTCCTCAAGGTCGTATTCCCTTCTTTGCTGGGAGCCTATAGTCATTTGAGATCAAAAGATGCCTGCCCCCCCCTGCAACTGAAGGCTGATCAGCAGTGATCTTACCATCTGCTTGTACTGTTTGCCCACAGGAATCGCTGCTGGTTCTTGCAACTGCAGAGAAGCAACCCGGGCTAACGTTTCTCATTCTAGACGTGGGTGTGGAATCCGGAGATGGAGCAGAAATGAAAGCAGAGTCAGAGGAATCTGAACCTGTGGAAGACAACACCGATTCCATCTCCGTGCTGCAGGCCTCAGAGCAGAAGAGGAAGCCCTTGCGGGCTGTGACCAGTTGGCCCAGCAGTGCTTTGTGGCAAAAGCTGCAGCAGAAACAGGAGGCCTTGGCATGCCAGTGCTGGTCCTGGAGAGTGGCTTGCTCACTGTCAACACCTGGGAGGAGAGAACAAGCCACACCAGAGTTTTACCTTATGCAGGGTTTATGAGAGAACTTCATCACATTTCTTGCTGAAGTACCTGGGCACCCCCCCAGTCGAGAATGGGGTCTGCCAAGACACACTGCAGGCTCTTAATCCAATTCAAAAACTGACACAGAAAGCAAAACGCAAGATAAAAGTTTTGCCTATTGGCACACAAAAGGCATATTTTAAGTTTAGCCGCATATACTTTTAAGCTAGGATTCAGAGTGCAATTCCAATCTGGAGTTAGGCCAGCACAGTTAGACCAGAAACGTTTGGCTGGCACAAGGGACACTGTAAAGTATGTTTGGACCACTCTCAGAGTCAGAGAGGCCAGCACACAGACAAGTGTCATCCTCCCTGACTCAGAGTGGCCCAAATGCGCATTACAGTGGCCCTTGTGCTAGCCAAACTTTGCTGGCCTAACTCCAGGCTAGGATTGTGCTCTTAATTGCAGACACTGACTCCCTGAAGCAACACACAGAATATGTAGAATAATGATGATACCCTTTGGATGTTTCGTCATTTTTCTCATGGCCTGATACAAATGAAACCCATCTGCTTTTTCCTAGACAAAAAGGCTAGCCAGGTTGCAATAATTTTAGTGCTGCTGGAAGAGTCCTAGTGCTGTTCTGCTCTTATCTGTTGGCCTCCTTAGCTTAAGGGAGAAAAAAGATGGCTGGTTGGGGTGGTGGTGTACCAAGGTTTAGAAGAATATGAACAGGGAAAAGAGACAAGGTGCTTATTCCACTGTCACCTTGCCCTTGTAACCGATGAAGGCAAACACAAAGAAATCTCCTTGGTGGTATATGGGTCATACTACCTCTAGGAGCTGCATGTATACAGAACTAGCATGGAAACACTGTAGTGCAATGTATAGTTCACTGCCAGATGCCCAGAAGCTAGCTAGTGGGGAGAATTTAGTTAGCCGTTCCATGTTATTTTATTACCAGGGTTTGGCCTGTGAGCTTCCCAGAGGAATCTGTTCAGGTTGTGCTGCAGACAAAGTGCTGGCCTAGCAGAATGTTCGATCTGATCCAGCAAGGCAGTTTTACAAGCAGGAGTCTTGGTCAGCAATAAGGGCAGAGTAAAAGTTTATGGGGGTGAAAAAAAAACCCTGCAATGTAGAAATACATAGTGTTTCTATGCCTAAGGCACTTTGTAAATTTACATAACTCTGGCTAGAATTCTGCTTTCCTGTGGCATATGTGTCAAGAGAAGGTGATAAATGGCTCAGAAGGGAGAAGAGGCCTAGGCCTGAAACCTACCAAGCAGGGACTTGCTAGTTCATGAAGTCTTTTTCACAGTGGAAAAAAAACAGGATCACCTGCAGGAGCGGATCCTGTCACTAAGTCATGGGACAACCATACTTATGATCGTGCACATGTTCGTTAAACTGCTATGCAGTAAGCAGGGTGAGCCATGAGGCTGACCTGGAAAACTCACTTGGAGCAGTACTGGTGAAGCAGCGGCAAACTGACAAGGGACGGCCTGCTCCCCCCTCTGCCTGCTAGCTCCCTCCAGCCCAACACCCAGGGAGCTGCATTTGCTCAGAGCAAATGGGATCCAACCGTGGCCAGCCCACCTCTTCCTCCAGAGCCACTGGAGAGGAAAAACAAAAAAAAGCCACAGACTCTGCCTCCTCTGCCACACCTTAACCCACCCAGCTGTTTAGGAAAGCAGTCAGGCAGACAAGGAGAGGCAGAGCACAGGGCTCTGGTGCCCGGCCTACCCTTACTTCAGTTCTGGCACCATCTCCTTCCTGCTGCTCTGCATGGTCCTGTTTGCAAGAAGCAGGTCTCATGGCTCATGCTAGAGCTCCCAGCATGCTTGCATCAAAATAGGACTGCCCAGAGGAAAACAGGCCCCACTAGAGCTGAACGTGAGGGACAGGAGGAGCTCCAACCCACAACGCTCCACCGTGCGTGTGTGTGTGTGTGTGTGTGTGTCTGTGTGTCTGTGTGTCTGTCTGTCTCACCACAGCTGCCTTCTTAAGCAGCCAGAGGGGCGTGGAGATGGTGGTGGGTGTGTACAGAAAGTTTTTATTAATTTTGCTGTAATTCTGGGGAGAGAGAGGAATGCACAGCAAATCTGTCCCAATTCAAATGGCAGATCCACTCAGGCCACTCCTGCCAGTGAAACCAGAGCAATGCCATCTATGTCCTCCTCAACCACCTACCTCTCGCCACAACAAAACATTTTTCTGCAAGACCACCAAAACTGCCCAGTTACCTACCAATAATCTCACCACAGGCTTGACAGACGTCTGCATAAAGATTCTCAAAGCAAGCACAGCAGCAGGGCTGGCCACCCTTCATGACATAACGCCGGGCCCCCAGAGGCAAGTCGCACTCCAGGCAGCAGAAGTGCTCTTCATGCCAGCGCATACCTTCAGCTTCCATGCACTCCGAAGTGAAGATCAACTGAAGAGACAGAAGGAAAGCCTCATGTTGCCACATGCCAGAACTCAAGATGGAAGCATGCAATGCTGTACTGAGGTCCCAATGCAATCCACATACAGTCAGTTCTTATTATCCACTAGGTTTAGGTTCCTGCAAGCTCTAGTGAATAGCAAATTTGCAGAAAATGAACCAGCAATGTTCATTACAGGATCGGGGGAACAGGTACCTGCCATCAGAAGAACTGAACAGAGAGCTTTAGGAGGCCAGTGGAGTGTAGCAGGACGTGCTGAAAGATCTGTGAGTGGCAGGGACCTTCAGAATGGTGCCCACAACCAGCACAGACCCCTTTAAATGGCCAGCAGAAGTTTCTGCTGGCCATTTTCTAGGGGTCAGTGCTGGTCGCAGGTGCCATCCTGAAGGTCCCTGCAGCCTCTGGACGAGGACAACAAGAACAGAGGCATGGATAACAAGTGGTAGGGAGCAATTCTGCCTTTCATTGATAAGCAAATTTGCGAATAGTGAATTTGCGTACAAAAAAGAACAGACTGTACATTGTTTGCTGTATCAGCCAAAGTGAGAAAAGATTCCTGCTTCAAAATGTATCACACTTAATCAAAAATGCCCTCTTCAAGAGATTCCCTGTAACTGATAAGCTCAGAACATAAAAGTCTGATGGCCAGATGGTCCACAACAGCTAGAGCCTGCAAGTAACCACAGCTTCCTGGAAATGTGAGCCAGGGGATACAATGCTGATGCACAGAATATAGTTCAAATGTATGGAGAAAGGGAAACCAGAAGTGGATCGCGATTGCATTTTTCACACATTGTGAGGCTTGCGGAGCCCTGAGCGGGGTGCCTCCAGGGCTCACCACCACCCCAGAGGCCAGTGCTGCAGTGGGTAAAAACAACCCCTTTGCCCTGGGGATAGCGCTGCTGCCGTTGACCCACCTCCCACCACTACTTACATGGCTCCCAACTCCCTCGCATGAGTTTGGGAACCATTGCTGTAGATGGTTGATGACCACTGATAGGAAACGTTACAATTCCTAGAAAGATTTCCATCTTTCTCTTTGCAGCTTAACCAGATCCAGGATGGTTGATTAAGCTCATCAATGGTTTGATGTAAGTGGGGGAAAGAAGTTGGAGATGACCAAATTAGGTATGCCAATTGATTTGTTTCCAAGAGCAGGAACATTGCTATCACCAATGTGCTTTTGGTATGGTATACCTACCTGGTCACATGATGCACAACGAGGGCGGAAGAATTCTGCATGGTGCCGTCCACAGTAAATTTTCCCATCTCGATGGAAGTAAATCAGATCCACGAGGGGCTGGTGGCAGGTATAACAGACAAAGCAGGCGGGATGCCAGTAGCATTGGTCCCCCAGCTTTGGTGCAAATACACCCTGTTCACCTCCACTCATTCTCTTACCACACTGTGAGAAAACAAGGTGTTTAGCCATCTGCCTTTTCTCTATGGTTAGTGCAATGTAAAGCTGCACTAAAAGATACGTAAACTAAACTTTTGCACTCAAACAACTCAAATTCTGCGACAACAGAAAGTGAATGCTGCAGCCTGTATAGGTACTGTGCATACTGTAGTTTTAGTAATTCTGCATAGTTCTAGTTTTGCTAGAGTGGGAGAAACATTGATGCTCTACCCCTAACCACTGAAAATCCTGTTCTGTTCCCTCTCTGGTTTGGAGCTTGAGCAGATATTACCCATTCATTTTGAACCCAACTAGAAGTCACTTTAAGATGCATTGTTGAATCCTATAGCAGAGATTCCTCCTTTAAAAAAAAAAAGCCAAAAGAAATTGCAGCTACCTCCAAACACACACATAAAAACACACAGAGGAGGGGAGGGGGAGGGTTCTTAACCTTTTCGTTCCATGTTATTTTCTTGTTGAAAATCATCCAGTTGCAGCTTCACACAAACCCAGTAGCATCTCTAGAGGGGGGCAGGGCGCTAAATTTTGCAAGGAGCCTTACTCTGAGTGTAAACCACTCCTCTCCCTCACCGTAGTAGCCAGTAAGTAACAGAGAGGCATTGCTTTTCCTGTGAGGACTGGCTACGAGGGAGAGGAGCAGTTTTCATGGCAAGGTAAGGCTCCTTGTAAAACTTAACCCACCCACCCATCCCGGACACTATTGCACACATCTCAATGGGGGAGGGGGCGCAATTTTGGCTAATAAGCAAAGACTGGAATCTCAAGTATAAGATTCACCCGTGCATCTAAAGCAGCTTAGCCCTTTCAAGCATCTTCTAAGCCGTTAACAGCTAGAGACTTGCTTTGTTTTTTAAATGAAAGCCAGGATTCTCAGGAAGCTGAATTATGTACCCACTCTCATATTCTGAACAGTTTCTGACTTTCTGCAGAATCACAGGATAAAGGCAGCCCTGCTTGTGAAATGCAAGAGTCTCCTTTAATTAGGAAGAAAATCAACATTTTTATTCCAACCGGCTGACTTTTTTTTAAAAAAAATTCTTGTTTCGCTTTCAATTTGCCGCATTCAGTACACAAAAATTTAATAACTAGCTTGGGGACCCACATTTTCAATTGTAAAGCTCATCATCATCAACAACAACAACAAGAACTATTGTCAGAGTCAATGCAACTTCTGTGCATTGTTGTGCCAGCAATGCTGCATGGAACAAAGCCAGAACTCGTCATTAGGCCTGTTATACCAGTGCTCAGTATAAAGTACAGGTGGCTTACCCTTTTGCAAATGCACCTGTAGGGTGCAGAGGGCACCAGGCACGTGACGCCCTGTCCCAGTGATTCCTGCTGCCGACGGAGAGCAAATTTTCGCAACTGCTTCCTTTCGTCTTCCCCAATGGATGGACAGTATCTCTCCTTGTATAGAAGCAGAAAATGGTATTGAAATATTGGGTTTGCGTAAAAGAGTGGCCTGAGAAAAAGAAGAAAGGAAATGCCTCAACGCCCTATTGGTGAAGTCCATGAGCATTTGTAGCAACATGGACTGTTCTAGTACACATCACCATAGCCACAAACCTTTGTAGTCAGGCTGTGAGATATTTTGTGATTGAAGAGTGGATCAATTGGGAGATTCAGCCACCAGCTCATTTGAGCCTCTGAACTCCTGTATGCTAAACCCAGGGAGCAAAAATCAGGGCTAAATTACTAGATGGGTCTGTTTCCTGTTCTTCTTTTAAAGCATCCTGTTCTGCTTCCCACTCTTGGAAGCAGGATATAGGGATTGTTACACTCTTACATTTTCTTTTAAAAAGCCAGCTGTCTATATTACATGGACTCGGCCCAGGAGCTGTGTGTAGGACTCAGGTGTGGCTTAGACTACAAAAATAATGCACGTCAGGTAAAACATGGGCATTAGCATGGCTAAGGAGTGGGGCTTCTTGCTACAATAAAGAGATGGGTTTGTATGCAACTTGCAAAAAAAAAAAAAAAAGGAGCCTCAGCAGGTTCTTTTCAACCAGGTTCTGTACAAAGCAAGGAAGTCATGCAAAGCCCAGACGGGAGGCTAAAGACTCTTACATCGCAGTCTTGTGGGGGCAGCTGCTGAAGGAGAGCTTTGATGCGGAGCCGAGTCTGAACGGCATCAGGGACTGCATCTGCTGCGCGAGAACCAAAGTGTGGCGACAGCTGCAAAAACAAACCAGACAGACAAGTAGAGGTGGGGCCAGGGCCATATTATCCTACGTCTGGGCCTCTAGGCTTTGAGCTATTTGGGGCCCCCTCGGAAACTCTTCAGGAAAAGGAGGGTATGCCCCAAGCCAGCGAGGAGCTCGTGCCCCGAGTCCAGATGGCACTGCAGAGAGCCCGGACTGGTGGGGGTTGAAGGAGGGGTGTGTCTGTGTTGCATTGGCTGCCTCTGGGAGCCGAGTTGGCAGGCAGCCAAGTGAACTGAACACGCTCAGCCCCGAGACATCCTTTCTACCCACTCCTGGAAGTGGGGCTTAACAGCCCCAAACAGGCACCACTCAGCCCTGGCTTGCCGACTGCCCTCAGGTGGTGCAGACTCTCATGAGAGCTCTGAATTGCCACAGCTCGGATCTCTGCAGCCTGGGCAGACTGCTTGTGGCCGTCTGCCAGAAGCAACAGGGCCCGGCTTGGGCCTTGTGCTCCAACATCAGAGTGGATTAGGGCACAGGTAATAGTGCCAAATTGATGGGCCCTCTGGGCTTCAGCCTAGTCAGTCGGATAATACAGCCCTGGGTGGGGCTATGATCCCCCTGCCTGCCAATTTGAGGCCTGGTTGCACTATTGTCCCATCTGGCACAGACGTCATATGCTTCTGGTGAGAAGGCACAAAGCCCAAGCAGAATTTAGGCTCCTGCTGAAAGCAGAATTTAGGCTCTGCTGAAAGGCAGAGCAAGGAAAAGACAACCCGCGTCGAATCAGGATTTGCACGATGCTCTGGATCTTCCTGACAAAGCTCTTGCATCCCTAGGACAATCTTCCCATAAACCTATCCAAAAGAACCAAAAGGGAAAACACGACTTCCCTACCTCTGCTCCGCAGATTTCTGTGGTTGGTCCCGAGTAATCTTCCAGGGCGCAGCCAGAATCACTGTCTGAAGACGAAGCCGGGAGAAGAGCAGTTGGCTTCCCTCTCTGGGACCATGAAGGGCTTGGTAGGGACATCCGCAAAGAGAGGATGCTGTTGCTGAAAAAGGCAGGTCTGTGAGAAGTGCTGTATGTCCTGGAAGGAAAAGAAGGAAGAATCAACATGAAGCCTGGACTCTGTTGGCATCGCCTGCTCAGACACAGGCTCTCTATGCACCCTGGAAGAGCCACTGATGATTGGGCTGTGTGGTTCAGTCCCTCGGCCATACAATGGGTAGCATCAGTGAGGAATGTACAAACATTAAAAGCATAATAGGATTCTATTAAAAGCATAATTATGATTCTTTAATTCTACAGTAAGTGGGTGGAAGAATAATGTAAACACAACATCCAGACAAAACACTGATATGTCTGAAGGAACATGGTGATTTCAAACACAGAAACAGGAGCGCGAGTTTTTTAAAAATCTACTTTATTAGATGTTCTTGTCAAAGCACAAACATGGTCCTATTACGTATCTATAGGCGTAGCATATATTGTCAACTCCTTAAAATGTCGGGTGTAGTAACTTTTGTTGTAACTAGCACACAGTTAATGAGTGTAGGTTTCTGCTCCTCCCAAATTCTCTTATCTTGAATGCATTACTGAAATCACATTTGCATTAACATTATTATTGCTTTGCAAAATAAAATCAGTTTTTTCAAGTTGTTCAGAGTACGGACTACACTAATTTAGAGCACAATCCTAAACTGGAGTCACGCCAGCACAGTTAGGACTGCACCCTTAGTGAATTGGTTGTTTCATGAATGTGCAGGGGCACAATATCCCTGGCTGATCAAGCATTTGAACCAAGATCTCCCAACTTCCATTACATAAGAACATAAGAAGAGCCCTGCTGGATCAGGCCAAAGGCCCATCTAGTCCAGCTTCCTGTATCTCACAGCGGCCCCACCAGGTGCCCCAGGGAGGCATGAGACAACAAGATGCTTGCATCCTGTTGCCACTCCCTTGCACCCAGTACTCTGAAGTAGCCTACTACTAATGTAAGGAGGTTACAACCAATCATTGCCTATAGCCCACGATGGACTTTTCTTCCAGAAATCCGTCGAATCCCCTCTTAAAGGCATCTAGACCAGATGCCATCACCACCTCCTGTGGCAAAGAGTTCCACAGATTAACTACCCGCTGGGTAAAAAAGTACTTCCTTTTATCTGTTTTAACTCCCCCAACTCTCAGTTTTAGCAGATGCCCCCAGGTTCTGGTGTTTTGAGAGGGGGAAAAGAACATCCCTCTATCGACTCTATCCCTTCCGTGCATAATTTTGTATGTCTCAATCATGTCCCCTCTCAGGTGCCTTTTTTCTAGGCTGAAGAGCCCCAAACACTGCAGTCTTAGACACGATATAAGTTTGCCATCACTATTCTAGAATCTCCAGAAATTATCCTAGAGAAACCTACACTACTGAAAGCCATCCTAGAGTTTTCAGGGACTCCATAAGGACTCCAGGAATTTCCAACATTACATCAGGCTGGAAAATAACTCTCCAGGAATAGCTTCAATTAAGAGTTGGCAACCCTAACCTGGGAAGCCACTGTTGGAGACATCCAGGCTTTGTTCTAACAATGCCCACTAATTTCCTACCAAAGCCAGAAAAAAAAATTCCACCTTGTTACCTCCACTTCAAAGTAATACCGTATTACTATAGCCTTAATAAACAGCTCCTCAGTTGGCTGGCTACAACAGGTAAAAACTGCTTTTAGCTGCTCAGGTAGGGAAGCTTTTGTGAAATAGGAAAAAGTTAATTCTTTGAGACAACTAGTGTGTTGCAAAACTAGCAGCACATCTAGGTACACGGAGTGGCTGCTGGTAAAAGTGTGGGGTATTAACTTGTATGGCCCGATTTGCAGTGCTGCAATGCTACTACACAGTTAAGAGAACAGTTCTATCCCCAGTGCAGCCTCGCCAGGACAGTCTTTTCTTCTGACCTTTCACTCATTGTCTGAATCAGAAGAGAGAGCATATTGTATATATTATTCAAAGACAAGACAAGACAAAAAACATGCAGAAGAACTAAAGACCAGGCCAAGCTGCCTGGAAACAACAGGCTCTATTTTGTCCCCCATGCTTTTTCACATCTAGGTGAAACTGTTGGGGGAGATCATCCGGAGATTTGGTGTGAAGTGTCACCGATATGCAGATGACACTCAACTCTATCTGTCCTTACCATCTCATTCCAGAGAGGCTGTGGAAACTGTAGATCTCTGTCTGGAGGTGTTTGGGGTCTGGATGAGGGCCAATAGATTGAAGATGCAATCCTACACTGTGCTGGAACAGTGAGGTGAGCGGGCCTGTGTTGTATCTAGCACAGCTTTGGAGTGCTCAGGAGCCTCCCCTAAGGGTTCCTCGGATCTGTGGCTGCTGTATAGCAGGCACAGAGCCGAGAACACTGTGCAGTCAGGGACGGAGGCTTGGATATGGCCTAATAGTCGCATCCTAACTCTGCCCCACTCCCCAGGCCGGCATGCCTCCTGGCCACCCAATTCCTTGGGCCCACCCAGAACCGCTCTTGTGCCAGCCTTGGGCTGGCACCCTTCACTTACCTGTTGGCCAGGTGGATGGGTCAGCCCAGTCTCGAGGCAGGCTCAAAGTACCTCTCATTTTAAAATTTAAGCACTGATAAACATCCTAGATCAGTGGCTCTCAAACAACATTGAGACCTACCTTAAAAAAAGTTTCTCTTTACGAGTTGCTCAAGCTTCTGTGGCTATAATGGTGACTGGGCAGCAGTGCTTCCCCCTCCCCAAATAACAAATTGTTTAACACTTGATGCACATAACCTAAGCTGCTCTGTCAGTTTCACAAACCACCGTGGACCCACAATTTGAGGATCGCTGTCCTAGACAGATGTTATGCTTAAGGAACACCTCCAAGGATAAAGATGACTCCCATTTTAAGGTTTGGTGGTGGTTTGACAGCACTGTCTTAAAAAAAAAATAGATCCAATTTTCTATCCTGAGGCAAGCACTGGGAAAAAAATCAATTATGTGGGTTTTCAACATGGCTCATTTTAAACAGAGAAAAAGCTAGTTGTGGCAGGAACCTATTTGCCTAGAGCCCACATCATCACCAACATAATTTATCCCTCAACCCAAATCACTGGAGCAACTTCCATAATTATTTTTTCTTATGTTTGTGAGGGTTGGTTTATTTTTTAAGTAATCAAAAGGTAATGTATATATAGAGAGAAATATATGCTGCCTTAAAGATGTTCCAAAACCTGTACAGCCCATCTGGTGCCCAAGGGTGGGAACTTGGGCCTACAAAACTTCCTTGGCATGGAAAGCAACTCTCTAAGGGCACAATCCTAACCTGGAGTTAGGCTGCACAGTCAGGCCAGCAAAGATTGGCTGGCACAAGGGCCACTGTAAAAAGAGTTTGGACCACTCTCAGAGTCAGGAAGGATGAAGCACCTCTCTATGCTGGCCTTTCTGACTCTGAGAGTGGTCCAAACATGTGCCAGCCTAACTCCACGTCAGGATTGTGCCCCGAGTCTCATATACGAATTGCTGCTGTGTGTGTCTAATGGAAGTTGCAAAGCTGGGTTTGCTCCGCATGTAAAGAACCCTCTGTGATCTTTTTTTGGAATTCTATTTCTGCCTTACCTTGATGCTTGAGAAGATTGTTCCCACAACCCATAGGGATTGTGCAGGCCACACCAACACAACCCATGGGTGCAGGCCACACCAACACAGTCCTATGCTACATGCTCCATTCTTTCCATTCATGCCATTTTGACAGCTCAGAATTGCAGTTCCTGAATGGCTTTCCTGTGCCATAGAAGCATCACGCTTGGGGCAACAGTTTGCAGACCAACCAAAAAGGAAAGAATCGTGGAATCCACATAGTCTGAGACTGGAAGAGCTCAAGTTTAAGTGGGTCACATGCCAATTTCAGGTGGGTCCCCATTCATTTCAATTTGTATTTTATTTTTTAATATATTACACTTGATGGTATGTGATTGCATTTGGAGAAATGTTACAGATCTGTATTTTTAACAGGCTACTATGTATATAAACAATAGAAATGAGGCTTACTCCTAAGTAAGTGCAGTTAAGATTGCAGCCTTTGGGGAATTAAATAAAAAGAGAGAGCAGCAACAGCTTGGGAGGGCTAGGAGGTTTCTTCTTTATTTAAAATAAATTTTATACTTATTGTAAAGTTTTAATTTACTTAATTGATCTAATTTTGTCATATGGGGGTATTTAAAAAGTTTCCTACGTGATGATGTCACTTACAGCCATGATATCACTTCCAGGTTAATGACATAACTTCTGTCGGGTGTTGACAGACTGTCACTCTAAAAAGTGGGTCCTGGTGCTAAAAAGTTTGAGAACCATTGGCTTACTTGGAATGTCTGAATCCTGACCCAATGAAAACCTATCTCATTGGAGACGCTGAGGGGGAAGTTAAAACTCCTGAACTCTAGGTCAAATCCGAGACCAGATAACCCCATCACTCACACAGAAACACAAATGCCTCTCTTTTCCTCTTTCCTTAAGGCCTCGCTCGCACCAATAGCAAATACAATTCTAAAACAGTTCATAGGATACCACTACATATTCCAGAGATTATCTTGCTGAATGCTTTCCTACAGAGAAAAAAATCCCTGCTCATTCAAAATTAGAATATCAGAGGGAACCCTAGGCCTGACATCAAGTTTTCTAGATGCAGAAAACCTACAGTACACGGCTTTATATAGCTGTCTCCTGTCTGAAGCAATCAAGCCCAGGAACAATTAGGATGATGCTGACCTCATCAGCTCCTTGCATGAACCAGGCATCCTCCTTGTAAGGAAGTTCAATGAGGGAAGACCAATTCCCATAACTCCAGCCTGGATTTCATTTCCTTGCTAGTGCTCAGAAGCATGATAAAGCCTGCCTTTTTATGCAAGACTTTGAACGTTTATCTGTGATTTAATCCAACTTGCTGTTTTATTGGGGGCAGGATTTTAATACTGCTGATATGCTGCAATCATCTTTAATTGTTTTCCAAAAATCTCAACAACCGGAGAGGCGGGGTAGAGACGTCAATCAACAGACCTGGAATGCACATGCTGTGACTGGTTACATTAGCTGGCTTGGCATATGCCAAGATCACAAGCACATCTACCGGCAATTGTGTGCAAAGTACTACAGAATAGCTGATATGTGGGCCGGCATCTGGGCGTGTGGCAAATCTATCAACACTGTCACCTTGTAATTCAACGTACATTGACATAGGTAATCCTACTGAAAAAAAAAGATGTGTGATTCAGTCCTCAGTTACTACACTTTCCAAAGCCAACGTTTTCCCTAGCATACAGTACTTGCAAGGCCAATTTTGCCATGGCTCAGATGTTTAGTTTCAAGAGGATGGCTCTCCTTGGGTTCCATATTAGGATGTGTTTAAATGTGTTTAATGGCAATAGGGAAGACACCCTTTTTCCCCTCATACAAGGTCACTGTGTTAATTATTCCCCTGCAGTTTGTGGGGGAGGGCTACACTGGACATCTTTCCTAGTTAATGGTTACTCCATGGAAAGAAAGGGACTCATCCCCCAATTCTCTTCGCCATTTGCTTGCTCACTTCCTTCCTCCCCCAGGTCTGTTTCCAAAACAAAGGAGAGATGGAAGTTTGATGGCTCAGTTCAACTCCTCCAGTTCTTTGGATGCCTTCCCAGACACGGACACTCTCCGGTCTAAATTTCCTGTCCCAGCACCAAGTGGAGCAGAGAGAAACAGACAGACAGACAGACATTGAGGGTTCTGATGGTGCTGAAGAAGGAGCAGACATGGTAACAAAGGCAGAGTCATAAATAAGAAGTGGTTATGTTCCAAAGAGGTAACAAGATCATGTACAACAAGACCCCTCTTTCAGCATTCAGGTGGTACTGTAAAAGATTCTTCCATCTAACTGGCATGAATTCCCCCAGCCTATCAGAAAGGACAGCATTTTTCCTGCTTGCAGGTGGTCTCTTCTGGAATATTTCACAAAGGGCACAATCCTAACCTGGAGTTAGGCCAGCACAGTTAGGCCAGCAAACTGTGCGTGACTAAATTCAGGTTAGGATTGTGCCCTAAACCACATTCAGAAGGTCTAGCACAAATTTCATGTCACCACCCTCTCATGCTTTGGGGGTGTCATTGCTTCCATTCTCCAAAGAATTACTTTGGAAACTTCAGCAACAAACTGATGGCTCTTGGCTTAATAAGCAAGCAATTTTCTTGTTGGCCACATGCCTGTCTTTGGCCCTGAGCTGTCTCCTCCAATATAATTAGCACACAAAACTCAGGTTACTTTGCTGTGTACCTGGGTCAATAATTAACTCAGCAAATTGACTTGTGAACAGGAGGAAAAACAAAGAGATCTGATTTTGCTTGTTCCCAGCACCTAACTTCCCAAAATGCAGCTGTAGTGTCAATAACTTAACTAAGGAGCAAAAGGAGTGGGAAACTATTGTTTCTAGACCATGCACAACTTATGATGCACCCAGCCAAAAGCAACTCACCACTTGGGTGCTCTACCTGAGGTTCTAAATATTCCCTTTTGACTGCAGAAGGATTGCCAAGCAACAGACCAGAAACAACAGGTTGCTGGTAAACTGAGTTTACCTCAGAGGGTCAAGAATGCAAAAGCATGACCTGGAGAGAGTTGTAAGAAGAGCTGGTCATGCTAAGGATCATCTAGTTTTATATACAGTATGTAGAAGGAAGAAGGAAGACCACCCAAGAATGGCATTCTTCAAAACATGTATTTAAACAGGTCGAATTAAGCCAGTTTGCCTGGCAATATCTTACTGGCAGGGCAATGCAATGTAACACTAATGGTGCACTGCAGGTGTACTGCATGCTAAAAAATATTGTCTGCCACATTCAATTGGAATTCAAGGGATTTTTCTGCCTGTTTCTGTTTTGTCCCAAAAAATCATGGCAACAATGAATAGGTAAAGGCAATCAGAACAGGCAATCAGAAAGGCAGGAGGTGTGGATGGATGGTTGAGCTGCTGATACTGCCTGCAGCTAAGTAGGAGAATCTGTGGTCTGTTTTTCGATGGGAGACGGAATGCCAGGCTGGGACAGGCTGCAGGACCTGTTGTGGCAGAACGGAGTCGCTGTGGAGCTGAGTAGCCAGTGCGGGAATGTTGTGAGAAGACCAGCTGGCAAAAGAATGGACTCCCACCTTGAGGACCTGTCCAGGCTGGACCTACGATCACCTGCTGAAGCTCGATGTCACACGGCCTGAGGAGAGAACCATGTTGTGAAGGCTACATATGGGACTGAGGTTTTGGAGAATCGCTGAATACTGTATATTTGTAAAAAAAAAAACAAAAAAAAACCAGCATTGAAAAATGGTGGTTGCCTGCCCATGGAAACTGCCTTGGGAATTTGCTTCGCCATGGGGAAGGCGGGGATAAATTCTTCAAAATAAAAAATAAAATAAAACAAACCAAAAGGGCTGATATACCTGTATAATTGCCCCCTAGAGGCCACCTGGGGTAGCCTTGGTGGCAGACAATAGTCATACCACATAGAATCAGTTGCCAGCTGTCATAATGTGGAGATTCTCCATGCAGTGAGCCACATACATGCAATCATATCAAACAGAATGGCCCCAAGGCCCAGACTGTGGTTCTCGCTGGTAGATGATGTTGTAAGTTTAGAAGCCAAACTGCAAATTAGTAGAACAGCTTTAAATAGCATGGAATCCTTTTTCCCTCTAGCTTAATATAACTGAAAGTGCCCAAGGAATAAATCTCAGTCTACCTACTGAACTGGGATTTAGCATGCAGTTACAAATGATTATGCCTGCAAAAGTACACATCATCAGCTACCTTGAGCAGGTAGTGTTGACTGAGCTGCCCCACCAGAGCAAACATATTTTCTAAACAGTGTGCCACTGTTAACATGCCTCAAGAAACAAGTAAGAGCGCAATCCTAACTTGAAATTAGGCCAGCACAGTTAGGCCAGCACAGTTTGACCGGCACAAGGGCCACTGTAAAGAGCGTTTGAACCACTCTAGTAGTCAGGGAGGATGGTGCATGTCTGTGTGCTGGCCTCTCTGACTCGGAGAGTGGTCCAAACATGCTTTATGGTGTCCCTTGCTCTAGGTTAGCCTAACTCTAGGTTAGGATTGTGCCCTGAGTCAGATAATTAAAGACTCCCGTGAAGCCAAAGAATCTGCCACGGAGGAGGCTGTTCACTGCCACTCTGCCTGATCTCCTGCTCTGGTCTCATTTCCTTCCAGTCCCTCCTGCTAAGGCAGTATTTCTGCTGCATTTCTGCATCAAGTGCAATTGGATCTTTCAATCTCTTTCACAACAAAGAGAGGCAGCATTGCAGAATTATCCAGCCTTAGAGAATGCTACCTATTCTGTGACTCTGTGTAAGACACTGCCCTTTCCATCAGTAGCCATGCCCAGAACTCAGGCAGAAACTGACAGTGAGCTCCTCTGAAGGTGGATGATCCTTATTCTTACACACTCAAGGGCCAAACTACTGCATGTTTTGTTTTCATGTAAATAAATAATAGCTGCAGGAGAGGAAAATCAGACTAAGTGTGGGAGAAGAGGGGCTTTAATTCCACCCCATCATGGTCTTGATCTGGATACCACACCGCTATAGCTCTTCTTTACACCAAGGAAAAACCAAGACACAGGATCAAACTACTGTATGTGTTTACATAATGTGAAACTGGGCTCTAAAAGGAGACCTTTTGGCAAACACAAATGTAACACTCTTTCAATATTAGGGAATGCGGAGGTGAAAGAGCAAAGTTGTGTAACTGGCTAGTTTAACTCAACTACCAAGATACTGTAAGGATTAATATAAGCTTTTCAAGCTTTTCTAACACAAAGGATTTATATGACTAATCAATCAGGCCAGCTGTTGGTCACAGACAATTCTTTGTAATCAACCCTGGTAATTAGTAAAGACTAGCTCAATCTATCCATCCTAGCAGCTCAGAGAGAATGGCTTATTTTTGTCTTCCCACATATCTGATGATGAATTTTTTTCTTTACTTACTTCCCCCTCTTGAATGTATACACTAGTTTTTCCTAATGAAAACACAATGCAGTTACCAACATCAAAGTCAAACCAACACCAAATGTACAATTAAATCAACCTCCACACTACAAACACAAATAATTATCATTAAAATAATTAGTGCAAATTTTCTTTCCACATCCATGCCCACCCATCAACAGTCTTTCACTTCGGGCTATTGTAAAACAGTCATGGGATCTTTCAGGGTCAAGTTCCCTCAGTTCAGACAAAACTGGAGATTATGGGCTTGATAAAATCTGCTTACAAATTTGCAAATTGCACACTGAAGCAATATAACTGCAGCAGCAGGCACAGACCATGCTTCCCTGAGACAGTATTAAGGACCCAAGAGCTGCATCTGGTATCTGTCTGTAACAGTAGCTAGTCAGGAGCTTCTGAAAGCTCAAGAACTTCCCACAGAGGCAAGAGACCTTCTGCTTCTTCCAGCATCTGGTATCCTGGCTTTGAACATGGATGCTCCATTTAGCTATTCACAGAAGGAGCCTATACATATTTATACATATCCCATTTTGTTTAATGTAACTTACTCTCTGGTAAGTGTGCTTAGGATTGCAGCCTTGGGGCCAACTCCTATCCAACTTTCCATGGCTGATGTAGCCTTGCCAATGGTGCAGTGGGGATGCAGTTACGGAGGCCTCCTCAAGCTAATATAAGGGAACATTTATTTCCCTCAGGGCTGCATTACAGCTGCAGCAGTGCTGGCAAGTTGGATAGGATTGGGCCCTAAGGATGATAGCCACTGATACCTTTATCCTCCATGAATTTTTCAAGTCACCTAAGCAAGCAATAATGCACTGTGCACATTAACAATGTGTTTTGTGAAGCCGTACAATACAGTATTGCCTTTTGTTTGTTCTGAACCTATCACCAAATACCAATTTTGTGAGGAGACCAGATTTCTAGCATTAAGAGGAGGGAAAATATCTCTACCCACCTTCATTATACCATTAGCAATTTTATAAATCCCTATCATTTTTCCTTTTAGTATTTTAATGTCCCAACTGCTATAGCACCATAGGAAAGGTACGCCAATCAAAAGCAAAACTGTCCAAATTTGCACGCTTAATATAATTAAGGGCACAATCCTAACCTGGAGTTAGGCCGACACAGTTAGGCCAGCAAAGTTTGACTGGCACAAAGGACACCCTAAAGTATTTTTGGACTACTCTCAGAGGATGACGCATGTCTGTGTGCTGACTCAGAAAGTGGTCCAAACATACTGTACGGTATCACTTGTGCCAGCCAAACTTTGCCGGCCAAACTATGCCAGCCTAACTCCAGGTTAGGATTGCGCCTTTATTCCAATAGCAAAATTTGGCTTTTCTTAGTTCAAAATCTTGAATTTTTTTTCTAATATAAATATGGTTTCAACTACATGTACCAAAAATCACCGACCCCCATTCTGGCCCATTTCAAGATGCAGTGGGTACTTGCAGCGAGGAACAATATAGAACCTCACTGCCTGTCACTGGAACATTTCTCCCGAACACGGTATGAATGCAGCAGCTGGTGGTTCTAGTAGCCTGCTGAGAAAAAAACCTGTTGTTGATTGTCCATGCAATTTGGGCAGGACAATCTGGCCTCTATTACAACCTTCAATAAACAGTATGTGTCATTCTGAAAATGGACTCTTCTGTACCGCTCATGCCCACAAGAACCACATCTCTCAGTCTGGTGAAAGACACTGAACTTCTTTTTGGAATGTAGTGAAGTTTTCATGATGCAGTATGTTGCAAAAAATAGTGTTCATCACATGAATACTCGGTAATTCATATCTGACTGGAACCTATATTCATGAGATCCAAAGGAGGGGAGATGGAAAAGGGGGGGGAAGGAAAGGAAGAGGGGAACTACAGGCAGTATCCATGAAAAGAATGCACCACAGGTTATTAAGTCGCCCCCACAATCTCTACCAGCATAAACATCCAGAATCCAGCACCACTGGCAACAGTGTTCAGGCCCATAGCCTGCTGTGTTTCCATTACTCCTGCTAGTGCCAAGATTGTAAGGCTGTGCTTGTGACTGCTTTATGTGGAAAGTGCATTTAAGTGAGTTTCCACAGTGACCTGCATTTGACTTTACAAACTGCAGTGTAGCATACCTCTATCCCATGTTTTGTCCTGGAAAAAACCAGACTATTACAGCTGTGATCAAACTGGGTGTGGTGTTCCGATTCGAAACAGTCTTATCTCATGGCAAACTGTACCTCTTCAAAGGCGAAACGGGTTTTCCAAAGGCAACGAGAGAGATTTCTATAAATCAGAAACTATCATGTCTATTATTTAGAAGTGGGTGGGAACGGAAGTGCAGAACAGGAAATTGCTACAAAGTTTGGCAGAGTGATCCACAACAGCTGAGCTGACACCACATCTAGCAGGAACAAGTTCAGGTTACAGCACAAACTAATTCCAACACACCCATACCCCAGGGTATTACCTGTGAATGAACTTAAGTACAAGAGACAGCACAGAGGGTAGGAACCCCCCCTCCCCAAATTTCCACATGAGCTTCAAGCTGAGACCATAACAGCAGCAGGTACCTCAAGGGACTTTTCTATACGACGTAGGACAATGTTATTCAAACTGTGGGTTGGGACCCACTTGGTGGGTTGCAGCAAGCTGGGAGCAGCCATCTTGGAAGCTGCAGATCTGACTCTTGCTATATTCCTATTGTGAGTGTTAACAGTTTGAATTTTCAAGTGAAGGTTTATGTTTTAATTTTGTTTTCAGTTCAGTGTTTTTACATATTTTGACCTAATCTTGCATTCTGTCAGAGATGTTTCATGGTTGTGCAGTTGTTACAGTCCAAGAATGCCAGTTTGTATTTAATTCCAGGAGTGTCATTTTATTATGTCACACAGATGGCACTTCCTGCTTAATGATATTACTTCCAGCTCTGACATCACTTCCAGGTTAATGACATCACTTCTGGTGATCCTGACATGAATGCCATTCTAAAAAGTGGGCCTTGGTCTAAAAAGTGTGAGAACCACTAGGATAACAGCTGCCTCTGACCCGACTTCAGATTCTGTTTTGTCTAAGTAGTAGACAAAATGAAAGATTAAACATTTTGATGAAAAAAGAGCAAACCATTCCTAGAAGGATAGAAGTCTCACTTGTTCATAAGTGGTCTTCACTCTGTTTTTTGGTGCTTGCAGTTATACAGGTAAAGATTTATCTCTAACTATGTACTCTTAAATGTGTTTACACAGGAAGAAATTTCAGTTTGTTCATTGAGGACATTCATTCCAGTGTTCATTCCAGCAAGAGGTATGGCTAAATAACCTGGAATGTCTTGCTTGGGGCAGAAGGTCTGGTCCAGAGGGTTAAAGCTGCAGTAATTGCCCGAAGATAAGATCCGAAGGTCACTAGTTTGAGACCACCGGAAGTTTCCGTGTGCGGCAGACCTCGAGAATGCGGCTGATAAGATCTGAGCTGTCTCAGCTGCCTGTGAGAGGGGGAGTTGTGCTGGCGGCCAGCTGCTCTTTGGTGAGAGCAAAGAAGCAGATTATCAGCCGGTGGAAGGCAATCATGTGGCAAGAAAGAAGGACTGGACGATAAAAGTGTCATCTGTATATAGTTGTTCTTGAAAGATTAGAACTTAGTTTGCGATTTGTTTAGAAAATGCCTGCCTATGTAAACCGCCTTGAATTAAAGTCAAAGGAGCAATCTGATGACCAAGAAAGGCAGTATATAAATACCAATTATTATTATCATTATCATCATCATCATCATCATCATCATCATCGGCATTATTTAGGAAAGGGACCCTGCAATAAAAATTCTCTGAGAGCACAATCCTAATAATCCAACAAAGTTTGGCCAGAACAAGGGCCACCAGAAAGTACATTTGGATCACTCTTGGAGTCAGAGAGGCAAGCATACGGACATGTGCCATCCTCCCTGATTCCGAGAGTGGTCCAAATGCACTTTACGGTGGCCCTTGTGCTGGCCTCACTTTACTGGCCTAATTGTGCCGGCCAAACTTCAGGTCAGGATTGTGCCCTGAATCCTATAGTTGTTTATATCCCATTGTGAACAACAGTGCTCTAGCAATGTCTGACAGCACAATCATGTGTATGTTCTTCCTGAGGCTGTACCATGTCATACTACAGGTGGGAAATTGTACTTTTGAATGCCTCCGTGCATTAGAGCATAAGCAAAGCAGGAAGCAAGCAAGGCTGGTAGTATCTTGCAAACAGTAATTAAGCAGCTATGCAATCCAAACTAATGGCTCAATCCCAACCAACTTTCCCATGCTGGTGCAACTGCAATGCAGTTTCCAAGGGAACAAACGTTTCCCTACCTCAGCGGTTCCAAACCTTTTCGTCCTGTGACACCTCTGCATGCTGCAAACGTAGTACGCTGCTCTGGGAAGTGACTGGCAATGATTGTCTTCGGATTCAAGACCAGCTGGATGTTATAAAGGCCTTTGAGAAGGCTCCGGATGGCCTCCTGAAGTGTGTGTCAGGGCAAGGGGTGTCATGTGCAGCCTCCCTGTGCTTCAGAAGGCCAGCCAGAGCCTTCTCAAAGGCCTTTGCAGTGTCCTCACTGCCTGTCAGCCAACAGCCCATGGTTCCCCAGGGAGAGCCTCGCAACACCCCAGGGTGCCAAGATGCACAATTTGGGAACCGCAGCCCTGACTTGAGGAAGCCTCTATGGCTGCCCCCCTGGAAGATGCAACATGCCCCCCCCACCAGCACAGCTGCATTGGTGCTAGAAAATTGGTTGGGATTGGGGTGTAAGTAATGCGATTCCCATTATTTTTGGCTATACAGGTTGAGTATCCCTTATCTGGCCTGCTTGGGACAGGAAGGTGTCTGTATTTCAGAACAATTGCAAAAATATATAATAATAAATGCTTCCTCTTTCTATTTTCACGGTTTGCCATTTGGGTGTCTCCTGGCCTCTGACATTTTTCAACAATGGCACACACCACAGAGCAGAGAATAGAACTCAGAGCCTGTATATGGGAATGAGCACAAGAACTTCTGGTGTTCACACTACAGCAAGTTTTTTTTTTAAGTCTTGGACAAAATTGTCTAGATTTTGGAATAGTCTGGATTTCAGATGTCCAGTTAAGGGATAATCTACCTGTACTACAAGGAACCTTGGGACATACCTCACAGGTTCTGTAGGACAACAAAAATGTCTTGGGCCTAATCATTTGTGATGGGCACAGATGTTTTGACTTCTGTTTGCTCTTGCTTTATGCTGAGTTAGGTTATGATTTCAGGTTGCTGCTTTTTCTCTTAATTTTTCATAGCATCGCTGTTTTGTATTATTTTACATGTTTTATTCTATCTTACATTGTTTTTATTTGTACTTTTTGTATTTATTGTTTTTGTCAGCTGCCTTGGGCAACCCTTTGGGGGGGGGGCAGGGGGAAGGCAGGATAAAAACTGACCAAATAACATATGCACATGCCACAATTAGTTCCAACAGGCAGCATGTTTCTGAAGCCATGTACATGCCACAGAACAGACATGGGTGCAGCAGTCACATAAACAAAGTTTCCTGGAAGTTATAGCCATGCAGGAAATTTGTGTCACGTGAAACAGCCCTGAGACAAAAAGGGGACGAGGCCTCTTTTTTTCATGTTCTTATGTCCGCAGATGAGGGACAACCAATAACTATTTCACTCTCTTCCAAATCACCACTCCATCACCAGGTGCTATTTTCAGTAGCTAGCAACACAGGAAGGGTTTCTACTTTACTATTATATTCCGCAGCCCACACTCAAAACCAGGACAACACAGCAGAAGGTTTCAAGGAGAGGGGGCAAAGGCACAACCCGTCATCCCCATGAAAATCAACACAACAGTTCCCATGGATTTGCAGTGCAAGCCTAAACATGCATACTCGTAAGTAAACCTCATTTACTTCAACAAGGCTTATTTCCCACGTAAGCATGAACAGGAGCATAGCCTTAAATCACAGTCCAAAAGACTGCAACTTTTAGAAAACTGCAGGAAGAATAATAGTCCGTGATGATGTGGAATACAGGAAAGGTTAGCAGATGTCCCTTATTTTTAAGGGATTATCCTTTATCCCAGACAACCCCGACATAACAGGCTCCTTTCTTTTCAGACACAACAACCCCAGAGTGCTGGTGCCACCCACAGACTGCCCAGGTCAACAGCAAAATTCATACTACAGATCTATGTGGCGCCGGATTACCCCACGCTAGGGCTCTTAGATCGGTTTTGATAAACCTGCAAACAGAGCTAGGTACAGACTAAAGAAGACGGTGGATTGCCGAGAACAGGGCGCTGGGCTTCCTCCCGTCCCCTTGCTAAGAAGCCAACCCACCCAACGCTCCTCTTCCACGGCCGGCCCCCAAGCACTGGTCCCTCAAGGAACCATCTGTCTCTACCCCGACCACTCACTCACCTGCAACCTCTCTCCCCTTCCCGAGACGGGACGGACTGGAGCCCGGCGTTGCAGCGCTCGTCAAGGGACGGCAGCAGCCAATCCCGCGGCTGTCAGGCAGCAGCGGGCTCTTTCCCCACCTGCCTTGGCACTAGAGTCCCGGCTCCACTTTCCGCGGCGGGCAATTCGCGCTGCGAAGCGAAAACAGCTACTCCGGGCTGCTGAAATGGCAGCGGGAGATGTCGCTATCAGGCCTCCCGCCCCCACCTGGCCCGTTTTTTCTGATCTGCTTGCCCAGGAGACGGGCTCGGCGTCCTCCTGGGTCCTAATTACAGACCAGCCTAGCTTAGCCTCGCAGCGGCAGCCAATGGCAGACAATCGGAACAGAGGGCAGGGAGGGAAGTGCAGCACCAGTGCCGAGAGGAAGCGAAGGTTAACCCTGCAGGGAAAAGAGTCTGTCGTTCCTCGTCTCGTTTCTCGCTCCCTTTAGTGTAGCTGGTGGATTTCCCCCCATTTTTTACATTAAAAAAAAGTCGCAGCCTAAGTCTATTTAATTTGTATGGTATCATCAGTGGTAGGGTGTTTTTTTGGGGGGGGGGGAGGGAGATATGTTTTCCAAAATTTCTTGGTTAAAATAGTGTTTTTTATGTGTTTTTTATTCTATATTCTCATTCCAAGTTCTCATTTTTATTACTTTAAAATGCTATATCATGTACTACGTAGATGATATAAGTGATATAGTATCAGCAGATGCAGCCACAGTATTATTTCTAATAGGAAAAGTAGTCTAATTTCTGGAAAATGTCTTATGTTTTGTGTTTTGTGCGGTGTTTTGTGTTTTTATAGATATTTTAACCCCCAAAAAGCAGTTTTCAACAACAACAAATCCACCCCTAATTACTGGTATACATGGTGTTTTACACAATTCCCTTACCTGATGGGGCTTATACTGCAGGGAAGACAAGTGGAGGCAGCAGTAAACATTGCCTTGAAAGCACTGGCTCTGACTTCAACTCCATTGGACCGGAGCATTCCAGGACTCAGACCAACTGCTGATTGCACAGGGGGCCAAGACAGCTTCTGCCCAGCTTTGGCTGGATGGTGGGCCGGCTCTTCCCGAAGGAAGCAGCTGAGGCTACAGCGATCCAGAGCTTAGTTACATCATATTGGGATTACTGTCACACACTACGCTCTACTTGGGGCTGCCTTTAAAGACTGTCTGGAAACTTAAGCTGGTGCAAAATGCTGTGGTCAGGTAGTCAGGTGCTTTCAGGTACCATTGGCTGAAAAAAGTCACACCTCTACTCTAGGAATGTCCATGGCAATTCAGGATGCTGATTATTGTCCAGGGCTGGCCCATCCATGAGACAAACTGAGGCAGCAGGTTGGCAGGGGTGCACTCACCCCCGTTCTTTGCATCTCCATGGGTGGTGGTCCTCCTTCAATTCTCTGGATTTAATTGGAAAAGGAAGTGTGGAGGAGGAGATTTAAAGCTCACCACCTCCCCTCAGATTTCCTCTACTGCTCTGTTCTTCTCTTTCTTTTTATTTCCAATCCAGGGAGCAGGAGGAGCAGGTGCCACAGAGAAATGCAAGGCAGGGCCTTTTCAGGGCCAATCCCTGATTCTGGAACTCTCTCCCTGGGGGTGTCTGGTTTGGTCCTATGCTTTTCTGCTTCAATTGGCTTTGAGTTGGGGGGGGTACATTGCCTCTTGTTTGAATATTTGATGCTTTGCTTGATTGGTTTGTATTGATTGGTTGGTTATTCCAGCTGTTGGGTTTTTCCCCTACTATTTGTAATTTTTGGAAACTGCCTTAGGTGTAGCAAATGAAAGTGTAACCCAAAATGGCAAAATGATGTCCTGGAAGTGACATCAAAACAGGAAGTGACATCACATTTGTATTTTCATTGTCTTGGGGTTTTTGGCCATAACCTTTGGATAGAATGAAGATACTATACTTGAATTTGTTTCATTGCATTCTGTATGAAATTCTGCATTGAATGATGTGACAGAATTATTCCTACTAATCGTGATTTTCACAGCAATTTTTATACGATAGTTACAGTTTCGTTTTCTGATTTTTTTTTGCCATAACTCTTGAAAAATGTATTACACTCTGGTTTGTTTCATTGCATTCTATATTAAATTATCTTTCCAATGATATATAACATCATAGTAATTCGTAATTATCAAGTTTTTCACCATTTTAGCCTCTAGCTCAGCTTGTTGGCCCCCCTCAAACTTGTTGCCTGGTGCAGTTGCACTCCCCTGTACCACTGTAGCTACACCCAGCCTTGATGGTCCCTTTATCAGGTCTAAAAAGCAGCCTAGAAATATTTTAAAATAAATAACCACGTTTTGTGATTGCATCCTATGTTTGGGGTAGGAAAAATGATTTTCTTCAAACTGACCAATGCTGATGGCTAATTCTAGCTCTCTTGCACACAAACACAAATGTATCAAATTATGGGGGTGGGGGAGGTAACTCCCCACAACTTGCCTGTTGAATCTTCCTCTGCATGCCCAGTGCGGACACCGGGTCTACATTTTAAATGTGCAGAAAATGAATGAATGAACAATTTCCACCAAGTAACCAGTTTACATTGGCAGTCCTACAGTATGGGCTCTAACTTCCATAAATAGGATAAAATATGTAAATTTGGCTCTGAACCATGCCAAATGGTCTTGGGTTATTGCTGTGGATCTCCCTTTAGTGCAAGTCGCTGCTCAAAATGCTTCTGCCAGACAAAGGCCAAGCCTGAATTTTTGTTTTAATTAAAAATTCCAAACCAGATCTTATCAGGCATGTCTCCAAAAGGCCATGGGTCCCCCTAGCATTTTGGTGTGTTCTCCACCCTCTTGTTTTTGTACACTCTTACAAGTGCTGATGCATGTGCTTCATCACAGCACTAACTAAATCTAATAAAAAGAAATTCTGGCTATATGTATTCACAAAAACTCTCTCTCTCTCTCTCTCTCTCTCTCTCTCTCTCTCTCTCTCTCTCT